>SNQJ01S0000066.1:69912-112646 GCA_010110895.2 Picea sitchensis | reverse complement strand
TAGAATGATGGGTTGACATTCGAATGGTTATCCTTGTACTGGATTCCCAGATATTGTGGGATCATTCTTATCCAAGTAACTATCTTATTCTCTCCTATATATTGAGGGAATTCTCATGGAAAAGGTTAAGCAAGATTCATTGGGGAATTGGTGAAAGAATTGTGTGAAGGACTTAGCTGAACAATAGCTTGGAGACTCTAGCAAGTCTATCAAGAGGATTTGATCTTCTTCATACAAGGATTGAGCAAGTGTGTGTGTGGAAGCCAAGAGCCATCGAAAGGAAGCTTGCGACATCAAGGCTATCAGGTTGTAATCTTTACTTTCCATCAATATGATACAGCGGCATGTCCCTTTCCCATAAAGCTATTCTCACTTTATTGTGTAATTCCTTGATCATACACATAAGTTGATTGTTGAATATATCTTGCTATATTCACTTTGGTTGGTTTGTGTTGTCTTGGTCTTGACCTCACAAGAGCACCGGAGCGAAGTGGGAGCAACATAGACCCTAGGAAGCGATATAAAGGTATGTTACTTGTTCCTTCCTACTAGTTGATTCAATGGTCAAAACTTAGGGAAAGAGTCATGTCCTGTCCTGTTTTGTTCTAGATCCAGGTGGATATAGGGAGATCTATTAGTGTCCGCACATACCGATTAGTCCGATAACAATTATCCTTGAAACACTTTGCTTACCACTGCTCTTACACAATGCATGAAAACTTTTCTTTGCATTAATGCCTAACTTCTTTTGTCTCCTTGACTATGCTCATGAAATCCTCAATCATCACTAGTAATAATTTTCCTTGCTTAATCTTTTAGTGGAAATAACTAAATGGACTTACCATCCTTCATGAAGGTATACATGTTTTTCATGTCATCATGCACTATGCTCATATCAAACTAGTTGGTTTTTCTAGCAATGATTGACAAGCATCCACATGAATTGCATCACATAGTATTTCATTTTTATATTTACTAATGTGAAAATACACTTTAATTTGTTCCATCACCATCACCTCATAATCTATCTCAAACCAAAACAATTCATATGGTCAAGGGTACTTCTATTCTACTAGCCCCAACTTTTCTACCTTATCTATAGCTATCATATTCTCCAAATGCAAGAGCGAATTATGAACTTACAACACTTAGTTCTAGACTTACATTTTGTTCAAAAGAGGATCTTTCTAAACGATCTTCCTTCCTCTAGTATTTGTTGTTCCTATGAAATTGTGCCTCTATGCATCAATAGGTTCTCTCTTCTTTCAGGTGTTGTTGTTGCCATTGTTTGTTTATGCTCAAAATCCTCTCCTTGCACTAACTAAGCTCTTGGTTCAATTTATTCATGTCATTCCTTTGTGGTAATTCAAAGGACTCATGGCCTTCTTATCCGCATGTATAACAATAAAAAAATTATGTGCATTACCACAATTTCACCTTCTAAATTATCCATGTCCTTTTCCTTGCATATGCCCAAGGTTTTCTATGTCTTCAACACTTTTTTCTATATGTCTACACACTTCATCTCCCCTACATGTTGCACCATGGCCTCTCGTGCTATGACCTCCTTGATTCTTGCAAAAGTTCTTTATGCTAGCATTGCATGCTATTTTCTCATCAACCTCGATGTCATGTGGTGAGCTTCTTCAACAAAATTCATATGTGCAAACTAATCTAATCTTGAATGATAAATTCAAGAGCATTCACATATCTTGAAATACACTAGCCATCTTCTTCTTGGTTTCTAGTGCATATCGAAAAGTTGTAAATTTCTTTTCTATATTCCTACAGACTCTAAAGCTTATTGGTAGATTCACATCTAGTTGAACACCATCTGCTTATAATATATAAGGAGGAATTTATCATGCAAATTTTAAACAATCTTGTTCTAGGTTGATATGTTCTCCTTATCCATGTGTATTCACTCCTACTACATAAATTTTCATGGAAGTGTTGCATTTATTTTCAATCTTGTGACTAAAAAATTCATTCTTTATGGGTTCTCAATCTTCTCATACTTGAAATAGCATTCCATGTTTCCTATACAATCCACCAAGGCTTCAACATTCATGTTGCCATCATAACTTGGGACTTCCACTCTCAAATTTCATCTACTCTTCAAAATCTTAATCAACTCTACTACAAGATCTTGTCCACTACGCTCTTCATTATACTCAAGGTCTAGTTTTGAATTACTTTCATACGATTCACCCTTTTTTCAAGTCTTAAGCTCCTCAAATGCCTCCTTAATTATTGTAATTCTATAGTTACAATTGTTCGTACACCTTTGGTGTCGTTTTTTTAGTCATGGTCCTGCTAACTTGACAAATTCTTAGTTTTTCCACCACAAACTTCTACCATAGTCTAAGCTTGCTTTGATACCAAATGGTGTAGCAGGTGCATAATGTAAACCTTTGACTATCTAAACATGGGTTGAGCCTAAGTGATATTTTATTTTGTATAAATTGTGTAATGAAAACACAAGATAATGATTGCAAGAGTTGACAAAAACACAAATATTTCAAATAGGAAAGGTTCGAGAAACTAGTGTACTCTTTCACATTAATATTCAATAATATTTACAATAAGAATGTTTATGTGCCTTGATGCATCTCTCTGCCTTTTCTTTCCTATTTGATTCCACAGTTTTCTTTTCAATATTGTCCTTTGCCAACTACTCAACACCAGTCAGCTTCCTTTGCTTTCAAGCTCCTTTAGTCTTTGCTTGGGTTCTTCTTTCCCTTTCCAAGTCCTCCATAACCATTGGCTTCTTCTATATCTATAATACTAGATTTCCCACCCACTTCTTGCTAATCAATTACTTCTTAGCAGCCAAACCAATCTCCTTCTCCAATGTCTTATTTGCAAACTTCTATGTGGAAAACACATAATATCATGTGGTAATGACTTTCTTCCCAAATCATCAAGAATTTCCATTTTGGATTCCCTATGTGCCTCTCCATTTACTCTGTGAATTGTGTCACACTCTCCACAACACTCACTTAAATGCCACATTATATTTTGTATCTATGCCGACTCCTACATGTTGTTCTATGCAATGTCTTGTGTTGTCTTTTGTATTTCATCTCTTGCAACCATTATCTCTCTTTTGCGCCCTTCTACAAAATTATATTCTCCCTTGTTCACGATGCTTATGAAACAAATGCTCACAATGCTACAAATTAATATCAATATTCATTATGAAACGAGGACCACAATTGTGGTTAAGTCCTCGTGATTTATATTGTAAAAATTGATTAGTCTTTTGTATTCATTTAAATTAAACATCCTTGTCTAACGATTTAAATTAAACATGAATATTCAAGCATTAATATAAATATATGGTTATATTATTAAGTATACTATTGGGAATATAGTATACTCTCTCTCTCTCTCTCTCTCTCTCTGTATATATATANAACAAAGGAACGAGATGATGGATAGTTTCACGCAAATCCTTTGACGACTACCAACAGGCGATGCATCTTCTTTGAGCGGAGACACCACCCCCTTCAAGGTACAAATAAACTTCAATATTCCTATATTTGAAGGTCAGATAGACACAAATGTTGTAGAAAAGTGGTTGAATCTACTAGAAGTTTTTTTTTTTTTGTAATTTCATTAACAAAAACAAAATTGCATTCCTCATATGTTTCTCAACGTGCCATAATTCCTTAATAGGATCCACAAAATTAGAAATCCAAGAAATCCTAATGATATCATCCCTCCCCATAAAAAACAAACCCCTGTATGTATTTTCCTTGAAATGATAAACTTACATTACCATCCCCAAAAAATCTTAAACTAATCAATTGTACCAGAATTCACACATGAGCACTAACAACAATTAATATCATCATGTATCATAATATAAATACCATGTATGGACTTGAAAAACACTAGTAAGAATAGAACAATTCTCCACCAAAAAAACATCTCAAAGAAAAAATGGATGATCAAATTTAGAGGATTATCCCTCNAACAAAGGAACGAGATGATGGATAGTTTCACGCAAATCCTTTGACGACTACCAACAGGCGATGCATCTTCTTTGAGCGGAGACACCACCCCCTTCAAGGTACAAATAAACTTCAATATTCCTATATTTGAAGGTCAGATAGACGCAAATGTTGTAGAAAAGTGGTTGAATCTACTAGAAGGTTATTTTTATGTCCATAACTTTTCGAATAGAGAAAAGATTACTTTTGCGCTCCTCAAAGCCGTTCCCCATGTCAAAGATTGGTGGGAAACTTTCTGTGAGCAAAAGGAAACAAAGGAACCCTCATTATTTACAGTCACTGCCACCTAGGATTTCTTCAGGGATGCTATTAAGGAACAATACTACCCTGTCAGAAGTTATGACGACTTGAATACCAAATGGACCACACTGTGGCAAGAAAGAGACCAAGCAGTGCCAGATTTCACGAATATCTTTCATACCTTGCGCACCAAGATGGGTATCAAAGATTCGAAGTGACATCTGGTGCTAAAGTATCGTGGTGCTCTACATAGATACATCCAGACTGAAATGGAATTTTTGGACATCTCATCCTTGGGCGCGACCTATCGATATGCCATCAAAATCGAGCATAAGCTCAAACAAAATACACAACAATTTGGGCCTGGGAACCCCTCACAACAAAAGCTAGGAAAGGGTAGCCCCAACCCACAGAACAAAGGATAAAGAAAATATGGACAATATCAAGACAACCTGTCCAAGCCACAAGCAAAGAAGGACACTGGAAAGACAAAGAAAGATACTGGGAAGTGGCCGGGAAGTGGTGCGACTTCCATAAGAGCCCTTGGCATAACACTGCTGACTGCCGCTCAAAGCAGTCACTAGTGGCTGAAGTAAAAGCCTTTGAATCAGATGCAGGTTCAGACTCTGAGCTAGAACCAGAAAGGGGAAGACAGATCATTGACGTGGAACCCAGTGCCACTGTTTCTACCACCAAGCTCTAGCCTGGTGAACCAGATGAGCCATAAGAAGGAGAATGCCTCCTCCATTCATAGATGTGGGTAAAAGGCACCCCGCTGCACTTCATCGTGGATAGAGGTAGACATAAGAACCTACTCTAAGCAGAGGTCATCAAACGACTGGCCCTGCCGACAACACCGCACCCACAACCCTACACCATTGGATGGCTTCGCCAAGGAAGCGATCTCGACGTTAACCAATAGTGTCGACTGTCGTACGACATAAAGCCCTTCAAAGACGAGGTATTGTGTGATGTTGATCCTCTTGAAGTTTGTGATGTTCTCTTGGGCCAACCTTATTTATGGAAATGCCATGTTGTATATGAGTCTAGGCCTCGTAGTGTTATTATTACTTTGAACATGAAATTGTATAGGATACCCAAGGCAGTCCCACCTAGTGCTATTTCCTTGATCTTTTCTAAGCAATGCAGGAAGGTCATCTCTTAGATGGGGAAGTTTTTCTTCTCCATGATTCACTCTCAGAATAAGAGAAATATCACAACCACATCCAGGGTCTCTACGATCGACCTCTCCACATAGCAGAAGCAAGTAGATAAGGTCGTGGAAGAATACTCAGATATATTCTCCTCACCTACCGGGGTACCTCTGCACTGCCAGGTCAAGCACCCCATCGATCTGACCCCCAACGCACCGTTGTCCAATGGGCTAGTCTATCGCCCCTCTTTGTTAGAGAATAAGGAGATCAAGCAACAGATCCAAGAACTGCTCCACAAGGGGCACATCCGTCCCAGCTCATCACCTTGCGGGAGCCCAATCGTGTTGGTACAAAAGAAAGATGGAATCAGGCAAATTTGCATTGATTACCGTGCTTTGAATAAAATCACAGTCAGAAACTAGTACCCAATTCCCTAAATCGATGACCTCCTTGATCAACTCACGAGGGCCAAATACTTCAGTAAGATTGATTTGAATTCTGGCTACCACTAGGTCCCGATAGAACAGACATATGTATGGAAAACCGCCTTCAATTCAAAGGAAGGTCTTTTTTAATGGTTGGTCATGCCCTTTGGTTTGAAAAATGCTCCAACCACTTTCATGAGGATGATGGACGATATCCTGCGACCATTCACCAATAATTTTGTAGTGGTGTATCTGTATGACATTCTCATTTACAACAAGACTTGGGTCGAACACTTGCAACATATTCAACAAGTTCTGCACACCCTGCGACAACACAAGCTATATGCCAACTTGGAAAAATGATCCTTCGGCATGGACAGGGTCCATTACCCGGGCTACATAATTGATCAGCATGGCATACATGTGGATCTAGCCAAGATCCAAGTCATCTGTGACTGGACATCCCCAACCACACTCACTGATTTTCGGAGCTTCTTAGGCCTTGCCAATTTCTACCGCAGGTTCGTGCTGGGATTCTCCCATATGGCATGGGCCCTTAGCCAAATAACCAGGGGTGGTGGTAAGGAAAAATTTGTGTGGGGATGGTCCCAACAAAAAGCGTTCGACGATTTGAAGTAGCACTTGTGCTCAACCCCAGAACTTTCACTACCAGACCTACATCAGCCCTTTGAGATCGAGCCAGATGCTTCAGACTATGCGGTGGGTGTCATTCTCACTCAGCACGACTACCCCATGGCCTATCATAGTGAGACACTATCAGATGTTGTCCGTAAGTACCCTACTTATGACAAAGAAATGTACTCCATTGTGCAAGCCTACCACCAGTGGAGACATTACATTCTTGGGAAGGAGACAGTCATCCACACTTATCATAAGCCACTGCAGTTCATGCAGACACAAGGAAAATTGCAGAATGATCGCCATCAAAAGTGGTCCACATACTTGCAACAATTCCACCTCAACATCAAGTATAAAAAAAGAAGCACTAATCGCGTCGCTGATTGCCTCAGTAGACCACCAGTCACAGAACTCACCACGGTGCTAGACTCCTGTGGCCATGAGAGCTCTAGATGGTCCCAACTCTATGAGACAGACCCAGACTTCGCCACCACCTACCAAATGTTTGGTGCAAACATAGTTGTCGATAATTTCCATCTTCAGGATGTGTTGTTGTGTCATCTGGGCCATATCTGTGTTCCATCAAGCGAGCGAGCGAAGATGATCTGGGAATCCCACACAGTCGGGTGGCAGGACACTTTGGCGTCGAAAAGACAATGGCGATGCTATAGAAACATTTCTACTGGTCGAAACTTCAATAGGAGGTCAACAAGTATATCAGGTCCTTCACTGCCTGTGCTATTGCCAAACCGACCACTAAGAAATAGGGCCTGTACACCCCTCTTCCTACTCCTGACAAGACATGGGAATCCATCTCAATGGACTACATGTTGGGCCTCCCATCCACCAAGAGGGGAAATGACTGTGTTTTTGTGGTTGTTGATCGCTTTTCTAAGATGGTGATTCTGGTTGCTTGCAAGAAGAACATCACAACAGAGGCTACTGCCAAGCTCTTCTTTGAACGAGTTTGGGTACATTTTGGAATCCCACAAACCATTGTCTCAGATCGGGATAGTCAATTTCTCAACACATTTTGGTCGAGACTTTGGTCATTGTTGGACACCAAGCTCACCAAATCCACGACCTTCCACCCCCATACAGATGGTCAAACCGAGGTCATCAATCGAATGATTGTGCATATCCTTTGCATGTATAATTCAAAGCACCCTTGCACATGCGATGAGAGCATTCCCTATGTCCAACATAGCTACAACCGATCCCTGCATTTCTCAACCAACCACAGCCCCTTTAGGGTGGGGTTGGGATTCTAACCATTGGGTCCCATAGATGTTGCACTTCCCCTTGCGGTCACCTCGATCGACTCATCTCCTGCTCCAACTGAAGCTGAAAAAGACAACCGATTCATTGAGTGGATCCAACACATCTGCCAACAGGTTCAGGATATCCTATAGAAGTCCAATGACAAGTACAAGCAGCGCCATGATCAACATCGGGTGCCACATAAGTTTTAGGTGGGTGACAAAGTTTGGTTGCACTTGTAGAAAGAACGCCTTATAGGACCCCATCGAAAGCTTCACCCACTCCGTTATGGACCGTACACCATCACCAAGGTCGTGGGAGATAATTCTTTTGAGCTCAACATTCCTCCTTTCCTTGGCCTGCACCTAGTGTTCAACGTGGATCTCCTTCGCCCTTATTTCCCACCATTATTAGACACCTCAGACGTAGCAGAGAAGCCGAAACCAACAGAGCTCAACCCTGACTGCATACAAAATGCATCCAATGATCAGATTGTGGACACACGGATCAAGGGCACTTGACAACAAAGGATCCAGCTTTATCGAGTCGTCAAAGCAGCTCCTGCATCAAGGCAAGTGGCTCACCTGGGGCCAAATTCAACAAAAAATTCCTCATCTGATGGGGGAACTCAACGCAATGGATACCATTGCTTGATAAGGAGGGAGGATTGATCCAGGTGGATATCGGTGGCCACCCACCTTTTCCAACTGGCTCAAAACAATTTTCTGACAATTTTGGCAATTTACTATTTTTAACAGTTTTAACTTCTGGGGGTTTTTTGAGGGCCTAAATGAAGGTTTTTCGGGATCAAGATTTTCAATGATAACCAAAGTAATGATTGAGCCCCCAAAATGAATCTCCTCGACGATACCTTTCCAATGGGCTATCATATGCCTAAAACAAAGATCATATGCAAAAGTTACGACCCCGGGAAGTTGATGTACTAACTTACCCAAACGGGGCCCACATGACTTTTGGCACTTCATCTCCTAGGTTAGGTTTTTGGATGTCTAGGGATTTTGGCATTCTTGATTATTGTAAAAAGGCTTTCAGAGCCTAATTGTAATCATCTTCTTTCGAATGAGCACAACCGTCACATCTCTTCTCAGAGATAAGCCACCACCATTCCAACAATCTTGTTTCCACTGCATTTTACAGTTTCAACTTATTTCCTTATTGAATAGAAAACCAATTTTATTATATCTCTGTTATTTTGTGTTAAGCACCTGTTAATAATCTATAGTCATTTCGTTCTGCTCATAAAATCTGGATCACAAAGCTTTATATCTCTTTACATTTATGTTCCCACACCAATTCCTCATAGATCCCTCCTATGATACCCCCCACAAACATCTTTCAACCCAATTAAGATCCCCACTTCTTTCCAAAACAAGACTGAAAACATAACTTACAATAGACTTTTGATCATCAAGGTTGTCATCCCAAATCAGTGAACCACCAACAAAGGATCCCCCATAAATTGTAATGTATCCAAAACTAAACTATACCCCAGATATATGAAAGTATCATTTTTTCCACTTTCCAATGGCTCTCATGGGGTGTTTGTATATACTGGGCAACAAGACCCACAATAAATGAAATATCAGGATGGGTGAGTTAAATAAAAAAGGTCACCAACTAAGTGATGACACGATGTGGCATCTACTTTGGGTGTAGTACAAGTGGAAACAAGTTTGACTCTAGATTGGAAACGAGATGGAGTTGGTTTACAATCTTCCATGTGAAAGTGGTGAAGAAGGTCACATACATACTTAGACTGGGAAAGGGAAATTCCTTCTTTGGTTTGCAATACTTGGAGGCCAAGAAAATAACGCAAATTTCCTAAGTCTATCATTTCAAATTCCTTCTCGAGGTTGGATTTCACATGCATTGAAAGTTTAGGGTCACTACCAATGAGTATTAGGTCATCAACTTAAAAAACAAATATTATGAGATCGTTACATACTTTCTTGATATAGACATTGGGGTTAGAATAACATCTAGAAAATCTAATGTTAAGAAGAAAGCTATTCATTTTGTCATACCAAGCTCGAGGGGCTTGCTTAAGGCCATAGAGAGATTTATTAAGGTGGAAAACAAAGATGGAGTCATTCTAAATATAGCCACGAGGTTGTTCCCTGTAATTTTCTTCTTGCAAATCCCTATGCAAGAAGGTAGATTTAACATCCATCTAATGGACCTCCTATTTATATGAAGTGGTAAGGGCTAGAACAAGGAAAATATAATTCATTTTGGTTATGGGGGGGAATGTTTCATTATAATCAATCCCTTCTACTTGAGAAAATCATTTGTCAACTAACCGGGCCTTATGTCTTTCAACACTTCCATCTAATGCATACTTTGTTCTATACACCTATTTACATTTGATAAGTTTTCTTCCTTTTGAAATAGGTACAAGATCCCAAGTATTGTTTTCCATTAAGGACCAATATTCTTTACTCACCATTACATCCCAATTTGGATGGATGGAATCTTTTGCAAATGTTTATGGGTCATAATTCTTAAAACTTGAGACAAAAGAGATGAGGTTTGTTGGAACTATGAATGTGCATGATGTTGATCTGAAGGATCACCGACAAGATCACTAGTTGTTGCTCATGTTGTATCGACCCATCTTGGATGTTGTGGCACAAGTGCAAGTTCATTTTCAACAAACCCAACTAGAGGAAGGTGACTAGGTGGAGGTGGATTTTCATTCTCATTGTCATCATCTGAAGAAGAAACTAGAATAAGAGAACTAGTAGAAAATTTGGGAATAGAAGATGACACAATCATCAAAGATGGCTCGCAAGTCAAATATGGTATAAATGGTGAATTAGGCTTGTAGGCTAAGAGACCTTCATCAAAATTAAATTCTCCTCTAATAATAATTTCATTAGAATGAGGTTGAAGAAGTCTATAACCTTTTACTTCTTTAGATATCCAATAAAAATGCACTTCTCACCCTTAGGCTGTAATGCTTCACTACCAAACACATGAAATTGAATTACATATAATTAATTTTACTCCATGCTTCTTCCATTGTTATATATTTTAAAGCCTTTGTGGGAGTGTGATTAACTATGTAATTTACACAATAAATGGCTTTCATAAAAAAATGAGAACTTAATACCTTAGATTGGATCATACAATTAACAATTTCCTTTAATGTGCAATTATTTATCTTAGTAACACCATTTTGTTGTGGTGTATATGGAATAGTATGTTGCATCTGAATGTCGTGCATAGTGTAGTAAGTTTTCAATTTGTTATTAACATATTTACCTCCATTATTTGTTCTTAACTTCTAAAGTTGATGTCCATTTTTTTTTACAAGTGCCTTGTAAGTAAAAAACTGTCAATTTTCACATGTAACTCTATGTGACTAATTTCAGATCTGAAAATTACTTCCTAGTGATCCAACTATCACTGAACAACTTTACAGTGAAATTATTTACTGAAAACATATGCAGCGGAAACAACAAGATCAAAGATCAATCATCAATACACAAGAGACACAATATTTATGTTTTGTAACTTTATCCAATTCTCCAAATCTGAGGACCAAAACCAATCCTCTCAAAGTTCCCAAATAAGAGGACAAAACTAGTCCTCTCAAAATCACCAGATCTTAGGACAACCTTGTCCTCCAATATACAAACAAGAAAAACCAAACCTCAACAATATTATGGAAATTTCCTTTGCCCACAAATCTGTTGTAGACCACTTGTATGACCTGCGGAGGTCACCTGATGTAAGCATGTATGGACCTTCCCCTACCCATAAGAGCTTGAATGGATGTATGCAACTATTCCTACAAAAACTCATGTATGTATGCGACTGTTTCGAATGCAACTCGTGTACATGTGAAAAACTGTACGAACACTTCGTACAACTCCCTCCACTTCATACAATATCTTCCTTTTGTGGTTGTCTCTTTCTCCCACATGTGCAATGTGATTTTCCCTACCAATAAAAAAATATAGAGAGTCCTCAAACCTAGGCCAGATGTTCCACCCTAGTAGAATTTCCCTTTGTTGAAATTACCAAGCTTCCTAGCACAAGTGCAAACTCACTTATGCTAACTCCATTCTTCTATTATGATACAATGAGATGTCCCAATGACCTCTTTCTTTTATATACAATCCTTGAGGGTCACCATAGAAGGCCCTACACAAGTCAACATCAAATTAGGATTTCCTTGTGGGTGTGAAGCCCTAACATAAGCCCACAAAACCCATCACCAAACCCATGAATCCCCCACTCAAATCCAGGGGGGTTTTCACCAAACTGAAAGGCTAGTCTGGTGCCAATGAAGATTCCCGCATGCCTGACACCTTGGCCTCTTGTGGGAATACCTCTTGAAGCTACAAAAATCAACACTCCCTCTTAGTGAGGGAGGTATCCTATCCACTATCAACTAGATGTACCTCTAGTGCTAGAAGCATCTCTCTCCCAAATCCAAGGTGGTATGTTTCCTCATCTGTACTCCAATCCTCTTCCTCACATGTTGGAAGTGTATCTAGATATGTTAATATAATGTCATCCCAACCATCCTAACTTCTTGTTTTCCAATCTGTTTGACTGGCTGCATCCTCAGTCACTGAAGCATAATTTGTCTGACTAGCTGCATCCTCGATCACTAAGGAAAAATCTGTTTGACTAGTTGCATCGTCGGTCACTGTAGAACATCCTGTTAAAACACATGGATACTCCATATATGTATCAAATGCCCTAATATCCTCCTGCCTCTGAAGCTCCTGTCCGAACTCCTCTATCACAATAGCATAACCTACTGAAATACATGGATCCTCCATGGATGTATCATTATTCCCTAGAAGCCTCATACCTTCGAAGCTTCTGTCTGGCCGCCTCCACCCATGACACATGTCTGTCAGCTCTAGAAGACGTCTCTCTCCCAACTGAACTTGAGGGAGAACTCCATTTGGATGACCATCTCTCCCTCTGATCCAACTAACTCTCTATGATATTAGGCTAACTCTGAGATAACATTCTCCTCCCGAAACTTGACTCCCTCTGAGTCTGCACATCTCTTGGGGCCATGTGCTCCCTATCCATTGTCCTCTGCACGGTCCTGGGATGCTGCTCCTCCCTCCTAGATCCCGAGGGCTTACTACCTCTGAAGTCTGAATCCCTTTGATCCTGTACCACTAGTGGGGTCACCCGCCTCACCACTCATGGAGTAACCCGCTTCTCCTCATCCATCTCTCTACTCTTGCTAGTCACAACTCTCATATGTTGACCCCTCATCCTATATAGGTTTCCCTCCCTAACTCCAAGAACCACTCCTAGTATGAAGCTACACCGTCTGGGCACAAGAAATACTTGTCCATCTCGAAACAATACATGATATCCCTTCCTCTCAATATCCGAGACTAAGAGGACACTCCTCCTAAGTTTTGGCACCCACAACACATTCAACACCCTCAACATTTCTCCTAACTCCAATCAAAATGATATAGTAACAGATCCTCGTACCGAATGCTTGGATCCTGTACCAATATCCACACATAAGTATGATCCAGTCTCTATGAGAGTGTCAAACAACTCTCTAGCACTTGTCATATGGAAATATGCTCAACTATCCACCAACCATCTCTCTCTACTAGAGACAGTACATGAAAGGCCAGAAACCAAAAACATCCCCCTCTCGAACTTGTCTTCAACCTCATCAACCTCTGCTACCAATGCTTGCTTCCTTCTTCCTCTTCCCTTCTGGTGTGGGAATTGTAAAGAATAATGACCAAAGTCATGGCACTCATAACATATGATTTTACTAAGATCCTTCTTCCGTCTCAACACTGGAGATGCTTCTCTCTCGGGAGAATCCCTTCTCTTTGATGGACCTCTTCTGTCTGGAGAATCCCTTCTACCCTTTCTAGTATGGGTTGTAAGGGCCTATTTCTCATCACTTCTACTCTTTACCACACCATCTATACCATCCCTGGATTCTAACCGAGTCTCCACCTAGATACAATCAATCCATAATCTATCAAAGTCTGGTAACCTATATCACACACAGATCCCCTCCACAAATGGTTCCCAGGACCTGGGAAGACCTCTCAATGCTACATTCACCAACTCGACATCCTGTACTGTCTCACCAAAAGTTGTGAGTTGACCTCATTTCTGAGTAATATTCATAAGATAACCGACAACAATGTCTTCACGGATCATCATCCTGACAATTTGAATTTGATGCTTCAAGTGCAACATCTTGATAGTATTCTTGTTTTGGTAAATCACACCGAAGGATCATACATATCATTGGTAATTTATTTCTTGACAATGTGATGAATCAAGTGGTCCTTCATGGACTATAGCAATACATGCTTGTACTTCACTTCCCTCTTCTTGCGAAATTCCAAATCTACTGGATCAATCGAGCTAGGAACCACATCCTCAACATACTCCTTAAGGTCATCCTACTCCAACAGAAGGAGAACCCTCAGATTCCAAGCCCGAAAGTTGGTTTCCCCTTCCAAACTGTCCTCAAGCTTCAATGTCTTCACCATCTTGACCTCCCCGGAACAAGAACATGAACAAGAACAAATACAACACTCTTCCAGTCTTGTAGCCAACAAAGTGTCTCAAGATGATCCCCTTCTCTTTGTTGACTTTTGGGTACCTTGGAAAGTGGTCCCCTTATGTTTGTGAGTCTCTAAACACAAAGGGGGAGACTATTACCCTTAATAATTTACTTTATGTTCTAATTTCACTTCGACTTATGAGATTAAGTCAAAAGTGAAATATGTCACTTATGTCATAAAGTGACAATTAATTCACTTTGTGGGTGAATTAATATACATAAAGCAAACTAAGGAAACTTGAGAAAGTGGGTTTTCTAAGTGAGATGTTTGAGATTAAATCTCACCCATTGATTAACAATGGATAGATCGAATCTAGGCCATTAGTATTTTAGGTTTGGCCAAAGATAGGCTAAAGGAGAGAAAAGGGTAAGGATGAGGCTCATTGTTCACTTGAGAGAGTTGAGTGAAGAGGAAGAGATGAAGAAGGGTTTGGAGAAGGCAAAGGGGGTGCACCATTGAAGGAGAGAAATCAATCTTGAGGAGGCACACGTGTGGGAAGCAAGGAAGCCTAAGCTTGAGGTTCTACATCCGTGGAGGGTGGACTAGTAAGAGGGCACACTCATAGGATTGAGGGTGAATCTAGTTCACTTGGTCACACTAGAAAAGAGGAGGGGCACACTTGAGCATTGAAGGGTACACTTTTCTTTTGGAGGGTGCACATGAGGCAAGTAGGAGTGCAAGGCTAGTGGGAAAGGGTCACTCTACCGTTTGGGAGATTTTGTGGAGGCAAGGGGTGCACCTAGAGTGAGGGTGCAAGGCTTATACACTTTTGGATACCAAGAGGAGCACAAGCCTTCATCTAGCAAGCACATCTACAAGGAACTTCGAAGCATCCAAGTTGGGTTGTTATTGTATCGAGTTCACTTGTATTTATTTCCTTGTTGTACTCATGTTTTGAGATCTCCAAATATACACATCTATCTCTAATTGGTTTTCCCCATGGGGGGGTTTTTCCAGGGTCATGTTGACCAAAAACATGATGTGTTCTTTTGTCATGCATGCTTAATGATTTTCAACCTGTTTTAGTTGTTAAAGATCCTAGAGGAGTGTTGTATGTTTTGAGGTTTATGCATGTGCTAACATTGGTTAAGAAAACACTTGAAAGGGCACCTTAAAAGAACATCCAACCATCATCCCGAAGGCATAATTTGGGGTAGAATATATAAGACATGTTTTATGTCGTAAAACAATAACAAGGACAATTTTTTTTTATCTCAAACTTAGTGCCCAACAAGAGGTCAAAGACATATCTGTTGGGTATCCTTATAGTTCCTCAAAAATCTACATGATATTAGAGATTCAGGGCAAGTGGTTTGGATAATTTTTTGGTGCATTCAGTAGGCATATTTTTGTGGGGAAAAGATCATATATGTTGGTTGTTTTTGGGCAACAAGTTTTCAGTTCAAAAGAACGAGGAAAATCAAATTTGAAAGTGCCTCAGTTTTCATGCCTATTGGGAAAATTTACACTTGGTTGGAAACCTCATTTTTCACACTTGAGACTAGTGTGTTTGAGGCTGATTTTAGTTGTTCAATTTTTTTTTCTTGGGTAGAGTGTATCAGTTTTAGCATCATGTCAACATTGGTGGTGGTAGGTTTGAGGTTAGAGGATAGACTTGCAGACACAAGTAATTGGTAACCTTGGAAGGCAAGGATAGTGATGATTCTGGATGAGAGAGAGTCATGGAAGATCGTGGAGAATTCCATAGTACCTCTTACATATGTGGTTATTTTTGTTTATTTTTAGAGACCTAACAAGAGAGCTAAGAGAACAATCCTTGATGCGGTGAAATACCATGTGATTCCTCACATTTCTAGCAAAGACTATGCATATCAGATGAGGCAATATCTTTGTAGTCTTTATGAGAGTCCTAACCATAACTGCAAGATGGTGCTTCAAGAGAAGCCGAGGGGAACCAAGATGGGGAAGATGGATACGATTACTTCATACCTCTTGAGATTCACTCAGATTCGATATGAGTTGGGTGAAGTTGGCGATATAGTAAATTCCTCAGAGTTGGTACGAACAACCTTGAATGGATTTACCAAATCATGGGAGAGTTTTGTCCATGGTATTGTGTGCCATGAGCATATTCCTAGTTGGGAGAGTCTATGGGATGATTTAATTCTGGAGGAGACCAGGCGTGGCTCTGGATATACTAGTCAACAACATGGTGTTGAGAATGGGGACGAGGTTGATATTTCCTTTGTTGCTAAAGGAAATATGAAGACCAAGCAGGGGCCCAAGGAGCAGTAGCCAAGAGGACATGGTGAGCAGCATAAGAAGGACAGGAGTAAAGTGAGATTCTTTTCTTGTGGCGAGATGGGGCACTATGCTAGACAATGTCCCAAGAAGAAGAAGAAGCAGTGTGGTACTGTAATGACAACCGAGGAGGAGGAGTTATCTACACAGTTTGAGAGGGAGTGTGATTTTATATATTGTTGTTTGTTAGTTGAGACACCATCCATTGGTTGGTGCATAGAAAAAGTTGAGGAGGTCCCACAGATTGAGAGTGTTGTATCTCATGGGATGTAGACATAGTTTTCGAGTACACCTTTTTCAGGGGTGACTGGTCCACTTGGGATAACTTCCGTTTCAAAGTTGATAAATAGATAGACAGTTGGTGCAGGGGATTCTGAGCATTAGATATTGATGAGTTTGATCAGGGTGCCAGAGAGGCTTGAGTCTCACTTATCTACGGAGACGAGAATATCAGTTTCTGATTCCTCTTCAGGAGGAAGACCCCTAGTGAGAGACCAAGGGGAGGATCTTTGGTGAGATGCCAAGATTGTGAGACTCTTCGTGAGATTCCAATAGGTAGATACTCTTGGTGAGATGCCAAGAGATATAGATCCTTGGTGAGATTCCAAGGTAGAGATCTTTGGTGAGATGACAAGATCATGATCTTTGGTGAGATGCCAAGATCAAGGCTTGGATCAAGAAGGAATTTGATTCAAGAAGATCTCAGATCGGTGGAGATGGACTTCCATCTAGAGATCACGCAGGTCTAGTAGATTAGAGTCAGAGGCTAATTTTGATGATCAAGGTACAACCATACTCACCGAGTATTTTCTAGAAAACAACAATGTCCACTACAAGAACGAGATTGGAGGTGTGAGTGACACTTTCCTTGGTAAGAGGGAGTATTGAGTTTTGGGTACCTTGGAAAGTGGTCCGCTTGTGTTTGTGAGTCTCTAAACACAAAGGGGGAGACTATTAACCTTAATACTTTACTTTATGTTCTAATTTCTCTTTTACTTAGGAGATTTAATTCAAAAGTGAAATATGTCACTTAAGTCATAAAGTGACAATTAATTCACTTTGTGTGTGAATTAATAAACATAAAGGAAACAAAGGAATCTTGAGAAAGTGGGGTTTCTAAGGGATATTTTTGATATTAAATCTCACTGATTGATCAGACATGGTTAGATTGAATCTAGGCCATTGGTATTTTAAGTTTTTCCAAAGAGAGGCTAAAGGAGGGAAAAGGGTAAGGATGAGGCTCATTGTTCACTTGAGAGAGTTGAGTGAAGAGGAAGAGAGGAAGAAGGGTTTGGAGAAGGCAAAGGGGGAACACCATTGAAGGAGAGAAATCAAGCTTGAGGAGGCACACTTGTCGGAAGCAAGGAAGCCTAAGCTTGATGTTCTACATCCATGGAGGGTGAACTAGTAGGAGGGCGCACCCCTAGGAGTGAGGGCACATCTAGTTCACTTGGGCACACAAGAAAAGAGGCGGGGTGCACTTGAGCATTGAAGGGTGCATTTTGCTTGTGGAGGGTGCACATGAGGTAAGGAGGAGTGAAAGGCTAGTGGGAAAGGGGCGCTCTACAATTTGGGAGATTTTTTGGAGGCAAGGGGCGCACCTAGAGCAAGGGTGCAAGGATTCTACTCTTTTGTCTACCAAGAGGGGCACAAGCCTTCATCTAGTAGGCATATCTACAAGGAACTCCAAAGCAACCAAGTTGGGTTTCTATTGTATCAGGTTCACTTGTATTTATTTCCTTGTTGTACTCATGCTTTGAGATCTCCAAATATACATCTATCTCTAACTAGTTTTCCCCATGGGGGGGTTTTTCCAGGGTCATGTTGACAAAAAACTTGATGAGTACTTTTGTCATGCATGCTTAGTGATTTAAGCCTGTTTTAGTTGTTTAAGATCCTAGAGGAGTGTTGTATGTTTTTATGTTTATGCATGTGCTAACATTGGTTAAGAAAACACTTGCAAGGGCACCTTAAAAGAGCATCCAACCATCATCTTGAAGGAATAATTGAATATATCAGACCTGTTTGCTGTCCTAAAACAACATCAAGGACAATTTTGTTATCTCAAACTTAGTTCCCAACAAGAGGTCAAAGACATACATGTTGGGAAGCCTTCTAGTTCCTCAAAAATCTACGTTCTTCAAATCCCAAGCTCTGATACCATGTCAATTTTCACATGCAACTCTATGTCGCTAATTTCATATCTGAAAATTGCTTCCTAGTGATCAAACTATCACTGAACAACTTTACATTGAAATTATTGACTGCAAACATATGAAACAGAAACGACATGATCATAGATGAACCATCAATACATAAGACACATAATATTTATGGTCTGTAACTTTATTGAATTCTCCAAATATGAGGACCAAAACCAATCCTCTCAAAGTTTCCAAATATGAGGACAAAACTAGTCCTCTCAAAATCACTAAATCCGAGGACAACCTTGTCCTCCAATATACAAACAAGGAAAGCCAAACCCCAACAATATTATGAAAATCTCCTTCGCCCACAAATCTGTTGCAGACCACATGTACAACCTGCTAAGGTCACCTAACGTCAACATATATGGACCTGCCCCTTCCCAAAAGAGCTTGTACAGATGTATGTGACTGTTCCTACAACAAACTGCCTACATACATGACTATTCCCACTGCAACCCACGTACATGCAAAAAACTGTATGGAGACTTTGTACGACTCACTCCACTTTGTACAATATATTCCTTCTGCAATTGCCTCTCTCTCCCACATGTGCAGTTTTCTTTTCCATGCCAAGAACATAATATAGAAAGTCCTCAACCCTAGGCCAGATTTTCCACCCTAGCATAATTTCCCTTTGTTGAAATCATCAGGCTTCCTAGCACAAGTGCATATTCACTTATGCTAACTCCATTCTACTATTATGATACAATGAGATGTCACAATGACCTCTCTCCTTTTTATAAAATCCTTGGGGGTCACCATAGAAGCCCATCCACAAGTCAACATCAAATTAGGCTTTCCTTGTGGGTGTGAAGCCCCAACGCAAGCTCACAAAGCCCATCACCAAACCCATGAATCCCCCACTCAAATCCAAGGGGGTTTTCACCAAACTGAAAGGCTAATTTGGTGCCAATGAAGATTCCCACATGCTTGACACCTTGGCCTCTTGTGGGAATACCTCCCGAAGCTACAAAAATCAACAAAAACATGTTAAAAAAACTTTGTTCTTATGTTCTAATAAATAAACCCAAGTGCATATGGAGAAGTCAACAATGAAAGTTGAAAAGTATTTGAACCTACAAAAAGAAGTAGAAGGAAGCAAGACACGTGAATTAATATGAACAAATTGCAATGGGGCCAAGGCATGCCAAGAGGGATGTTTGTCAAAATGGTCATGATGATGTTTGGAGAGAACACAGTCGAAAAAAACATTATCTCTACAAGAAACAAGAGGAATACAAGTCACCATATTCTAATTACATAGTTATTGCAATGAGTGATAGTTTAGATGACCAACCTTCTTAGGCCAAAGTTTGCTCAAGTCATCGCTATGAGGAATAAAACTTGATGGAAGAGATGATGAACCAAAGTTGTCAAATATGTACAATCTAGTAATATCATCAACAACTCCAGTTGCTAGGACATGCTTAGGATATTTTAAATCCTTGATTACAACTTGGTGAGATGAAAACTCTATTGTTTTACCTTCATTTGAATGAGTGATTTGATATACTAATAAAAGGTTGCAGGAAAGACTTGGAACACATAATACATCATTAAAATGATCATCATCTAGTTGAATTATTCCAAACCCCACAACACTAAGAGATCAATCATCACCAATAAATATGTGTTTAGTGTTGCATTCATTTAGAGCAGAAAACATGGCTTTATCCTTAACATATAATAAGATGATTAGGAATCAATAAACCATTTATTAGAAGAAGAAGTTGCATGTCGATGAGAAGAAGAGTTAGAAGTAGAAGTAGAAAAAATTAGAAGTAGAATTTTCATGTCGATGAGAAGAAGAGTTAGAAGTAGAAGTAGAAATTACATGTCGATGAGAAGAAGAGTTAGAAGAAGAAAAATCAAGATTGATGTTATTATTTTTTGTTGTTGCTTCTAAGGCTTCCATTTTCTTGAAACATTTAGACTCTAGATGACCATCTCATGCACAAAAGTACAATGTATCTTAGTCTTCTTACCTTTTGATTCTTGGCTTTATCCTTCTATTGTGTCATTGTTAAATGTACCTACAATGCTAATTACTCCAGGATGCATGAACTTATATTTCTCTCTAATCAAAGAATTGGAAAAAAGCTTCAAAAGTGGGAATTTTGTAAGTAGCCCCTTGACTAATAAGAGCTTCTCCAACAGATTCAAAAGTAGATACAAAAACAAAATAAGCAGTGTCAAGCTTAGTAAGATAGAATATATAAACGATCATTTCTCTTGATTATTTTACATTTTGCAAGTCAAAGTATTAAGTGTTTTGAACTTAGAAAATATTCAATGCAAGAGAAATCACTAGGATTTAAAGAAATCAATTGATTTTCAAGCTAGTGGACTCGAATCTCATTGTGTTTAGAAAACACAATTTACGTTTTTTTCCATATTTCATTTAGAGTCTCAATTCCTTAAAAGTGAAATTGAAGATCAGTAGAGATGAACATTCTAATTAATATACATGCTTCATCATGTTTGTTATCTCATTTGGATTTCTTTAATGCATTAAGAAAGGATATTTATGTTCTCAAGATAACTTGGTAAAGTCCTCTACTTTGTAGTATATCCTCCATATGAGATTTCCATGAGAAGTAGTTTGAACTAGTAAGTGTGAGATCACTTAGACTAGCCATATTACAATATGTACATAAGATGACTTCAAAAACAAAAAATGATTGTCCAGGTAGAAAGATCTTAAAAAATAGGAAGTTTAAAAAAATGGCACTAAAAATAGAGTTTGGATGTCAAAGTTATGCCATTTTGAAGAAAGAGATAAAAATGAATCAAGGTGCCACATGGTAGGTGGAGGTTGATAATGTGGTGATAGGTGCACAATGAGGTTGTTGAGTAAAAATATTTTTCTTCCTTCTCTAACTTTTCCTATAACTAGCCATATTAAATATATAAGTAAGATGACTTCAAAAACAAAAATTCATTGTCCAGATAGAAAGACCTTAAAAAAATAGGCAGTTTGACACTAAAAACAAAATCTGGATGTCAAAGTTATGCCCTTTTGAAGAAAGACATAAAAATGAACCAAGATAATACATGGTAGGTGGAGGTTGATAAATGTGGTGATAGATGCACAATGAGGTTGTCGAGTAAAAATAATTACCTTTCTTCTTTAACTTTCACTATAAGCTCACTTTTACAAAAAAGTTACGTTTATAAAACAAGTGTTGCATGGCAGTGTAGTCCCTGCCAGGTTGGGATGGGAGTAAATGTGACCTAGTACAGACACATGGATGGAAAGTTGAAATACATGTGGTTTTCATGTGACCTAGTAGAAAGAATAGAGCATTACCGAATTAAATATCTTTAAAACAAGGGCTCCTGGACACAAGAAATTGAAATTTATGAAATTATAGGTTCCTGGACAGCATAAATTATACATACAAAAAATGTAATTTTATAGAGTAGATATTTAGTTTTATACATAGGAAATATGTACTTTTATAATGTGTCGCGGGTTGTCGGGCTGGCGGGGTTAAAATTGGGCCTCTGATGTTCTGTGCCCTAGAAATAGCACGGACAATTCCGCGACATAGAAACTAAGAAGTGGAGTTGCGGACTATAGAAATTTATAAATTATAGATACAAAATATGTACTTTTATAAAGTAGATATTTAGTTCTATACATATGAAATTTTTACTTTTATAAAGTATGGGGATGAGATTTTATAGAGCATGCATGGAGCCCTCATTTCATACTTAGCTAGTTTTTGCATCGCGGGTTCTCGGGCTGGCGGGCTCAAAATTGGGCTTCAGATTTTTCGTGCGCTACAAATAGGACAGTTCCGCGATATACAGAATGAGACGTGGAGTTGCGGACTATAGAAATTTACCAGAAATTAATAATGTCTGTTACATATCTATGGAAATTACATGAACATTTAAAAACATATAATAGAATAGTAATAACGTCTGTTACATAGGTTCCACGATATACAAAATGAGACGCCGAGTTGCGGACTATAGAAATTTATCTGAAATTAATAATGTCTGTTACATATCTTTGGAAATTACATGAACATTTAAAAGCATATAATAGAATAGCAATAACACCTGTTACATAGGTTCGCGGAGAAAAACACAAAAAAGTTAGCATTTCCGAATTAGTTTGCTTTAAAATTAAGGCTTTTCTTGGACAAAAAAAATGTAGCATTCTCGAATTAGTTTTCTTTGCACACGTTTTATAGAACATGCACAAAGTCGTCATTCCATACTTAGGCAGTTTTTGGATCGCGGGTTCTCGGGCTGGCAGACTCAAAAAATGGGCCTTTGTTGTTCTGTGCCCTAAAAATAGCACCGAGAGTTCCGTGATATACAAATTGAGAATCAGACTTGTGAACTATAGAAACTTATTATAAAATACATAATGTTTGTTACATATGTCTAGAAATTACATCAACATTTAAAAACATATAATAGAATAGTAATAACGTCTGTTACATAGTTTCGTGTAGGAAAACACACATAAATTAGCATTCTTGAACTAGTTTGCTTTAAAGCAAAGGGTTATGGACAAAAGAGAAATCAAAATCTACCAAACTATATGTTCCTGGACACCCAAAAAGTTAGGATACAATAGAATAGAAAGAACATCGTTGAAGACAAAAAAATTAGGCAGAATAAATGTAGCAGATCCGAATTAGTTTTGTTTGGAACAAACAAGAAAGCTTCCTGGAAACCCAAAACTTAGTATACAGTAAAGGCATTGTCGAATGAGTTTTCTTTGGAATTTATCAAAATTAACAATGTCTGATACATGTTTCTGGAAATTTAAATGCGTTTGTCATATAGACTGGGATTGGGGCTCCCACAGACCATAAAAAGAAATAAGTACAAGAATTTGTAACATCGAAAAAACAAGTGCATGACAATAGAGAGGAAGACCTAAAAAGAAGAAATTGCAAGTTATGAGTCTTTGGTTAGAGTTTTCTATTTAAAGATGTCATAAGTGGATTGATAAAGAAAAGAAGATGACAACATAGAGTTAAACTAGATTGATAAAGAAAACAAGATGCCAATATAGACTTACTATGAAGCCGATGTGTTTTTGTTGCTGTCGTCGATGGTTAGTGGAGTCCTATTGAGTGATTGTAGCCCTTCTTGGACGAGGCTGTCCATTCTCTGTTGGAACCATTCTTCAATGTATATTTTCATGGGGTCCATGTTGATTTCTTCCCGGATTTCAATGTCGTAAAGGTCGTTTTCTAATTTCCTTAGATCCATTGAAATACTATGCAGACTCTATTCAATTTCGTCATTGTGTGCCGCATAGTCCAGTACCCAGCGCTCATGCTCATCTAGACGATGTTCAACTATGCCATAAAACTTTTCGAAAGACAACCACTTTAAAATATCAAATTGTTGCTGGAAGGCTTCTTTGGTGATTGACAAGGATTTGAGAATTAAGTTTGGATCTTGAACTTCGTTGGTAGTTCCGGCTAAGTCCATCTAGAGTAGGCTTGTGAATAAATCTTCCTTTTCTGATATGACTTGTTTACATGACTTGAAAATGAGCTCAAGGTTGTTAACTTTCTTTTGCCAACATGCTTTTACTTTTTTGGTCTGCATTGGGGAGGGGAGTTTCTCTTGCCTTATTTTCAGTTCCGATGTGTTGATGGCATAGTTGGAAAAATGGGCCAGCACTTGATCACATAAATGTTGTTCATTTTTTAAATTGGCCTCCAAATCTTGTAGGAAATCATTGGCCTTCTTTTTGAAGGAAACTACATTTTGAGATGTTTCCCAGGCTTCAGTAACTAGCTGCATTCTTTTGTTGATGTTATTGTCTGCAAGGGCTCTAGAGCATGCAAGGAGGGTAGAGGATACTTTCATCTTGGCTGCAGTGGTAACAAGTACGATTTTTGCCAAAGGACTGGAAAATTCTGGGGTTGCAATGAAATCCTGCTCAAATTCATTGAGGCGGTCTTTGAGATTGGCATTTTCTGTCTCAATTCCTCCAATGGAATCATGAAGAATTTCACCGGTTACCTGGTGAAATGAGGAGATTTGGGACGACCGCATTTCCCTAAAGTTAATCTCTGTGCGAGATTTGCCTTTCCTGTTTGTTACATCTCTCTTTTCAATGACCATAGTTTTAGATTGGCTGTCGAAAATAACGCTCTGGATTACAAAGGATTCATCTACATCAAAAAAGTCGGTGTGAGATATCTCCACCGCGGACGACCCAATTTTTTGCATGTGGCCAATTTCAATATCAAGTTGCAGTTTTCCACTTTCAATTTTGGGTTCTTCCGCCTGCCTTGCATTGTTTTTTCTCTTCTTCGTCAATGGAATTTTGTGAGAACTATCAATATTTATGCGAGGAGGGTTCTTATCTCCTCCTCTGCTGGAAGATTTATGGGTTGCTTTCTTACCGGGGTGGACCGTCAAAGCGGTGCTCCGTGATGTCATGCTCTTGGGAGTGTTGGCGGGGGACTGGGCACTCTTCTCATCGGATACTTTTCCATGTTGTCTGTAGAATCTAGTCATGCTTTACAATGTCTCTACCTCACAATATGCAGAAGTAGGATTTTTGTCGACACTGTCCTTGTCTTGAGTCAGGTGTCTATGGATAAAACAACTGTTAATTCCAACATCGAGTAAATGTTCTTGAAAAATGCCATCAGGGTCGAACCCTTTTAGCCTTTCACCGTATGTTAGGTTCAATTTCTTGAAATGGGCTGCAAACTCGTCAATCTTGTTGATGTTTCTGCACATGAAGTCTCCGACTTTCCAGGGCAGAGGAATGAACTATTTTTTTTTTCTTGTCATGGAAAAATGCAACCAGTGGTTGTATTGCCTTTCTATTTCTGCAAAAAACATATTGTTCGTGATGTGGCATGGAAGGAAGGTAGGATTTTCCTTAGAGCCAAAGACCATGAGGACACTGGTGATTTTCCTCTTTCTCAAGTCTACCCTTCCTGTTCAAAAACTTGGTTGCCTGGCCAGACAACCGCAGAGCATCCTTGCCTAAAAGTAAATCTTTGAAAACTGAGACAAACCCATTAAAAATTTCATAAAAACAATGGGAGCCCTTGTGCCTCCACAAGGCATCGTACCAGAATGTTACTGGGTCAAATCCAAAGTTTATTTTATTGGAAAGAGAAAGTTTTGGAAACGGGCAACAATGGAAAATTGCGAAAATCAAGTAGGATGACATATAAAATTTATTCGATTCTTTGAATCGTGACAACTGGGAACAGAGCTCAATGGAAATTAGCTTCCCCCAATCGAAAAAGTATTGTTCCTTAACTGTGAAATACAAAATATAAATAATGATATGGGAAATGCTTGTCGTGGATAACTGTCCCGTTATTCTTATAAACAACCAAGCAATTTCCCGGAATGGATTTCTAAAGGAACTTACATTCAACCTTGTGATATCTTCAGGAACTGTTATCGGGTCTTCGAGGAAGTCAGCTAAGATGTCCAACCCATTATGATTTTTTTCTAGAAACTGCTTGCAGTCTTGTCCTCTGAACATCAATGTTGGCTCCGACAATTTTAACATCTTGCGGATGACCTCAGGTGACAAAGAAACAAGAGAATGGTCGCGCAGTGAAATAATTCTTTGGCCTGGAATATATTTTTCGACGCACCAAGAGACCACCTCCTTAGAGTCCAAAACCTCATGGACGCAGCGTGCACAAGCGATTCCAGAGGTCCAAATCACTTCGTTCTGGGCAGAATGGGATGAATAGTAAAAGTATGCCCTGGATGACTGGAAGTTCTGGTCCTCGTGTGCAAACATATTTATTGTATCTCCACAAAACCGCTGTCAACCTACTGCCATAAGTCTACAAGAATGTTTGTTTGCTCCAGACGATGAATGAAATGAAAAAGTTGGAAGGGATTTTGGTCCAAAGCGTATGAATGGGAGATGTCCTCGAGACTTTCGTTGATTAATGACAATTTGGACAGCTGTTGCATGATGCGTTGTTAACATTAAACTCTACTAATTGCATACATAGAAATGTGAACATGGGGCATATTGCAATGAGAAATTAAGCATTGCAGATTTCTTGAGTGGCCCAATAGGATGACGCGTGTTCGATATGAACAATTGGAAGGGAGAAAATAACTCTTCACACATCTTGGTGTAATGCATAATAATGGGAGATCTCCTCTAGCGATTCACCCATTAATGACAATGTTGATTGTTCCTGCATGATCAACTGTTCGCATGAAAGGTTTTTAATTGCATAGTAAGAAAGTATGGAGGTTGCGGGCACGAGAAAAAAATAGCTACAAAATAGGGTTGCAATGTCAAAATGTATGTCTCAGAACTTTTTGAGTGCAATACGCGTAACGACGAAGAGGATATGGTGGGACAACCCAGAGGGCAATTTGTATATGGCTAGTAAGAGCATAACTAATGTATATCAGGAAGGACATGAAGTTAGAGGGGATGCAAGGTAGCGAGAGATAAACATTTGTGAGTCATGGTAGAGTGAAGCTTGTGAGGTCGACGAGCCCGCGCTGGAATTGTAGATCACAGAAATTTTGAGTGCAAGATGTGGAGGACGCAACAAGAAGCAGAGTTCGAAATCGCGAACCCGCCAACCATGGGCATAAAATTGGCCAAGTATGGAAACCAACAGCGGTCAGTCAGATTTGTCGTGTGATTATATAGATGGAGATAAATATATGTCAACATTCCAATGTTGGAACCCGCGATCATAGAAAGGAGACTAAGTATATAACCATAAAACGATAATACAAGGGAAGAAGAAAAGGGAAAAAGGACCAACAAGTCTGCCGTATTGAGCGCAATATGTATATCACGAAATTCCGTGTGTCAATTTGTATATTGCGGAACTGGAAGCATTATTTGGAGCACACAGAACAATAGAAGTACAATGTTCAGTCAACCAGTTTGCAGGACCGCTTGTCAATTTGTATATCACAAAATTCTAGCTGTTATTTGTAAGACACACAACAATGGAGGCCCCAATTTTGAATGTGCCCGCCTGAGAACCCGCGATCCAAAATGTCGCTGGGTATGGAATACCAATTTCGTACATGCTCTATTAGATATCATGTCCATACTTTATAGTCACATAATACATGGGAAGAAAAAAAGGGAAAAAGAACGGAATAGTTCACAGTGGAATTGTAGATTACAGAAATTTTGAGTGGAAGATGAGTATAACGAAACAAAGAAGAACAGAGTTCAATTTCACTAACTGGGCAACCTCAAGCATAAAATTCACTACGTATGAAAAGGAACAATGGGTGGTCCAATTGGAGATGAAATTGGCGCCAACCCGTCAACCGTGCACATAAAATTGGCCAAGTATGGAAGCAACAACGGTCGGTCGTATTCGCCGTGTGATTATATAGATGGAGATAAAGATATGTATGAAGATATGTGAACATGGCAACGCTGGAACCCGCGATCATAGAAAGGCGACTAAGTATATAACCATAAAGCGATAATACAAGGGAAGAAGAAAAGGGAAAGAGGACCAACGAGTCCACGACATTGAGTATAATATGTATATCACCAAATTCTGTGTGTCAATTTGTATATCGCGGAACTGGAAGTGTTGTTTGGAGGACATGAAACAATAGAAGTCCAATGTTCAGTTAGCCAGTCCGCAGGACTGCTTGTCAATTTGTATATCACGGAATTCTAGATGCTATTTGTAAGACACACAACAATGGAGGCACCAATTTTGAACACGCTCGCGTGAGAACCCGCGATCCAAAATGTCGCTGGGTATGGAATACCTATTCCGTACATGCTCTATTAGATATCATGTCCATACTTTATAGTTGCATAATACATGGGAAGAAAAAAAGGGAAAAAGAACGGAGTAGTTCATAGTGGAATTGTAGATCACGGAAATTTTGACGCCAAATAGGAAAACGCGGGCATAAAATTCACTACGTACGAAAAGGAACAGCGGGTGGTCCAATTGAAGATGAAATTGGCGGCAACCCGTCAACCGTGCACACAAAATTGGCCAAGTATGGAAAGAAACAACGGTCGGTCGGATTCGTCATGTGATTATATAGATGGAGATAAAGATATGTCAACCCGACAACGCAAGAGTTGCACATTTCCTAAACCCTGCAATAGAAGGATCCAAAAGAGGCTGAGAAGGTGTCTGCAGTAGGCACAAGGCCCCAACGTTCAAATTTTATCGCTCCAAACATTTGAATGCATAATCTGTAACACAGAAGAGCGGACGATGTCAGAATCCGGTAGTCAATTTCTATACTGCGGAGGGTGCAATCTCAACTGTTTCGTACCTCTCTATCCAGTTGTTACTACTAAGAGATAATTTAGTATTGAAAACAATTTTCTAGGTACTATTAGATACTTCGTAGGAATTGGCATCTGTAAACAATGACAATATCCACCCCGCCAACCCTGCATTTCGTGTGTCAATTTGTATATCACGGAACTGGGAGCGCTGTTTGGAGGACATGGAACAATAGAAGTGAAATGTTGAATTAGCCAGAATGCAAGTCAACTTTTCAATTTGTATATCACGAAATTCTGGGTGCTATTTGTAGGGAACGGAACAATGGAGGCCCGATTTTCAGCCCATCCGTCTGAGAACGCACAATTCAAAATGTCGCTAGATATGGAATTTCGAAGCCCTGCCGAGTTTTCACCAGTTAAGGCATAAATTACAGATCATGAAAGTATCTTTCGTGCTAGTGTCCACTTGTCACTAGTAAGAGCATTGCTGATGTATACGAGGATGGAAAGAAACAACAGATACTTTGAACGAAGTTAATGTATACGAGGAACCCGCAGTGGAATTGTAGATCATGGATGTTTTGAGTGCAAGATGTATATAGCGGAACGATAAGCACATGGGTTCGCAAGCATCGACCCCGCAACGACGACCATAAAATTGGCTAAGTATGGGGAGGAACAACGGTCGGTCGGATCTGTTGTGTGAGGATATAGATGGAGATGAAGACATGTCAGCCCACCAATTCTGGAAGCAAATATCATAGAAAGGGCAGTAAGCATATATCCAGAAAGAGAAAATGAGTAGGAAGAACAAAAGGCCAGTTCGTATGCGCCGATCTGGTAACTACGACCCTAAAATTGCCTAGGTATGGAAAGGTACAACTTTTGGTTGGATTCGTCATGTGAAGATACAGATGGAGATGAAGATATGTTAACCCGCGAACCCTGCAACTAGCCATCATAGAAAGACGACTAAGTATAAAACCAGAAATCCATAATGGATGGGAAAAGAAAAAGGGGAAAAGGGATAAGTATCTGACAATCGAAAAAAACATTTTTTTTTCCCATTTATTAATGGCAATATTTTTGAACCCCTGCTGTGTTCTCACTAGTAAAAGCATAAACTACAAATCACTGAAGTTCTTTGGCTTCAAGATGTATATGACGGAACAGGGGACATAGGTGTTGGGTACTGCCAACCCGGGGCCTGGTGGCCAGATAACTGGCTAAGTATTGGCCAAGAGAAAGGTTTGATATGAATTTCAGTAGTATTCATACTATTATCTATCAATGGAGAGAGTTTTCATATTTATATGGATAGTATTCATACTAATATATATTAATGGATTTTTTCTGTTTCAAATGCAAATGGTCTCCCAATTTGCAGGATGCTCTTCAATTCACAAATTTCGTTCAAACCATGAAAATTTTGACTGCAAGATGTACATAGCACAACAAAAAACATGAATTTGCATTGTGGTCTGAATGAGATAAACTCCTTATCATCTATTCATCTTGTATTCTTTGCAATGACATGAGAAAACATCAGCTCTGCATAAACATCAATATCTAAATTAAATTAAATTAAATGCAATCAAAAATTGGTGTGACTTAAGTAATCAAGACAGGTTCAACCGTTCCTTTATTAATGACAAGTTTTTCGAACGCCTCGTCAGGTACGAGAAGTTAAAGCATAAATTGTAGACTATGGAAGTTATTTGGCTGCAAGATGTATATGAAAGAACATGGAACATAGTTTTTTAATATCACAAACACACACATAATTTCCTAGGCTTTGCCGAAGAGGAAGTTTTTTGTATTTATTCCAATAGTACTGATATTAGTATATATGCACGGATATTATGAAATAGAAGAAGCTGCAATATATCCAACATACTGAACATGAACATTGCATCAACACTTGAGCCGTCTTATTGTAACTCATTAATTCATTCTATTTACGAAACCCGAAGAATGGAAGCAGGACGGGTCCTCCAATTTCTTTCTTTAAATACAGGGCCGACGCTACATAAGTATGGCTTATGAAAAATTATGCTTAAATGTAAAATGTAAAGAAAGAACATACTATGCTTTATTTACATTGAAGTAGTGGGAAATAGAAAGAAAACCTTGTCATTCATGTTGAACGACACATGGGAAGAAGGTACAATATACAATTAAAATAAACACCAGAAATTGGAAAATACTATTAAAAAATAAATCGAAACTATTCTATATTCAAATAAGATGGGTTGCAAAATACAACTGAGGCTATTTGCGACAATGATTGCGAATTTTCCTGCCTCCGACCAAAAAACAATATATACATTCCTGAAGATTCTTGACATTTTTCTTGACGTTCAAACTCTTTATTCGTAAAAAACAAGTTGAATATCAATTTTTCGGTTTTGTACTTAATCGATGCTGCCAAATACATCTATCCTAGTTTTTTGAATACCTTGTCTCTTCCAGATATGGCATGCTTGCAATGGCTGCTTGTTCAACATTCCATTCTTTGTCAAGTATTAATTTCCGTCTGCCGTCGAAAAGTTAGGGTTTAAGATGCTATCCTTGTAATGTTCCTGGCCCTTGATATCAGACACAACTTAGAAAAAAATTCAAGTATGTAGTAACTGGTATTCTCCCTATATTTGATCATTTGTTTGGTTGAAAAGCATGCCTGAAGATTTGTATGTTGAACTTCTTTGTTTTATTACAGTAAATTGGAAGAAACGTCCAACCTAGATGAAAAATGCAAATTTGTTGAGGCACATAACTTGTTTGGCCAGCATAGGTGTGCCAAGTGAAACAAATGTTGCAAAAGGCACCAACACAGGTCTGGCAAGTGTATCAAATGTTGCAGATGGCATCAGAATATATCTTTTGTCATAGCGATGGAAATATGGCGGCCCATCGAAAGGTCTGGAATGTTCGGAGGTGAAGCCAAATATGTGGAGTCTGCAACTACATCTAGAGGAAACTGAACAAAATTTGACAAAGAACATGGCTTTCTGTTAAGTCGGCTACCAGACCCACATGTAGCTCATCAAACTTTGAAACATAAACTTTTGTAGTGATATTTTGCGTCATTTATGAACATGACAGGCCATTTTGCAAGCCACTGTAAATGCACCACGCCCGATGAAGACAAATTCTTGTGGGATCTATACAATTCGATATACATGCCAAATTTGTGTTGTTGGAAGAAGCTATATACTTAAACAAATAACTATTTTGCTCGTGACCTCAAAATCCATTACAATTCCCAGCAAGAAAACAAAGAATTTCAACAAACAAATCTGCAGGCAGCCTTTTCAACCAACCAAAGCATCAAACACAGGGAGAACACCAACCACAACATACTTGTTGTTCTTTTTTTCCCTCCTCTCTAAGTTTCTCTTGTATAACATAGTTTTTTTTTCACTCAAATCTCACGTCACATAAAACCAGTCTCTTTTCTTTCATCTGCCCCTCAATCGCATCTCTAAGTTGTCTTACATGTCCATGACCAGGAACATTAGAATGAAGGCACCCTAAAGCACAACTCTTTGATGATAGAGAGAAATGGAAATAAGTATTTAAAAGCAACACTGGATGATCTTCCGTAGATTTTGTGTTGATTCATTTTAATGACAAATGTTCTCAATATTTTCACTTATTAATGCCAATCTTTTCGAATATGTATGCTGAATAACGACTAGCAACATGTATTAAAATTCCCATATCTGAGCAGATTCTCAAATTTGACATCTAAGATATGCACAATATTAAAGAGGGACATGACCTCAAGCCCTCTGTGGGTGACACGTTCGTGAACTATGCTTAAGCTTTTAAGAAGACTAATACAAAAGAATAAAAAAAAAATAAAAAATTGCAAATTCAATATGCATGCAAAAAGAAATTACCAGATCCCATAATATTTGCCTGTCTATTCATTTTAATGGAGGATGTCCTCGACCTTTCCAGTTATTAAAGCCCATGTTTTCAAACCTCTCTGGATGGTTCTGACTTTTGAAAGCATATTTAATGTGTATTGGGAAGTGCAGAAGGTAGTGTCACTACTATTTTTCTGTGTTTTTCTCCACCAGCGTATGTAAGACGTACGTAAAGAAAAGTAAATCGAGAATGCTAATTTTTTTGGACATGACCCCTTCAAATTCAAGTAGTCAACAAGTCCGACTGTCAATTTGTATATCGCGGACCTCTCCGTGCTATTTGTAGGATACAGAACAACAGAAGCCCAATTTAGAACCCGCCACCCCGAGAACCCGCGATCCAATTTTTATTTTTTTTTCGTCCACCAGCCTATGTAAAATGTACGTAAAGTAGACTATTTCGAGAATGCTAAATTTTTTGGACACGAGGCCCTTAAAATTCAAATAGTTAGCAAGTCCAATTGTCAATTTGTATATCGCAGAACTCTCCGATTGTCAATTTTCAGTCGGCCACCCCGAGAACCCGTGATGCAAAAACTGGTAGGGCTCCGTGCATGCTTTATATATCTACTTTATAAAATTACATATTTTCTATGTTTAATTTATGCTGTCAACGAAACCTATAATTCGATAAATTTCAATATCTTGTGTTTTTGTCCACCAGCGTATGTAAAACGTACGTAAAGTAAACTATTTCGAGAACGCTAAATTTTTTGGACATGAGGGCCTTAAAATTCAAATAGTCGGCAAGTCCAATTCTCAATTTCTATATCGCGGAACTCTCTGTTGTCAATTTTCAGCCGACCACCCTGAGAACCCATGATGCAAAAATTGGCAGGGCTCCGTGCATGCTTTATATATCTACTTTATAAAATTACATATTTCCTATGTTTAATTTATGTTGTCAACGAAACCTATAATTCGATAAATTTCAATCTCTTTTGTCCAGAAGCCCTTCTTTTAAAGAAAACTATTTCAGGAATGTTAATGTATACACTAAACACGACCTGTCATAGTTCGATACAATGTATCCGCAAAGCCGCCTCCATAAAACTGGCTAAGTATGCAACCGAACGACAGTTGGTCGGAATGATCACGAAACTGTCCGTGCTATTTGTAGGGCACAGAACAACAGAAGCCCAATTTTCAGCGCGCCACCCCGAGAACCCGCGATCATTAACGTATGTTGTCCAGGAAACCTATAATTTCATAAATTGCATTCTCTTATGTCCAGGAGCCCTTCTTTTAAAGAAAACTAATTCGAGAAAGCTAATGTATACACCGAACACGACCTGCCATAGTTCGATAGAACGTATCCGCGAAGCCGCGTCCATAAAAATGGCTAAGTATCCAACCGAACGACAAGTTCGATTGTCAATTTCTATATCGCGAAACTCTCCGATTGTCAATTTTCAGTCGGCCACCCTGAGAACCCGCGATGCAAAAACTGATAGGGATCGGTGCATGCTTCTTTATATATCTACTTTATAAAATTACATATTTCCTATGTTTAATTTATGTTGTCCAGGAAAACTATAATTCGATAAATTTCAATCTCTTCTGTCCAGGAGCCCTTCATTTAAACAAAACTAATTCGGGAATGCTAATGTATACACCGAACACGACCTCTCATAGTTCAATACAACGCATCCGCGAAGCCACGACCATAAAACTGGCTAAGTATGCAACCGAACGACGGTCGGTCAGAATGATCGCGAAACTGTCCATGCTATCTGTAGGGCACGAAACAACAGAAGCCCAATTTTCAGCCCGCCACCCCGAGAACCCGCGATCATTAACTTATGCTGTCCAGGAAACCTACAATTTCATAAATTGCACTCTCTTCTGTCTAGGAGCCCTTATTTTAAAGAAAACTAATTCGGGAAAGGTAATGTATACACCGAACACGACCTGCCATAGTTCCATAGAACCTATCCGCGAAGCCGCGTCCATAAAACTAGCTAAGTATGCAACCGAAAGGCGGTCGATCAGAATGACCACAGAAACACGAGAAACTACAGAGTCAGAAACACAGTTTAGAAAATGAGAATAAAAGGGAGAGAATAGGTATATCGCCCACACAACAAAACATACTCTCATAACTATGAAACCATAGCAACACAGAATCCATGGAAAAAGCATCGACAACTATGAAATATACTTTGAGGCCGACAAACTCTGCTTCAAAGCATAAAATATGTAATTTACATCCCCTGCAATTTTTTAGTCTGTTATTTTATCTTAATAGTATTCTATGTAAACTCCACTGCAAAAAAAATGTAACCAGAGATCCAACCGCGGATGCAACATCCCAACATTGCAAACCCTGGGCAAACAAGAACAAGCAAGAAATAAGAAACCAGCTAAGAAGCACCAAAAGGCCCAAGTGCAGGCGTGACACAGGAACCCTGCAAAGTCGAATCAAGCAACAATAGACAACATACATTGAGCAGGCAAGTATGAACAACAGGAAAACTGCAACAACACGAACATGCAAGCAAGAACAACAACAACATTCAAACAACAAATCAGTGCCATGCAAATAAAAAACATGGACCAGTGAACTAGTAATGCCTCTCGAGCATAAAAATTTTAAAAACTGAAGAAAATGTCTTGTAATAAGCCTGTTAAGTAACCATTCAACACCACCAACCTTGTTAGGTTAACATTTAAGTCCGTTAGAAATGCTCTGTAAACATTTAAGAAAGAAATTCAATGTGGCAGGACTCTGATGTATCCCAAAAAAATTATTGTATTTTTTGTAACAATAATTCGAACACCAGAGAATGTATTGGAAGGCCAAACTTTGGATATGCCACCATATCAAACATTGCCATAAATTTACCTAGCATAAAATGCTAAACCAAACATTCGAATTAATGCTAGCATTAATCCACCTTCGACGACTGCATAACAAAATATATGATTCAAAAAGACAATATACGATCAAATACTTTGGATATGTCAACATATATTACATTGGGAATAGCAAAGCCGACAATAAGACCTCCAATCCCTTGTCTAATTAGATCATGACAAATATGCTACTTTTTTTTTTATTTTATAAAAATTGACATTTTCAGTTCCCTGGTTCCAACATTAGATAATATGGAAATATTTGTGGTCAAAGGACAAACTAATACCAATTCAACGATTTATCGATCGCTATAGTCCCTCTACGCCTATGACAGGGACTAATAAGTGAGAATTATTTTTACAATGAGGTTACTTTATAACTTAGAGTTGCATGCAAAAAGTAACTTAAAAAATATTAAAATTATTTTATGAGTTGTTCACTTTTATAATTTAAGTGAAATGCATTTTACAATAAAATTATGTTATAACTTAAAGTTGCATGATTTTTTCAAAAAATACCTTAATGAAAATAAAGACTTGAATTCAAGACCTCTAATTTAATAAAGCAACTTTCAACCAAGTGAACTAATGAAAGACATATAACAAATGTTAAAAAAAATAAGGGGAGCTTGTTTATTAAATCTTTGCCTCAAAGTGTTTACTTACCCCCAAAAAACTTGTTTTTGCTTACAAAAAACTTTAACATAGTCGCACACAAAAACAAAAGATTTTTTCAAAAATAAAATCTGAAACTTTATACACTCAGGGTTAGATCTTAGTTAGTCTACCCAGAAATGCAAGTTTCCTGTCTATTTATGATTTGTCGATATATCAAAAAGTGAATGGAAAAGAAAATATGTAGAAAAGGAAACACTTTTCATTTTGTTTCTTATTTACCAAGATCACACAAGGTGCATGAAAAAACATACCTAGATTGGAAAGGGAGCAAACTAGAAATCAAAATAGAAAAACCAAAATACTAAAACAAAATGAAATAAATTGTAAAATCAATAATGAAATTGTATACCTTTGGATCTTGGATATGATAAAAATGGTTGTATCTTCATTAAAAGAAAACCTTTTCGATAAACAAATAAGTTTTCCAACTTAAAAAAAAGTGCTCTAGATGCACTAGAATGGTTCTTCCATCCCATTAATGCTAAAAAACAACATAATCCATAAGTCTTTGATGCATGTAGTGATAGAGGTTTAGGATCTCAATCAACAATGGTAGTGGGTCTTCATAGGGGCTATGATACCAAGTTATATAAACATGGTATATCCACATGAGCCGAACACCTTAAGACAACCTCTTACATGAACATATCAAATATCAATATATTAATATATTACGTGGTTAAAACCCTCAAAGAGGGAAACAGTCCACAAGCCCAACCAATGCAACCACTTGATGCAATATATTAATGCAAAAGGAAAATGATTTACATATGAGTTTCTCAAAATTGATCATCAACAATTGATTTCCATGCTCTTTAAATAGAGATCTTGAACCAATTGAGTGTTAAGCCACAAATCAATATAGGATCTAGTATCGTGTAGAATATGAACCGTTGAATCACTTTATGTCAAGAACATAACTATGACGTTGGATTTTTAATTATAATGGATACTAAAGAAACACACTTTACCTAAAGACACATTACACTAAGTTGATCTTAACTAACTCCTAAGTTCTTAAATATCCTAACATGACTAAGCCTCTTCTGACCCTTTTCTTCCTAATTTTTATCCATATTCACCTTTGTATTCCTCTCTTTAACTATACCAATGTAATTTTTCTCATTCTCCCTCTACTCTACCAAATCTAACTCTTTAACATCTCTCTCTGAAATATTTGTCAATTCCAAATTGTTGTGGATAGAGCTTGCTTAACAAACCTTTGCTACTACTTTCATCATAGACATATCCAACAAACCCTCACAATTATGAAGAGCAATTAGGACAACACCAAACAAAGGACCAAAATATTTTTTTTAAAGTTATGTTCACACCTTGATGAATTCCTACCTTGTCTATCGAGGTTTTACATCCAAATGAAGGTAAGTATAAGAATCATTCCTAAATGCCTTTACCATCGACAATAATAACTCTCTCTTGCAAACTACCCTCCAATTTTGGAAAATGATATGTTTATTGAAGACATGTAAATCTGACTCACCTCCCATGGATCTTCAAAATAGTCCAAAGTTTCCTCATACAAGTCCATGGTAGTCCTACAAATCTAAAGACGCTAGAATGTTTGAGAAACCCTAGCTCCATCTTGCTCGACCATTGATGTTATATTATATTATATATTTTGCTGTTATGTCGATGGTTGTTATTCTATTGTTATCTACTATGTCTGAGTATAGTTATTATTTTATTATTATAGTCATTTTTTGTTCTTTCTATAGTGGTAAAAGTCATATCGGAAACGTGTTGGAGATTAAAATGTTTAATAACACAACTTTTATTCAAATTTCCAATGAACTGTAAAGGCCTTAATAAGTGAATATTAAAATTATTTTATACTATATAAATTTATATTTTAATTGATTATATATATATAATTTTTTTATTTTCCATAGAAAAAACTTATGTTTAATCAACTTCCTAAGATATCACCTTGAAATATATTACATCAATGGCAACATGCCATTTTTATTTATTGCAATTATGTTGCAATGAGACCATAACTAGTTGAGTGGGAGTGAGCTCAACCCAAATCATCCTCACAACTACTAAACCACAATGTAACACACACACACACACACACACACACACACACACACACACATTCTAAGGAAAAACATACTTTTTCTATTCAAATTAAGAATAGAAAGTACATTATTCACGTGCCAATGACATTGTACAAAATAGCTAAGAAAATAGTATGACCCGTTTTCTCAGTTTGTCACCAGTTACAAAAGCTAACAACCATGTGTCCTAAAAATATCAATGAGCATCTCCACGAAATTCATATCATGCTACTAATACTATATATAATATAGTCTAATTTTTTTAATTATTACATCCCTCCAAATTTACAACACACATCTATATCATACATAAATACTATGAGAAACTAAAAACAAGACATTGTTGTAATCTAACAAAAACTAAATAGATTGCCTCGACTCAGAGTTAACACCTTCATGAACTTCCAACAATAATAGTTCTTCAATTACCATGTGCAATCCCTCCTTTTAGGGAGAGTCTGCCAATGTATTAAATTCATGATACACATGTGTGAAAGTAATGTCTATTATGTATTCAACATCACCTTTTGTGATAAAGCTTGAAGATCTACATTTAATATTCCATGTTGGTTAGTCATCCATTTAATAACTAGTAAGGAGTCACTGAACCCCTGAAGCTGCATAATATCATTTAGACATAACCAACCTTAGAAGAGATCGTAAGGCCATCAACGTAGCATAATTATTTGTCCCTTTAACTAAATTTGCTTTAAATTTTATGAAATGTCTATCATAAAAACATTAAACCCTTCCAATTCCATTGAGATAATCTTGACCTTGACAGGCCATGTCGAAGAAGCCATGTGAAAGGAGTTCTCTAATAGTAATCCCCCTATCTTTCTTGACCCATGGACTTTAAAAATCAATTTGAGATGTTGGAATAGTGTACAAATCTATGAAAAAACTTGAAATGTTTGTTTTCAAACAACATAGAGTGTTGTGTGCCAACTCGATAACCCAAATAGTAATGAAAGGAACATACCTAAACACCTTCAAGCCTGGTTTTGTGTAACACCCTGTTTCCCCCAGATTGTAAATATAACTGAACTGGCCAAGGACTATGGCAAAACTCATAAGTACGAATATGTGATGTAAATGGACCTGCATGAAGAGGTCAATGAATGTAAATAACAGTTTGAATTTATTGCAGAATTGCTGAGAGGGGGTGTGCAGAAAAGAGACCACGATGGTGGTGGAGGGCACCTGGAAAAGGGGCGTTAACTTCCACCAAGAATTAAATACCGTATTTGGACTCCACTGGCCCGGAGAACCAAAAGCGGCTTGCTAGCCCTGAAATTAATACCTTGCAGGCTGGTAGGTTGATGGCTTGATGAGGGATGGGGAGGTGAACCGCCTATCCGTAGAGCCATCATAATTGACCAGCGCGAGGGTAATCGTGCCACACGCAACCTCGCGAGAGGATAAGGCGTATGGCAAAAACGATTGAAGAGGGCAGACGTGAGGGGAACTCTGGCAGTTTTTACGCAGAGTGAGTGATCGCAGAGAGGAGGGGATTGAAACCTTCGCTCCTGGACATTGGAAGACAGGGAGACGCAGGTCTCAGAACATCGTGGTCTCAGCTCGAGGGTGGCTAGTGGTAAATCCAGTAGGAGTCGCTACGCCTACGGTTGGGTGGAAATGAGCACCCCTCTCAGCGGTTGCTTCCATTGCTGAAATTATTTCTGATAAGTGTTTTTCTCATATTGCATCTTGAATTTATATGCTGTCACATATGTTCATAGACTTGTGGAATTGTAAATGTTTCCTGTGTAAGAATTTCTGTGTAGTAATTGATGATAAGGAATAGATATTAGTTCATAGAACTGTGAAATTGTAAAGGATTGCAGCATGCGAGTGTCCGCGTAATGTTTGATATGAATAGGTTGATATATGCTTATCACAGAGCATACCATGCACGAATTACGTTGATAAATAAGTCTAGTTATGCTTATATTGAGCTAAGTTAGGCACCTAGCCCGTCCTCAGGAAGCTAACTCCTCTATCCGTCTCTAGGAAAGCCCTGGAATGAATTTCTGGTAGAGATTTCCTCTTGTAGAAGGGATACTTAGCCATTCTCGAGAAGGTCCTCAAGGAGGAAGAAATCGACGGTCAGGATCTTACAGAGAAGATTGACAAAATCCCGTCAGCCGTCAGATCCCGAGAAGTTGCGCCAGAGTTAAACCCTAGTGTGCAGAGGAGGAATCCTAGCCGTTGATCTCGGCAGGACACGTGTCGGCGTTCTGGGAGGCATCGAGATTTCACCCATCGGAGAATTTAGGAGTGTAGAACCGTTGCAGTGGGAAATCGTGATCCACGATTTCCCGATAGGATCTGGGCCGTCCAAACAGCAGGGACACCTGGCAGAGGATCCCGAAGAGTCGGAGATCGGGGAATCGGGGTTCCTGGGGACAGGAAACTCGTGCATGTTGAAATCGCGATACGCAATTTCTCGATACAATCTAAACCGTCCATCTGTGGGACAAATGGCAACCATCGAGAACCAGCGGCGTTTGGTTCCATCGGAAAATTGGGAATTCCGAAGACATAGGCATGTTGGTATTGAAAACCCCGAAACAACGAAGGGAAACAGGACTTCGAAAGTCCCGAAATTCTGAGAAAGGATCCTAGCTGTTGATCTCGGCAGGGCACGCGTCAGACATCAGAGCAGGAGTCGGGATTTAACCCATTGGGGGTTCCAGGAGTGAAGAGATTGTTGCATCAGGATTCACGATCCGTGAAATCCCGATAAGCTCAGAACCGTCCATCAGTAGGGACACATGTCGGAAGATCCGAGGAAGTCGCAAATCGGAGAATCGGGGTTCCCGGAGGCAAGAACCTCTTCCATGTTGGAATCGCGATTCGCGATATCCCGACGGGAATTTTAAACCATCCATCTGCAGGGACACGTGTCAGAGGATCCCTAGGAGTCAGGGTTCGACATTTCGAGATTTCCAAAGACAAAGGAATTGTTGCATTAGAAATCGTGATTTCGCGATATCCGATATAACGACAGGAAAGTGGTGACGTGGAGGAATAAGTTCTCACGTGCATATGGAATCGGTATATCGGGGTTCTCGGTGACGAGAGAATTAGTGCCAAAGAAGTCGCGAAATTCCGAAACGCGATGGCCCCACTGTAATAGTGTGGAAGTGGAGGACATGTGTCAAAGGGTCAACCCTAATCGGAGTCAACGCCAAGTGGCATCGCGGATCGGAGGATCGGAGATCCTGAGAACGTAAGTTCTGAACACTTCAAACCCGCGAAGTCCGAAACTCCGACAGAGGAAAGCATGTGGTCTCATGGACTAGCAGGTCACATGAGAACGGAGCTAGCCTAGAGGGCTAATGCGTTAGGGGCATATCGGGGATCGGAGAATCACGAGTTCTGAGGACTCGTGAATTACGACATCGGAAATCCTGAAACTCCGATAGGAGTAGCCCCGAAAGGAGGTAAGACCACGGTCGTAAAGGCAGTGAACCATAGGCTTGGCCTGGGGAGCTGATGCGTGAGGAGCGCATCGGAATTCGGAGGATCGCGAGTCATGGGGGTGAATGAGTTTTGACATTAGAAACCCCGAATCCCGATATTAAACCAGGGATTGACACTTCGCTAATGCAGGTTTATGGAGATTTCTCATTTGTGGGAGATTAACCCCAATTTTTTTTTAAACTATGATAGTGGGTGTGTTACAAAGTGGTATCAGAGCATGGTTACAACAATCGGCATGACTGGGCTCATGCACCAGTTGCACCAGTCACACATAAACCTCGTACGAAACACTCCTATGAGGAGTAACCCCTGACTTAACTATCTTATCCAGGATTAAAAACTTGGAATATGAACACCCGACTGTGTATGCATGTGAAAGAATTATGGAATTATGCACAAATTATAAAATGTATTTAATTCTTGACTAATATCCAACATTTGTCTTCACACTCAAGCGGACGATCAACCGCGGGAATCTACAAATGCAGAGTATGGTGACTCACCAAGAGGTGGGAGAAGGCTCCCACAACAGAGATGAGGAGTCTGATGAAAGAAGGGCAATAAGAACCCCTCCAGACTTAGCTGAGACGGTGAGGAGTCTCATGGTCGAATTGCAAAGCTGCAAGGCTGATAATGAAAGGATGATG
>SNQJ01S0000066.1:24453-56909 GCA_010110895.2 Picea sitchensis | reverse complement strand
CCTGCAGGAAGAGGTCAATGAATGTAAATAACAGTTTGAATTTATTGCAGAACTGCTGAGAGGGGGTGTGCAGAAAAGAGACCACGATGGTGGTGGAGGGCACCTGGAAAAGGGGCGTTAACTTCCACCAAGAATTAAATACCGTATTTGGACTCCATTGGCCCGGAGAACCAAAAGCAGCTCGCTAGCTTTGAAATTAATACCTTGCAGGCCGGTAGGTTGATGGCTTGATGAGGGATGGGGAGGTGAACCGCCTATCCGTAGAGCCATCATGACTGACCAACGTGAGGGTAATCGTGCCACACGCAACCTCGCGAGAGGATAAGGTGTATGGCAGAAGCGATTGAAGAGGGCAGACGCGAGGGGAACTCTGGCAGTTTTTACGCAGAGTGAGTGATCGCAGAGAGGAGGGGATTGCAACCTGCGCTCCTAGACACTGGAAGACAGGGAGACGCAGGTCTCAGAACATCGTGGTCTCAGCTCGGGGGTGGCTAGTGGTAAATCCAGTAGGAGTCACTATGCCTACGGTTGGGTGGAAACGAGCACCCCTCTCAACGGTTGCTTCCATTGCTGAAATTATTTCTGATAAGTGTTTTGCTCATATTGCATCTTGAATTTATATGCTGTCACATATGTTCATAGACTTGTGGAATTGTAAATGTTTCACGTGTAAGAATTTCTGTGTAGTAATTGATGATAAGGAATAGATATTAGCTCATAGAACTGTGAAATTGTAAAGGATTGCAGCATGCGAGTGTCCGCATAATGTTTGATATGAATAGGTTGATATATGCTTATCACAGAGCATACCATGCACGAATTACGTTGATAAATAAGTCTAGTTATGCTTATATTGAGCTAAGTTAGGCACCCAACCCGTCCTCGGGAAGCTAACTCCTCTATCCGTCTCTAGGAAAGCCCTGGAATGAATTTCTAGTAGAGATTTCCTCTTGTAGAAGGGATACTTAGCCATTCTCGAGAAGGTCCTCAAGGAGGAAGAAATCGACAGTCAGGATCTTACAGAGAAGATTGACAAAATCCCGTCAGCCCTCAGATCCCGAGAAGTTGCGCCAGAGTTAAACCCTAGTGTGCAGAGGAGGAATCCTAGCCGTTGATCTCGGCAGGACACGTGTCGGTGTTCTGGGAGGCATCAGGATTTCACCCATCGGAGAATTGAGGAGTGTAGAACCGTTGCAATGGGAAATCGTGATCCGCGATTTCTCGATAGGATCTGGGCCGTCCAAACAGCAGGGACACGTGGCAGAGGATCCCGAAGAGTCGGAGATCGGGGAATCGGGGTTCCTGGGGACATGAAACTCGTGCATGTTGAAATCGCGATACGCGATTTCTCGATACAATCTGAACCGTCCATCTGTGGGACAGGTGGAAACCATCGAGAACCAGCGGCGTTTGGTTGCATCGGAAAATTGGGAATTCCGAAGACATAGGCACGCTGGTATTGAAAACCCCGAAACAGCGAAGGGAAACAGGACTTCGAAAGTCCCGAAATTTCGAGAAAGGATCCTAGCCGTTGATCTCGGCAGGGCACTCGTCAGACATCAGAGTAGGAGTCGGGATTTAACCCATCGGGGATTCCAGGAGTGAAGAGATTGTTGCATCAGGATTTGCGATCCACGAAATCCCGATAAGCTCAGAACCATCCATCAGTAGGGACACGTGTCAGAAGATCCGAGGAAGTCGCAAATCGGAGAATCGGGGTTCCCGGAGGCAAGAACCTCTTGCATGTTGGAATCACGATTCGCGATATCCCGACTGGAATTTTAAACAGTCCATCTGCAGGGACACGTGTCAGAGGATCCCTAGGAGTCGGGGTTCGGCATTTCGGGATTTCCAAAGACAAAGGAATTGTTGCATTAGAAATCGCAATTTCGCAATATCTGATATAACGACGGGAAAGTGGTGACATGGAGGAATAAGTTCTCACGTGCATCGGGGATCGGTATATCGGGGTTCTCGGTGACGAGAGAATTAGTGCCAGAGAAGTCACGAAATTCTGAAACGCGATGGCCCCACTGTAATAATGTGGAGGTGGAGGACAGGTGTCAAAGGGTCAACCCTCATCGAAGTCAACGCCAAGTGGCATCGGGGATCGGAGGATCGGAGATCCTGAGAACGTAAGTTCTGAACACTTCAAACCTGCGAAGTCCGAAACTCCGACAGAGGAGAGAACGTGGTCTCATGGACTAGCAGGTCACATGAGAATGGAGCTAGCCTAGAGGGCTAATGCGTTAGGGGCATATCGGGGATCGGAGAATCGTGAGTTCTGAGGACTCGTGAATTACGACATCGGAAATCCTGAAACTCCGATAGGAGTAGCCCCGAAAGGAGGTAAGACCACGGTCGTAAAGGCAGTGAACCACAGGCTTGGCCTGGGGAGCTGATGCGTGAGGAGCGCATCGGAATTCGGAGGATCGCGAGTCATGGGGGTGAATGAGTTTTGACATTAGAAACCCCGAATCCCGATATTGAACCAGGGATTGGCACTTCGCTAATGCAGGTTTCTGGAGATTTCTCATTTGTGGGAGATTAACCCCAAATTGTTTTTAAACTATGATAGTGGGTGTGTTTCATTTTGGAACCAACCCTTCAAACAATATTGAATGTGAGATTCTTACTAAAGATTAGGGAAAATGATCAAATGTGCAATGCCTCTTCACAGTTGCTAGGCAAAAGGATAATTGATAACTACGAGATACATTTTTTTCTTCGTTAAACCTACACAAAACACATCTATTGAGGCTATATTTGTTTCTTTTATGGAGTATGTCCTAGGTCGGGACCTTGTTCTTAATATCCAACCAAATGAAAACTTTAGTCTTTTTAAGCACCTTAACTTGCTAGATTTTATCCCAACATTGACATCTATCTCAAACAACTTCACCCATCAAATATTGATACCCTAACTTGGTTGTAAGTTTCCCATCAACCTTGTTTTTCACCAGACTAACAAATCAGGTTTATCTCTCAATATAATGTGATTATATCTTATCTCATAAAGAAAAAAATCCCACACAGTTGTTAGTTTTACTAACAATGAAATTGTCACTATAGACCTCCAACCCTGATGCCAAACACCAATACTTGTGTCATCTAGTATACGATTCAAAGTAAAATACCCACATTCATGTAACTGATGAATCAAGGCTAGAGGAAGGAAAATATTGTTCCTAAAAACTATGATGGCATCTTTCCCCAAATGAATCAGAGTACCAATTGCCTATCTTCCAAGCCAAAAATTTTCCAATGAAAAGAAATGCCAACATCAAAGCCTTTCATTGGCTGGAGACATTCTTATTACTCTTAAGAGGGATTCTTATATAATACAAAAGTGTGGAGGGATATTCATACTTATAAATTTTATTCTTTTCCAAAGGCTACCCTTTGTGATCAAATTCCATAAAATATTAGTAGCGAGAGATTTTCCAAAGGTGTGAATATGGTTAAGCCCCCAACCATCTTCACCTTTTGGTTTTGCTAAATACTTCCAATTGATCCAACACTCCCATTGGTATATGTGCCAAGGAGTGCCAATAAATACAGATTGATTTTAGGATTGACTTCACCAACGTTAGTCTCCCACCTCGAGAGAACCATCTAATACACCAAAAATGGATTCTTTTTTCAATATTACCTATCAACCAACTCCAATCTCATTTACCATATCCATTGGGCTTTAAAGTAAATCCCAAATACATCACTCCATCTTTTAGGTCAAGTTGTCTATAAGGAAAAAAAACCATTAAATTATGGTTCTCATTGCTTAAGCCATTGAAGTAAATAACAAACTTAGTATAATCGATGCTATACCCGAAGCTTTGAAATATAGTTGGAGAATACCCAAATATTTCCCACCTTCCTCCAAACTACCATTTGTAAAGAGAAGTACATAATCAATAATGAGAAAGTGTGTCAGACATTCATTACTTAGATTTTGTCTTAATATTCTAGCCTCCTAGATTGATCTACTTAGTTCCTTTGCAACCGACAAAATTAAATAGAGGGATAAAATATAGCCTTGTCTTAAGCCTCTAGTAGGGTTAAATAAAGGGGAAGCTACTCCTTTAATAAGGACTACAAATGAAATTGAAGTCACACAACCCATAATCCAATTGACAACTAGAATACAAAATCCCACATGAATTATCATTATTCTTAAATACAACCAGCTAGTCCTGTCATAAGATTTAGACAAATCAATCTTGACCACCATTGTGGGAAATATATATATTTTAATCAAATGTAATCCTTCTTAAGTAGACTTAATGGCTGCATGTATTTTCTTTCCTTCTAGAAATCCAAACTACTCCAGATAAATAACAATAGAGAGCACTTTTTTAAGTGTCATGGTCCAAACTATAGAAATTATCTTGTAAACACAGTTACATAAAGCAATAGGATGCAATTCATCAAATATTCCAGGCCTATCCACTTTTGGAATTATTGCTAGATTGCCCAACAAGTAAAAAGACCCTAAGTAAAATTCAACAGTCCACCCATCCAAGCTTGGACTTTTGTCTTTAGGGAAAGAAGATAACACAATCAATAGCTCATCCAAAGAAACTTCTTCACATAAGACTCGTTTGTCTTCTTTTAAAATCAATTGAGGAAAAAATGAAGCCACTTTGACAATTTTAGCTATATTTACACCCTTAGGATCTTTATACATGGACTCAATGTAACATCCATGTTTTCAAACCTCAAATTAGCAATGTATATTGTAAATGTAGCACATGGCCGAGAGCCAAACGATATAATTTGTAAATGATGTAAATTGAATATAATGAATAAAATGTATTGCCGACTATAGATGGACACAAACAAATATCTGGGGGCTAAGTATCTACTAGAGAGGGAAGGGATCCAATGGGGGGGGAAAGTTTACCCATGTCTATTAAACCAAAACCCATTTCCTATTTATTTCTAAATTATCCTGACCATGAACCTTCCATTATATGTTGAGTGTTCCAGAGCCCAATCATTGAATTCATGTAAGAGGGTGGGTGTGAGGATCACTTACCATAGTTATTGAGAGCATGGGGGTTGCATACAATCGGTTTGGGGAAGAGTGCAAGTCAAGCAAGCAGGAGAAAGAGACTGGCCAACAATGGAGTTTTGAGTGCTGGAGCTTGAAGGTAGCTATTTTGGGCACATTTGGCAGATATTTGGAGCCAAAATTTTGTGGAGAAAGAGGATATGGGCATGTGCGTGAAGTTCTGTTCGAAATTCTCCCAAGGAAGCACACATTTTGCTGCCGGGAGAATTCATGTTACAGTTGTAGAATTCCTATCCAACCTATGTTGGAAGCTTTGGAGGGGAGTGGAAAGGCATGAGAGACCATGAGAAGTGAAGGGGGATTCCTTCTCCTGGGTTGTGCAAGTTGAGGGGAAGAGAGCTGGTGGACTGAAATTAATTGTGAATTTGATGGTTGAGAGGAGAACATTAGCCAACCTTAGGGACCACCGGCTCTTGTGGATTCATATCCCCACTTTGGGGATGTATTTCTATTGAGAACTAAAACAACAAGGCTATGGTTGGGAGGAATATCCGTTCTCTACAACAGGTTACACATTTTATAAGATAAGTGTTGTTATTTGTTGCGCTTATGCATGTATAACGATAATATAGTTGTTGTGCAATTTACTCTAAATGGTATTTGGTTATGATTTCTTGCTAGGACTAGAATGATGCATTTATATCCCCATTTATGTGGTTCAATTTTTCTATACATTATTTAATTATTTATGTGCACAATTAAGCAATTGTATTTACATTTTTAAGTAGCATAGACAGTTACATGTGTATGAATGTCATGCTGTGGGTTATTTCCGCATTTAGATTTAGTATCGATTTTTTTTATTGAGTCATTTAGCAGTGACAAGATCTAGCTGGGGGCTGGGTACATTACAGAGTTGTATCAAAGCTTATGGTTCAACACTTGACCCATATGGGCCAAGAACTAGTGCAAATTTGGGTAAATTCGTTGTTACAGACTTTGGTCTGTGTGAATTTGGGGGAAAATTAGGAGAAAATCAGAGTCAAATCCCCAAATTTGTGGTCAATATTCATGTTTAAATGAATCATAATTGTTTAAGAGGTTTAATGGAGCCAATATGCAAATTTGAAGAGTTAAATTCAACTTGGAAGGTTGAAATATGAGTTTTAATGGCCGCTGTAGAAGCTGGATAGAGTTGATGAATTGACGGTTGAGATCGCATTTGATTGCGAGATCAACAACCCAAATTAACTTTAATAAATTTTAAAAAATTCATAAGGTTTTTGCTGTTTGAAAGGTTAAGTAGATCAATGACCGAGATTCAATTTCTGCGATTGGGAAAATGAGAAGATTGACGATCCAAATTCGTCAGAGAATTGGACCGAAATTTCTAAGTCACCAACATAATCCACCAATGGACGATGGTCGAATCAAATAGTTTGGCGAAGAGTTCGATTCAACCAAAATAAGTCTCAAATCACTGATGACTGATGGTCGAGAATCGACAAATTTTGGCAAAAGTATCACGCGTCCAAAAGAAATCTCCAACGGTTGATGGCCGATGATCGGGAATCGACAAAAGTTGGGTGAAGCTTGATAAGATCAATGACTGAGATCATTTTTGAATGGAATATCAATGATCCAAATTCATCAGGAGTTTAGTAAAAAAACAATTAAGCGTTGAAATTCACCAACAAAATTCGATGTTGGCCGACGGTCAGGGATCGACATAATTTGGCGAAGGTTTCATGCGTCCAAAGGGGATTTTCGATTATCGATGGCTGATGATAGGGGATCGATAGAATTTGGTGAGAGTTTTCATTTGACCGAGAGAAATATCTGATCATCGATGGTCGATGATCGAGCATCGATAGATTTAACAGTGTTTTAAGTCTTCCAAGAGAAGTGGTCGATCATTGATGAAGGAAAAGAGGATGATGACATCATCATCCACGTGCCAAGTTGATACCTCGGGGTGATGTGTCATGCCACATCAACATCTACGTGTCATGCCACATTAACATAGTTGCCACGTGATAAAAGAGAAGGTCAATGGTCAATGATCAGGCGTTGGGGAGATTTGCGAGAAATTTTGGTTTGCCAAGAGAATTATCTGATGGATGATGGCTGATGATCGGGCGTCGGGGAGATTAGAGAGCAGTTTTGGTTTTCCAAGATAATTCTCTGATGACTGATGGTTGATGATCGGACATCGGGGAGATTCACGAGCAATTTTGGTTTGCGAAGAGAAATGATCGATGGCTGATGATCGGGTGCAAGGGAGATTGGTGGGAAATTTGGGTTATAATAAGAAATAATCAATCGTCGATAACCAATAGAGAGCAGATCAATGGTCAATATTCCCCCAATTTGAGATCGTTGGCTCAGATTTAAAATTCTATTACAGTAGTAAAATAGTTGAATTTTTAAGAATTTTTTAGGTTTTTGAAGGTCACGAACTTGCAGAGCTATTTTGAGGCCCTAAATGACGTTTTTAGGGAATCAAAACCCACAAGAATAAGTGTACCAAGATATAATGTGTCTTTGCAACTTAAATAAAAGAACTTAGAGAGAGATTTCTAGTGAGTTATTCTGGGTGCAAAATATAACTTGTGTGAGAAAGTTATGACTAAAACAACTAAGGTAAAATTTCAGCACCGAATTACTTCCAGAGAGAATAAATCCTTACTCAAAAGTCCGTTTGAGGCACATGAGCAGTCTGTTGAAATGTTTTGAGCCATAGAAGGAAGCCATGGAGCCATATTTGAGATATGGGTATGGAAAAATGTGCAAGAAGATAAATACGACACCTATAACATACAATGATAGATTGAGAAAAAATGTAAAAAGTTATTCGAACCATAACTTTAAGCTTGGAGATCAGATTTGAGAAAATGAATAGTCATTGTAAAGGTATTGAGGAGGAGAAGACATATATCCACCTATAATTTTGATTTGGGCAATATAATTTATCAGGAATTGATAAAAGATATTTTTGTAGAAGTAAAAGAGTGGAAATTTCAACTTGTAAATGCTGTAACTTTTCACTCAGAACTCATAATGAGGCATGGGTATAGCCTTTGGAAAGTTGTTTAAGAGAATAATGAATTTAAAGAACAATTTATTGGAAGAGTGTATTAATATTATTCATAATTTGAAATGAATAATGACATGTCATCTAATTAATAAATAATTTTCAATATGCTTAATTCTAACAACAATTATTGCATGCACATTCTTGCATAATTAGAGATACGAAAAGAAGACTTTAGTTCCCATAAGAGAAATAGAGATATGGATGATGCACAAGGGTCTTACAACCATGAAGAAGAGATAAGAGGTCTGCATGTCAACATGGGTAATGTCAAGATCAATTCTAATGGGAGAAGAGACAGGCAGGAGCTTGTAACTATGAGAACCTGCAAAAAGAAGTGCAAAACTATAGAGACGGTAATGAAAGTATAATGAAAGCTCAAGAGGAGATACTACAAATACTGAATATGTTGCATAAGCAAGTAAATAAAGTTTCAGGCACTAGACAGGAATCTAGTGCCATGCAAGTGGAAGTGTCTAGGTATCATGATAGAATAAATGATCATGGATGATCTAGACGTTCAAGGAGTATTAGCAGGCATGAAAATCATCATTCCCCAAGGCACTCGACTAGAAAAAAATATGAATGTTCAAGGTTGGCAAGTATCCCAAGTATATCTCCCATTAAGCATTAGAGAAGGAGACAAGGGTCATATAGCTTGCAAGGGGAGCTGAGGAAAATCAAGCCACCATCATTTGATGGAGAAAACAAGAAAGGTGAAGATGCAAAAGCATGGTTGCTGGGAATGAGAAAATATTTCCAGTTGCATAACTACTCATTAAATGCAGAAGCCAAAATTGCAGACTACCACCTTCAAGGAAAGACATCTATGTGGTGGGATCGATTGAAGAAGGTTAAGCACCTTGATGAGAAAATAATTTCTTAGAGGTGGTTCAAGAAATATTTTCACAACAGTACTTGTCAGAGCAATATTATAACAAGAAGATGCAAGAGTTATTTGAACTCAAACTTGGGAACATGACCATGGATGAATATGAGAGAAAGTTCTTGGAATTTCTTAGGTATGTGAGCTTCATCATAGATGAGAAGGTCAAAATTCAGAGGTTCCTGAGTGGATTTCCATCCTTCTACAAGGATCAAATTCAGTTTGTTGAGCCTCTGAATTTAGAGGAAGCCATAAGGAAGGCCAAGTATTTGTATGAGCAGAACAAAGGAAAGCCAATTTTCCAAAGGGCCTGGTATGATAAGAAGAAAGGAAATATGGATCAAATGAAGAAAGGATTCAAGCCACCTTTCATAAATAATTGATCTCAAGCATATCAGCAAGGGAAAACATCTCAAGGAGATCATAAAACGACATAGTCCTTGGGAAAAAGGCCAAGACAACAACCCATAAAGTGTTAGGGATGTGAAGGAGATCACATGTATGAATATTTTCCTCACCGAGGAGATAAGATGAATACTATGCATAACATCAAGAAAGAGGAGACAATAGAGGACATGGAAAAAAACATGCCAAGGATCTATGCAACCTTGGACAATAGATAAGAATACTATCAATCCCACATGATTGAAGTGGAAGGTAAGATTGATAATCAACCCATAGCTATTTTAATTGATTCTGGAGCTAGTCATGGCTATATAGATCCAAATAAAGTTGAAATATTTAAATTCAAGAAATGTAAGCATGTAAAGTCTTGGTTAGTTCAGATAGCTACTGGAACCAAGAGAAGAATTAATGAGCTTGTTAAAGAATGCCCTGTAAACATAAATGTAATTAATACTAAGGAAAATTTGAGCATCATACCACTTAGGTCTTATGACTGCTTGATTGGTATGGATTGGATAGAAAAATTTTTGTTTTAGATTGTTATAACAAGGTTTTCACATGTCTTGATGAGGAAGGGAATCCAAGGACAATGCAAGGTATTCCAAGGCCTGTATCTATTCAAGATATTTCAACATTACAGTTGAAAATAAGTTTTAGAAAAGGATGTCTGATATATGCAACCCATATGGAAGAGCCAATGAAGGATAAGGAGCCAAGTATTGAACATTATCTATTCTTGAAAGAGTTTGAAGACATGTTTGAGGAGTTGTTTGGATTGCCACCAAAGAGGGATATCAATTTTTCTATTGACTTAATGCGTGGAGCTGCCCCAATATCCAAGACTCCCTATAGCTGAATGAGCACACTAGAGCTAAAAGAGTTGCAAATGCAACTAGAAGAGTTGTTAAAGAAAGGGTATATACACCCGAGTGTTTCTCCTTGGGGTACCCCAATTATTTTTTTCAAGAAGAAAGATGGAACGATGAGGTTATGTAATGATTTCAAACAACTGAACAAGGTTACCGTCAAGAATAAATATCCTTTGCCATGGATTGATGGTATTTTTGATCAACTGAAAGGAGCAAATGTATTCTCCAAGATTGAATCGAGGTCAGGATATTATCAAGTGAGAATCAAAGAAGAGGATACTAGAAAAAAACCTTTAGGACAAAGTATGGACACTATGAATTTGTGGTGGTGCCTTTTGGGTTGACAAATGCATCACCTACATTTATGTTTCTAATGAATGGGGTGTTCAAAGATTTCCTGGACACATTTGTCATTGTATTATTGAATGTCATTCTTATCTATTCCAATACAGAGGAAGAGCATGAGAGACATCTAAGGATGGTGCTACAAGTGTTAAGAGAGCACCAATTGTATGCCAAATTGAGTAAGTGCACTTTTGATTAAAAAACAAATCCATTATTTGGGTCACATTGTTTTAGAATATGGCATAGTCGCGGATCTAGAAAATATTGAAGCAATCAAGAGTTGGCTAGCACAAACAAACATTTCAGAGGTTAGATCATTCATGGGTCTAGCTGGTTACTACAAAAGATTCATTGTGGGATTCTCCAAGATTTGCAAAAAAAAGGAGTGAAATTTTAGTGGAGTGCCAAGTGTGAAGAAAATTTCTAGTCTTTAAAGGATTTGCTAACCAATGCCCCTATTTGAAAGGTTGCAGATCCAAATGAGTATTTTGTTGTGCGCACAGTTGCATGCAAGGAAGGGCTCAATGGAGTCCTTATGCAAAATGAGCATGCAATTTGTTATGAGTTTAGAAAATTGAAGGAGCACGAAATGAATTATGCTACACATGACTTAGAGTTGGAATCCATAGTACATGTCTTGAGGATGTGGAGGAATTACCTTATGGGCACAAAATTTGAATTAAGGACATAACATAGTGGTATGAAATATTTGTTTGAAAAACCAACACTAAATGCTAGAAAAACTAGATGACTGGAGTTTCTTAGCGAATATAACTTTGATATCAAGCACATAAAGGGAAAAGAGAACAAGGTGGTTGATGCACTCAACAGAAGGGTGCATGAAATTGATGTTACAACCATTAGTATGTACAAGAAAAATTCAAAAAATAGAATTCTAGAGGTTGTAACAACAGATCAACATTATGTGCAAGTTAAAGAAAGCTTACAACATAATGATATACAACAAAAATGCAAGGATTACAAGCTGGAAGAGGATGGAATCCTCTCATTTCAAAACAGATTTTATGTTCCCGATTCTCAGGAATTGAGGAATTTAGTTCTTTTTTTTTGTTTGCTAGTTTGTCCGTGACCTATGGGACTATCCCGTGGCTTGAGAAACTATGACTCAAGGGCGTCTAAGCCGTCAAAATCACCCGGGGATCGCATACGGAATGAGCTCCATCAACCATTAACATGGCTGGATTTTTTGTCCCCGCAGGTTTCAAACCGGTGACTTTAACATCACGGAGTGCCTTAGCATCACACTCCATCACTGACTGTCCTACACCTCGGGGACGAGGAATTTAGTTTTAAAGGAGATGCATAATGTGCCATATGTTGGACACCCAATATATCATAAAACTATTACAGCTATAAGAGGCCAATATTTTTGGTCTGGTATGAAGAAAGATGCCATTGATTATTTGGATAGAAGCATAGAATGTCAGAAGGTAAAGGTTGAGTACATACATCCAATGATATTGTTGCAACCATTGCCCATTCCTAAATGAAAATGGGAAGTTGTTACTATCAATTTCATTACCAAATTTCCTAGGAAAACAAGACAACATGATTCCATCATGGTAGTAGTGGACAAACTTACAAAGGTTGCACATTTCATTCCGGTAAAAGTAACTCATAAGGCAACCAATATTGCAGAAATTTACATGAGAGAAATTGCTAGGCTACATGGTGTGCCTAAGGAAATAGTGTTGTATCAAGATCCCAAGTTCACCTCCAATTTTTGGAAGGGGTTGTTTAAGGGATTTGGGACACATTTGAATTTCACTATAACATATCACCCAGAGTTAGATGGGCAGACAGAGAGAATCAATAAGATAATTAAGGATATGTTGAGTATGTATGTAATGGACAAGCCTTCTAGGTGGGAGGAATATATCCATTTAGTTGAGTTTGTTTACAATAATGGGTATCGTGAATCATTGAAGATGAACCCATTTGAAGCATGATATTGCAGAAAATGCAACACACCACTAAGTTGGGATAACCCAACAAATAGAGTTGTGATTGGGCCATAAATGTTAAAGGAATTAGAATAATAGATGGTAAATATCAAGCAGAGTTTGAAAGTTTCACAAGATTGAAAAAAGAGCTATGCCGATAAAAAGAGAACACATAGAGAATTCAAAGTGGGAGAACATGTGTTTTTAAAAGTTAAATCCAAGAGAAGCTCGTTGAAATTAGGAAGTTTCCCAAAGTTGGCAGTGAGATATTGTGGGCCTTTTGAGGTCTTAGAAAAGATATGACCAGTTGCATACATCTTAGCATTGCCTACATCCATGATAATTCCTAACATGTTCCATGTGTCTTTATTAAAAAATTATGTACCTGATCCTAATCATGTGATTGATTGGAATGTGATCTAGGTGGAATATGAAGGGGATTTTTGGGTGGAACCGGTGTACATCCTGGACCGAAAAGTAAAAGTGCTCAGGAATAAATCCATTAGATTGGTAAAGGTTCAATGGACATGTTACGATCTTCAAGACGATACATGGGAGCATGAGTAAGCCATGCAGGAAGCATACCCACAAAGTTTTGAAAATTTTGAAGAAAAATGAATGTACATTTGTACATAAGTGAATGAAGCTCCATTTTGGTAGCGCAAGTTTCTGGAACCACAACTCTGATATTTCATGTCCAACCGATGTCTGGGTTGAGGAGAAAAAGAAGTCATTGGTTGGAATTGTTGAGTGAGTCATTAAGTTGTGAAATTATTAAGTATATCGATGTAATGTTTTTATATATGTCAATGTGTACATTGTATGGTTATGTGCACTGAGGATAGTGCAGTTTGTAGGGGGAGGGGAATGTAACATCCCCGTTTTCAAACCCCAAATTAGTGATGTATATTGTAAATTTAGCACATGGATGAGAGTCAAATGATGTAATATGTAAATGATGTAAATTTAATATAATGAATAAAATGTATCACTAGATGCAGACGAAAACAAATGAATATTTGGGGGCTAAGTATCAACAAGAGAGGGTGTAATGTTCTGGCTAATTTTTTTTTTCTTTCTTCCTTAGTTTCCCACAGAGATATTTATTCAAACAGTTTACACAAAAGTGATTTTTCTTTGAAATAAATAAAAACAATAACACAATAACTATGCCACGATGTGTAACAACAAAATAACACTACCAATATGATCCCTCTATGTATTAAATTCAAGTGGAATCAAGATACAATAATTAGATCTATAGACTGATAGAAAATTAATAGATCTCACCTCATAAAAAAAATTATTACACGTCTGGTAAAGTGAGAAATAATGGGTGTTGTAGGTTTCTATTTGACTGTTGTAGGTTATTGTTGATCCAAATTAACCCCTCTCAAGTTGTATGCCTCTAAACTCTTACCTCTACGGGTATGCACAATTATTTTCCAGGAGGTTGTGCCCTTGTTTTTGCAGCAAGAAACTCATCCCACTATAGATTTGGTTTTCTCTCCAAATGGACTTGACCTGTAAGGGAGAATGACATCTTGTTCCTCAAGGAAAACTATCTCTGCCCAGAACAACTCTGTTAGGATGTAAACTCGACCAATAAGTAATGAATCCTCATCCTAGTAGACATATTCGACCCAAAAATGAAAGAACAAGACCTAGATACAACCGACTTATCCAAGGGTTTCACCTAGCTGCAGATAAATTGCTCCTTCAACCCCACACTCTCTCAAACAGGAAAGCATTCGCCCTATAATGAATAAGGATGATTTAACAATGGATAATCTCGATTTACTCAAGCCCACATTCTTTGCAAACAATACTCTATTCCCACAAAGATTATAACTAATAACTCCACCCACTGAATGTTAACTCACCCCAAAGGACAGAACATGCCCATACACTTAAAAAACTTGCTTCCTCAAATAAGCTCGACCCTCGTAACTCCAAACTCGACCTCTACACTGAAGCTCAACCGCCACAAGCACCAAAAATCTGCAACAAATGAAGAGAAAGCCACAACCACAAAGAAAAATATACTATCAATGGAGCACAAGGAAGAAATATGGATGATCTCTTCTCCAAAGGACTAGCTAGGGTGGATTTATCTCACCATCGAAACCAATATTAGAAAATTCTCCTAGGGTTTCCATCCCAATGGTTCCAAAAGCCACAATGAGCTTTCTCAATTGAAAAATAGAAAATGTCAAGACAAGAATGAGAGAGGGCACCCTCATTTTCCCTTTTATTCTCTGATTGACTCTTTTGAAAACCTTCTAGCTTTTCATAAGTTTAAGTGACTTTTCACATTCTCAATAGTCACTTAGGTGCCTTTTTTCCAATTTACTCAATGTCACCTTTAACTTTAATTAATTCCGGCTCCCATGACATTATGTAAATAAATAATTCCCTCTTTTTCTCCCTGACTATAGCTTACAAGAATTACTTAGGCTATTTCATCAATTCCTAGAGGACTCATTAGGAAAGGGACATTACAATCCTCTCTCCCTGAGATTGCTTGTCCTTAAGCAACTACAAATTTGGATGTTGCAAAATATGATCACTTTCCCACGTGACATCCTCTACTGGTAAATCTTGCCATCTGATGAGGTATTCCCGAATCACCTTGTTATGCAATCTCCTCTCTCGGACCTCCAATACCTCCTCATGAAAGAATACTAGCTGACCCTCCTCATCCAATGGAGGTAGCTCTGCCGAAGTAGTGACCTGTTGCCCCAATACCTTTTTGAGACATGAGACGTGAAACACATTATGAATTTTGATTCCCTCTAACAATTCTAGTTCATAAGTCACTTCGCCAACTCTCTGAACAACACTATAGGGTCCATAAAAGCATGGATTAAGATTCTTTGCGCCACTCTTGTTTAATGAAGATTGTCTATATGGATGTGGTCTGAAGAAAACCAAGTCTCCAACCTCAAAAGTGTGCTTGACCCTGTGCATGTTTTCATAAAGCTTTCGTTGATTCAAGGTTGTCTGTAGATTGTCCTTGAGAGTCTTGAGTATGTCCTGGCTCTCTTGGATCCCGTCCTTGGCTTTGGGAGCCCTGCTATTCCCAAATTCCATGTCAATAAAGGATAAAGCATCGTACCCATACAATGCTCAAAATGGTGTCATGTCTATGGACATGTGATGAGTGGTGTCATAGCAATGTTCTCCTAGATGCAACCACTTCACCCATGATTTTTGCTGCCTCGACACATAGTTACGTAGATACCCCTCAAACCATTTGTTCACAATCTTAGTTGGCCATTTGTCCGAGGGTGGTAACTAGTGCTAGGAGTCAACTCTGTGCCAGCTAGTCTGAACAGTTCCTCCCAAAATTCACTAAGAAACATGTTATCCATGTCGTTGAAAATAAACCTTGGTAACCCATGGAGTCTCAATATCTCTCTAAAGAACAACTCTGCCACCTATGTTTCCATGTATTCATAGGATATGGAAAAGAAGTGTGAGAATTTGGTCAATTATCGACCACTACATATATACAATCTTTTCTTTGGGCCTTTGGTATCCCTATGATAAATTCCATGGATATGCTTTCCCATTTCTGCTCTGGAATGGGAAATGGTTGTAGTAGTCCTGCCAGATGGGTTTGCTCTGAATTGTTCTACTGACAAGTCACACACTCTCTCACATGTTTCAACACATAATCTTTGAGGCCCTTCCAAGTGAACCTCTCCCTGACCTTCCTGTAGGTTTTGAAAAAACCTAGAGGTCCTACCAATGGTGTATTGTGCATAGCCTCCATGATTTTCTCCTTTAATGTAGATTTCAAGAATAGATATTTATGGTCTTTGTAGTAGATGATGTCATACACCACTTTATACCTGTCATCTTGTGCACTATGGTCCATCACCTCACAAGAAACAATTTTCTTGGAATATTCCACCAAGAGATGAGATTTCCAATCTATCGAAACCTCTGCAAGTGAAAACATCTATGGTTTTCTGGAGAGAGCATCTGCAACTGCATTCTTTTCCCTTTTACATACTCAATGTCGAAATCATATACCTACAGTTTGATAACCAATTACGGTTTCCTTTCATTCAAATATTTATTGATCCATAATCGGATCCAAGAGGCTTACCAGGTCTAGAAAAGGCTAAAAAATGAAAGTTCTCGAAATCAGAAAAAAACAATTCCATTGCGACCGACTTGTTGCGCTGATTCCGACCATATATTTACTTTCCCAAACAGGGGTCGTATGCGAGAGTTATCGCACTCTGACCGGGAAAATGTCAAACAAGTCATCAACATTAAAAATGCCAATGCTGACGTGGCATAAGCACAGTGGGTAGGCCGTACAACTTATGTGGACCAATCCGGAGGTGACACATATCACAATTGAAAGGGTGCCGCATGGCACTCTCATATAGGTGGTAAGTACAATCAATAGACACGTGGTAGACAGGTGTTGCTGACTGAGCAATATGCTGACACGTGGGCGAATCTCGTTTTGACAAGTGGCAAGTTTTTTGGAAAGGTGTTGGTGCCACGTGACACTTGATTGTTTGTGGATCATTGCCAAAATTTTTGGAGTTCATGGGAATCGAACCGTAGACCTCTCGTGGTGGTAATGCTTAGGGTAGAGTAGGCTAGCCAGGATGCTCATGTGTGTATGTTCCTCGTTAACTACATGACATAACATGTATTTGAATTCATGGAATGAGCTGGGCAGAGGAAAGGCAGGGCAGGGGCCTAGCCCCAGCCCTCGGTTGCACTACATTATATGACTACAGTTGTAACAAAAGGAGTGGGGTTTTTAAATGTGGCCTGGAACTAGCCTACGGTTCCATTACCTGCCTCCATACGACCCATAGATATCTCGATTTGATAGCACAAATTCAGGTGGTTAACAAACTCGATCACGGTTTTTAGAAACTCACCATAAGACTCGGGCTAGGAGCTTGGTGTTTGGGCGTGGAAAAGTTGATGCTAGCGCGAGGGGTATGGGACACTGTCCTATCAATTGGTGCCACACGACCAAGTATTATGGAACATGGGCCAATGTGCAGCCCCTAGGGGGCTGGCTCTTGGCCATATGTGTTTTCATGTGACCATAAAAGGGGGCGCGCACCCAGGGAGAGGGGGCTAAGCCCTATAATTAACACAAAGTGGGTTTTATTATATAGTTTTGGGATTTTAAATTGATTTTGGCCTGTAATTAGAGGATTTTGCCCATTTTTGGGGATATTGGACTCTTTTTGAGGCCAAAATTTGGGAGGAAGTTGGGGAATGATAACCGACTCCAGATCTATATAAACCAAGCCTTCTTGAGGCCATAGAGGGGATTTAGAGTAGAGTTATGCTGAAGGAAAGCCAAGCGAAAGCCATTTTTTATGCAGGGAAGCTGTTGAGGAGCAGACCTTTGTAGGTTATTTCTGGGAACTCCAATCATCCGTTTTGAGTGTTGTTTCTTCTGTTGGGTTCTAGAGATATGGAAGAACAAGACCAGATCAATATTGTAGCATTATGGCATTGCTGCGATGTATTTATTGAGCTTTGAACAGAAATAAAGAAGACTCACCCACTAAGACAAAGGCCCAGAGATGTAGGTGAGATTGCCGAACTCCGTTATCACTTCTCTTGTTATGGTTTTCTGTTCTTATTGCTTCATTTCAGTTCTGTATATGTGTTCATGGCTGTGATATATTCTCATATATTATTCCTCTTTCATTAAGCTTCCTTTATTGGTTAATAAACACATTCATAATAACTCAACCATAATCATTAAAAAGATCTTTTCGGATAATTTATGCTTAAGAAAATGCCTCAAGTTATTATGGTCTGTTTTAACCGTAAATTTTCCACCTACCAAGTATTGTCTAAACTTCGCCAAAGCATACATGATGGCGAGCATCTCCTTGTCATAGATGGAATAGAGTCTTTCTGAATCTGTGAGATTTCTTCTCTTGTATGTTATCAGATGCATCTTCTACATCAGACCTGCTCCTATTCCCTCACTCGATACATCACACTTAAGCACAAAGGGTTGAGTGAAGTCAGGAAGTCCTAAAACTGGGCAAGTGCTCATCACTTCCTTCATTCGATCAAACGTCTTTTGATCCTCTTCGGTTCACCTGAATTCCCCTTTCTTTGTCAAATCTATGAGTAGTGCAACCAACTATGAAAATATCTTAACAAACCTCTTGTAGTAGCTGCAAATCCCGAAGAAATTGTGTAAGTATGAAATATTTTTGGGCGGTGGCCAATCCAGTATATCCTGTATCTTTTCCCTATGCACCTGTACTTCATGAGCACTGACCACATGTCCCAATTATAAGATTTTTGTCATGCCAAATTCACACTTCGACTCTTTGGAATACAATGACTATTCTTTCATAATGCTTAGGATCTCCTCCAAAAGTGCCAAGTATTCCTCCCATGTTCGACTATATATCAGGATATCATCAAAGAATACCAATAGAATTTTCCTCAGCTACTTTTTGACGATGTGATTCATGCAGGATTGGAAAGTAGTTGGTGCATTGGTTAGACCAAATGGCATGACCAAAAACTCGTAATTCCCATAATGGCATTTGCTAGCAGTTTTTGGAATGTCCCGCTCTCTGATTCTGATCTGGTGGTAGCCTGATCGAAGGTCAATCTTCGAAAAATATACTGCCCCGTGCAACTCATCAAGTAGCTCATCTATCCTAGGGATTAGGTACTTGATTTTTATTGTCTTTTTATTTAGTTCCCTATTATCAATGCACATCCGCTTTGTACCATCCTTCTTCTTCGCCAACACTACAGAAGAAGCGAATGGAATCAAACTTGTTCTAATGTGCCCCATCTCGAGTAGCTCCTTATTAACCTTTTATATCTCATCCTTAAATTTCTTAGGATATCTGTAGGGAGTAGTGATTACTAATTTGGCTCCCTCCAACTCAATAGTGTGCTCGAATTGCCTATTTGGTGGTCTCCCTAGAGGTATCTTCCCAAATACTCGGTCCTGTTTACTTAATAGTGTCTGGATGTCCACATGATGTTGATGGCTGCTACCATAAGGATTCTCAATAGTTACTAGGAACTCTTACTTCATAAGCGACATCACCATGTCTAAATATTCCCTCTATCCTTTTAGCTTAGACGATCATGGGAGCATCATTTGACATGCCTCTCAAGACCACTTTCTTACCATCTACTGCCTTAAACTCCAAATCCATGGCCTTGTATTAGATCGTATACCTCCCTATGGAAACAAACCACTGAACCCCCAATACGAAATTAGTATCCTACAACTCAACTACATAGAAGTCATCCATCATTGTATAGTTTCCCAATATAAAACAGAGTTTTGAGATCTTTTGTGTGAAAGGTATGACACACCCGCCAACCACCACATCAAATCCCTTGAATTCCATCGTATGAATTCCCCTCTTAGCCACTAAGGCTGATTCAATAAAATTGTGGGTTGCCCCACCATCAATCAATATGGTGACTTGCTAACCCTGTACAACACCCCTGATCCTAAAGGTGCAATATCTAGGGACACTCGATAGAGTGGTGATAACTCCACTCTTGGATTCCTCCTGTGTTTCCTCCTCAGTTGTTTTTTCTTGCTCACAATCCTGGGCATGCTATGATTCCTCCTCATCCTCACTCTCTAAGAGTGATCCAAAATGGATCCAAGAAGGCCTAAAAATCAAAGTTCTCAGAATTCGACGAAACCAACGCCATTACATCCAACTCGTCGTGTTGATTTCGACCATATAATTTTTTTCGCAAATGGATGCCATATGAGAAAGATAACATGTTCCGACCAATTTCCCAAACAGGTAAAAGGTCAACTCATCAAAGTCAACATGCCATACTGCTAATGTCAACAGTATGAAAGGTGACGTTGACATCATGATGATGATGTGGCATCACCAAGAGGTGACACGTGTCACTCAAATTTGGTGTTTTCGGGCTGAGTTGGCACTAGTACAGATTTGACATGTGGCACTGTACGAATGACATGTGGCAGTCCGTACATGACGTGGCCCAATGGCAGGATGACACGTGGCAGTACAGACGACAAGTGGGTTGTACGGAAGCTGATGTGGCATGGTGACTGGGCTGTATGGATGTTGACGTGACATGGTGACTAGGCTGTATAGATGCTAATGTGGCAACTGACTGGATAGGTGACTGGGCTGTATGGCGGTGATGTGGCAACTGATGTGGAAACTGACTGTGCATGTTGACTGTGTGCTGAATGTGTGGTACAGATGAATCATGGGGTGACACAAGGCCCAATCAGAAGGCACCACGTGGCACCCCGAATTTATCCAATGTTGGTTGGGTCAAAAAATTTGTTATAGCCTCCAACGGATTCAAACCCTTAACCTACGGATGAGCCAATGACTTCATGAAAGGGGGCGCATCAACTATTCTATTATGGTGTTTGTTTAAGCAAACCACCACATTTGATTTTAAATTGCATGTGTTGGCGAGTTTTGGGAATAAGCCCCGGTCGGTGGGGGGCTAGCCTGTGACCAGGGGCTGCAGACTAGGAGCCAATCCAAAGTTTGGGGTGCGAGAGGTAAGGACTTGGCCACATGGCCATACCCATACGACTAGAGATAGTGTACACCAAGGGCCAAAGACCAGGGGCACGCCAGCCCGAGGACATATGGCGCCTCCCATGTGACCTGGAGCTTGAGTAAAGGGGGATGCGCCTTGTATTATTTCCAAATATGGGGTTTTAACATTATATTATGTATTTTTGGGTTATTTCAACATGTTTTTGGAAGATTTTAGCTAATATTGGGGGATCTGGAGCCGGATTTGAGGCCAGATATTGGGAGGAAGTTGGGAGATTGATACCAACTCCAAATCTATATAAACCAAGGGTTCTTAGAAACATTAAGAGAGGTTCAAAACATGATAAATTTTGAGTAATTTGAAATCCAAAGCCATTTTTATGCAGGGAAGCCATTGAGAAGGGGAACTTTGTGGGCCAATTCTGGGAGCTACGCTCAACCGTTTTCAATGCCGTCAGTTGTGTTGGATTATTGAGATCGAGAATAACACAACCATACCTTTTTTTAATCCTTTTGACACCTTTCTGATGTAATTTTGAAGCATTGAAGAGAAATAAGAAAGCCTCACCCACTGAGACAAAGGCACGGAGACGTAGGCAATCTTGCCGAACTCTGTTAACAACTTTGATGTTATGGTTTGCTGTTCTTTTTGCTTACATTTTGATTTGCATTTCTTATTATGGATGCTATAATATCTCATTAATTTCTTCTTCTTTCATCAATTCCTAATTGGTAAATGAAATCATGCTTAAAACTTAACCAGGTCTTTAAAAGGTCATTTCGAATCAAGTGGTATGAGAGTAGGTTGACGGTTGTTTTTTGAGTTTGCATGATTACCAGGGAAAAGTTGAGTTGTGGTGAAGGCAAGCTTGTAGAAGGGGATCCAAAGATTGGATCAAGAAAGAGGACATCTAAAAGTGAGGAGATGGAATCAGAAGAAGGCATGTCTCAGAATGTCAGAATGAGATCGAGTTGCAAGAGAATTTATTCGCCATGTCTGAGATGGTAAAGGTCTTATATGAGGATTACTTGGAACGAAAGAGGCCTTTCCAAGAGGAATCTTATAAACAAGGAAAACGTGAAGAAGGAGAGGATCCTCCTAAACCTCCTCCTTCTTCTCCATCAACTTCTTCTTCTTCAGGTACAAGTTCAAAATCCACTGCAAGAAAATATTCCCATAAACATAAACAATATATGCCTTTACTTAAGCTTGATGTGAAATTTGAATTACCCATGTATGATGGTGAAGTCAATGCCGAGAGGCTTGATAAATCGGTCAGACAGATGCAGTTTATTGTAGTGTGCAACAAATAAAGGATGATGCAACTCAAATCAAGTTGGCATCGCTTCTTCTTGCATGAACAACACTTATTTGGTGGCAAAGTAAGTTGCAAAATGGAACACAACAAGTTGGTAATTTATTTCCATCATGGCAAGATTTTGTTTTTGCACTTAGAAAGCAATTTTATCCTTTGGGTTATAAAGAGAAGGCTTTAATTAAATGGAAAGGTATTAAACTAAGAAAGGGACACACAATGAAATAATACACAGATAAATTTTGTAAGATGGCATTAATGTTGAATATTCCATTACATACCCAAGAAACTCTTATGAAGTATATAGGAGGTTTACCTGCACATATTCGTAACACTATATTTATGTTAGGACCTACTAATATTGATGAGGTTTATGTTCAAGCAACATGCATTGAAGCAGGTAAAACATGAGTTGGTGCATCAGGGGAGTCATCTTCAAGGAAAGAGGACAAAAGAAAGGGGAATGTAAAGAAAGAAGGGCACGATGATGACCATTGTTGGCAATTGCATCCCAAGAAGAGGCCAAAGTGGTTCAAGGAAAGGAAAGGGAGGCAAACAATTGCGGAAACAACACGACCAATAGACTTGGGATATGATTCAGGTGATCAGGCTAAGATCACAACAGTTGGTTTGAAATATAAAATTGGTGATGGATATGATTCTATATGCAATTTGTTTCACATATGGGTGATAATGAAACATACCAAGATCGATACATTGATAGATAATGGATCTCAATCTAACTTGATTTCAGAGGAAGTGGTTAAACAATTGGGATTAAACACTAAGATGCAACATAAACCTTACTCACTTAAATGGATAAGAAACAATAATAAATTGCACATAACAAAGCAATGCACTTTAAAGTTTGCAATTTCATCAAAATTTGTGGATGAGGTAACGTGTGATGTGGTGCCACTCAATGAATGTGAAATGGTCTTAGGCAGTCCTTATTTGTATGATCAAAAAACAATCTTCTATAGGGAACATAATCAATATCACTTAACCAAAGAAGGCAATGAATATGTTGTACATTCTCATCACTTAAAAGCAAATCAATCTCTTCAAACAATGGAACAATTAAGGAAGACAACTTATGCAAGCAACACACCTATAATTGTGCCAAATCAAGCAATTGATCTTAAGCATGAACATGAGATGGTTGTAGAATGGAAGTTCAATCATACTTTGCTTCAATATAAGCTAATGTCATGCAAGTACTTCAAACATATTATCTCATTTACGGTCATATTTATGAATTTATCGCTGCTAATGTTTTCAACATGGATGGTAGTGGCTTCAGTAAGATGTGAAAGAGTATAAGTGGCTAACAATATGCTGTCAATTGTCATGGTTGTTTTTCAACGGATCTTGATGAGACAGGTGCATAAGACAAAGTTTAAAGACAAAGAACAAGTGGGGTGGCCTATCCCACACTTGATGAGTGGTTAATACCGTTTGGAGGACCAAAAGGTCTTAGTGGGGAGGCATGATCCAAAATGGATCTAGGAAGGCCTAAAAATCAAATTTCTCATAATTGGAAGAAACCACTGCCATTTTTTTCGGCTCGTCACATTGATTCCGACCATATAATGTTTTTCGCAAATGGACGTCGTATGTGAAATATATCATGTTCTGACCGATTTCCCAAACAGGTAAAAAGTCAACTGGTCAAACTCAACATGACATACTGTTGATGTCGACAGTACGATAGGTGATGTCATGATGACATCATAATGCTGATGTGGCATCACTAGGAGGTGACATGTGTCACTCGAATTTGGCATTTTTGGGATGAGTTGCCACCAGTACGAATTTGACATGTGACACTGTACGGATGACACATGGTAGTCTGTACATGACGTGGCCCAATGGAAGGATGACACATGGCAGTATGAATGATAGCTGGTATGTACAAAAGTTAACATGGCATGGTGATTGGGCTGTATGGATGCTGACGTGACATGGTGGCTGGGTTGTACGGATGCTGATGTGGTATCTCACTAGATAGGTGACTGGGTTGTATGATGGTGACGTGGCAACTGACTGTGCATGCTGACTGTAAACTGACTGTGTCGTACGAATGAATCACGGGGTGACACATGGACCAATCAGAGGGTGCCATGTGGCACCCCGGATTTAGCTAATGTTGGCTGGGTCAAAATTTTTTATAGCCTCTGGTGGATTCGAGCCCTTAACCTCCAGATGAGCCAACCACTTCGTGAAAGGGGGCAGATCGACTGGTCTATTATGGTGCTTCTTTAAACAAACCACCACATTTTATTTTAAGTTGCATGTGTTGGCGAGTTTTGGGAATAATCCCCAGTCGGTGGGGGCCTAGCCCGCGACCAGGGGTTGCAAGCCAGGACCCAATCCATAGTTTGGGGCGCTAGAGGTAAGGACTTGGCCACATGGACATACCCATACGACCAGAGCTAGCGCAGACCAAGGGTCAAAGAATAGGGGTGCGCCAACTTAAGGAAATATGGAACTTCCCATGTGACCTGGAGCTCGAGTAAAGGGGGCTACGCCCTGTTTTTTTTCCAAATATGGATTTTTAACATTATATTATGTATTTTTGGGTTATTTCAGCATGTTTTTGGAGGATTTTAGCTAATATTGGGGGATCTGGAGCCCGATTTGAGGCCATATCTTGGGAGAAGGTTGGGATATTGATACCAACTCCAAATCTATATAAACCAAGGTTTCTTAGCAGCATTAAGAGATGTTCAGAACAAGATAAATGCTTAGGAATTTGAAATCCAAAGCCATTTTTATGAAGGGAAGCCATTGAGAAGGGGAACTTTGTGGGCCAATTCTGGGATCTACGCTCAACCATTTTCAGTTCCATCAGTTGTGTTGGATTCTTGAGGTCAAGAAGAAAAAAACCAAACCAATTTTTAATCCTTTTGACATCTTTCTGATGTACTTTTGAAGCATTGAAGAGAAATAAGAAAGCCTCGCCCACCAAGACAAAGGCTCGGAGACATAGGAAGTCTTGCCGAACTTCGTTAACAACTTTTCTATTATGGTTTGTTGTTATTTGTGCTTACATTCTGATATTCTTATTATGGCTGCTATAATATATCATTAATTTGTTCTTCTTTCATCAATTCCTAATTAGTAAATGAACTCATGCTTAAAACTTAACGAAGTCTTTAAAAGATCATTTCGGATCAGAGAGGACCTTTATATAATGTGCCTTTCCTTTACCCATACACAAGTGCCCAGGACCCCAAGGGTCTTTGTAGTTGAAGAAAAAAATATTTCTCTTCAACTCATTACAAGTTGCCTCATCCATATTCTCCTTTCCCGTATCTTCTTTTTGAAAGGGCTTCTTATCCTTGTTCCTTTAAGGAATGTACGATTTGTAGAAAGTTTTTATCTTGGGGATCACATCCTCCATGTCCCGTGTCCAGATGATGGCATCTTGCAGTGTATCTAGTTTGATGGATTTTACCCACTTATGGAGTGGCTCATATAAGCCTTATGTAAACAACATCACAAATCTCTGCTCAAATATGTCTATCACTGTGATGACAAGCTTCTGAAATTCGGTAATGTATGCATCCGGTGTCCCAACCTATTTGAATTGTGCTATATCCCTGAAATGTATCTCTGGATCCTTCTTGTCAAACCTTTCCATCAAATTTTGTGTGAAGTCCAGGTAAGAGCTGATGTTGGCATGTCCCAAAGTGACCAATCCATGGTACCACCATTCATGGGCCTCTCCATCCAAATGCAGGGTAAAAAATTTAATTGCCTTGTCCTCTATCATGGTATTAAGCTGGAAGTATGTATCTAACTTTTTAACCTATTATTGAGCTATGGATTTGATCGAACCATCAAAAGAGGGAATGGTGAGCTTCCCAACCTTCCTCTTGAGATCACTATTTTGTTGACCCCTATTAACTTCCCTTGACATGTTCTTGTACTCTATATTGCAGTAGTTCTGCAGTGACATGGATTCCTAGAAATCCTCACCCATAGCCTAGTACTCCCTCCATAATCATCAAAGGTCTCACCCTGACCTTGTTTTCCTTGATTCCCCACTTGTAGATTCCCAATGAACTCAGGTAAGAGCGGTTTCAGAATGATTCTTCCTGTAGTTCTGGTACCAACTTCTGTAGGAACATGATTGTTGCTTCCCTCTGCATGGTTCCATTATTTTCATTAGGACCCCCTACACCATTGTTGCCCCCATGGTGTACATTAGTGCCTCCATTTCCATTATTACCCGCATGGTTCTGGTTTTCCTGGTTGGTAGCAATTAACTGTGCCAATAGTTGTGCTAATTGTTTCTTCCCATTCTGTATGCCTTTTAAAATTTGCAAGGCATTATCTTCATTCCGATCTGGCTACTTCTTCTTGTTCTACCTCAGGTTGGTTTTCTTGTACTATCTCTTCACGGTTAAAAATATTTCTTGCCCCTCGTTGCCTCCTACTTATGTAGGTGATAAACCCTTCTCCATCTTCTTGATTCATGAAATTTTAAACCCCTCAGGCTGGCAGGATTTAGGGCTCTGATACCACATAGATATTTATTCAAACAGTTTCCATAGAAGTGTTTTTTCTTTGAAATAAATAAAAACAATAACACCACAACTATGCCACGATGTGTAACAACAACATAGCACTACCAATATGATCCCTTTATGTATTCAATTCAAGTGGATTGAAGATAAAACAAATAGATCTATAGACTAATAGAAAATTAATAGATCTGACCTCATAAGCAAAATTATTACAGGTCTGGTAAAGTGAGAAATAATGGTTGGTGTAGGTTGATATTTGACTGTTTTAGGTTGCTTTTGATCCAAATCGACCCCTCTCAAGCTGTATGCCTCTAAATTATTGCCTCTACAGGTATGCATACTTATTTTCCAAGAGTCTGCGCCCTTTTTTTGTAGCAAGAAACTCGTCCCACTACAGATTTGGTTTGCTCTCCAAATGGACTCGACCTCTAAGGGAGAATGACACCTTGTTCCTCATGGAAAAATGTCTCTTCCCATAACAACTCTGTCAGGATGTAAAATCGACCAATACGTAATGAGTCCTTAGTCTAGTAGACAGATTCGACCCAAAAATGAAATAAGGATAAGGGATTCGCCCAACTGCAAATAAATTGCTCGTTCAACCCCACACTCACCCAAATAGGAAATCATTTGCCCCACAATGAATAAGGATGATCCAACAGTGGATAATCTTGATTTCCTTAAGCCCATGTTATTTGCAAACAATACTCTGTTCCCATAAAGATTATAACTCAAAACTCAACCCACTGACTGCAAACTCATCCCAAAGGATAGAACATGCCCATACACTTAAAAAACTCGCCTCCTTAAACAATTTTGACCCTCATAACTCCAAACTCGACCTCTACACTGAAGCTCATCCGCCACAAGCACTAAAAATCTGCAACAAATGAAGAGAAATCCACAACCACAAAGAAAACTCTATTATCAATGGAGCACAAGGAAGAAATATAGATGATCGCTTCTCCAAAGGAATAACTAGGGTGGATTTGTCTTACCACTGAAACCAATCTTAGAAAATTTTCTTAAGGTTTATGTCCCAAGAGTTCCAAAAGCCACAATGAGCTCTCTCAATTGAAAATTAGAAAATTCCAAGAGAAGAATGAGAGAGGGCGCCCTCATTTTCCCCTTTTATTCTTCGATTGACTCTTTTGCAACCCTTTTACCTTTTAATAAGTTTAAGTGACTTTTCGCATTCTCAATAGTCACTTAGGAACCTTTTTCCAGTTTACTCAATGCCACCTTTAACTTTAATTAATTCTCTCTCCCATGACATTAAGTAAATAATTAATTCCCTCTTTTGCTCCTTGACTATAGCCTACGAGAATTACTTAGGATATTTCATCAATTCCTAGAGGGCTCATTAGGAAAGGGACGTTACAGAGGGAAGGGGTCCAATTGGGGGGAAATTTTATCCATATCTATTAAACCAAAACCCATTTCATATTTCTTTCTAAATTATCCTTACCATGAGCCTTCCATTAGTTGTTGTGTGTTCTAGATCCCAATCATTAAATTCATGTAAGAGGGTGGGTGTGAGAGTCACATCCCATAGTTATTGAGATCATGGGGGCTGAGTAAAATCATCTTGGGGAAGAGTGCAAGTCAAGCAAGCAAGAGAAAGAGAGAAAATTTGTATGGGTAGGAGACTAGAATTATGCATTCATGTTTTTGCATAGAAAGTTGTTTTTACATGGAGTTTTCTGACCAATAATGGAATTATGAGTGCCTAATATTGAAGGTAGCTATTGTGGGCATGTTCGGCAGCTGTTTGGAGATATAATTTCATGGAGAAAGAGGCTGTAGGGTTGTGAGTGAAGTTCTGTTCAAAATTCTCCCAAGAAAATATGGATTTTGCTTCTGGGCGAATTTGTGTTGCAACTGTAGAATTCCTTAGGTCCCAACAAGTAGAATTCTTGTCTAACCTGTACTGGAAACCCTGGAGGGAAGTGGAAAATACTAAGGGACCATGAGTAGTTAAGGGGGATTCCATCCCTTGGGTTGCACAAGTTGAGGGGAAGAGAGATGTTGGATTGGAATTAGTTGTGAATTTGATAGTTGAGAAGGGAACATTAGTCAACCTTAGGGACCACTATTTCTTATGGATTCATAGCCCCAGCTTGGGGGTGTCTTATTGTTGAGAACTGAAATAACAAGGCTATGGTTGGGAGGAACATCTGTCCTCTGCAACGAGTTGCACATTTTATAAGATAAGTGTTGTTATTTGTTGCGCTTATGCATGTATACTGATAATATAGATGTTGTGCAATTCACTCTGAAATATATTTGGTTATGAATGCTTGCTCGGAGTAGAATGATGCATTTAAATCCCCGTTTATGTGGTTGAATTATATTTGGTTATGATTGCTTGCTAGGAGTAGAATGGTGCATTTAAATCCATGTTTAGTTGTTTCTATGCACAATTAAGCAATTATATTTATGTTTTTAAGCAACATAGATAGTTGCATGTGTATGAATGTCACGCTGTGGGTTATTTCCACATTTAGATTTAGTATCAGAAATTTTTATTGAGTTGTTTAATAGTGATGTGACCCAGTTGGGGGCTAGGTACATTACACTCAAAGTCTCTAACTCCCAATTGTATTTACTTCATTGAAACTTCCATGAGAATTCTCATTAAACAACTCCTCAATTCCTATCTCTATCTCCTTAATAAACTTGCCACTATTATGATCCCTTTCCCCTACCTAAAAAACTACCTTGCCTTTGACTGCCTTTATTGACTCTATAAACTATTCACAAGTAGAGGTCTTGATTTTCACATCATAATTCTTCCAAGTAATTTTAGAGATTGTTTGAAATTCTTCCTCAATAAGCCATCCTAGATTGAACTTGTATGGAATGGAAAGATTGTGGTAAGATAAATCTAGCTAGAGAAAGATTGGACTGTGATCATAAAATTCACTAGAAAGTATGCATTCTATCCATATCTTGTAAAAGTTCATCAAAGATAAGAAATATATCTAGGCATTTTGACATGGCATCACAACCCACACAATTGTTCCTCTAGGTAGGTCTATTGGAGATAGGATCCACATCCAATCCTACATCCAATTCAATCCAATGTAGAAAAAACTCAACTAGACTATCCACCCTTGCTGAATACCCAAAACTTCACTTCTATTTTGCAGTAAAATTCATATCTCTAGCTAGAATAATTCTACCACTCATGACCTCCTACAAAACAAATAATTTCTCCCAAAATGATTGCTTCCCTTCATACGAGCAATATGTGTTCATCATAATAATAGATTGTCCCATTCCCTTGCTAATGAATTCCATGCATATGACTGAAAAATAACAAAGGAATTAGTCAAGGTCAAGCTCAATATCTACCCAATTATTATACCTCTATATCAACTCATTGAATCTAAGGAAATAAAATCCCAATCCTTGAGACTTTTCTTAATACTACTAATCAACAAGTCTCCACAAGCCATGGTCTCCTACAATAACACAATATCTAGCTTCTATAACTCAATAATTCTGGATAGGGCCAACCTTTTAATTTGCTACCCAAACCCCTAATGTTAAATGAGAGAACAATAATTTAGAAACACCCTTAAGGGATTGTGGTGCTCTAAGAACCCCCATTATTGGACATTGTCCACTCTGCGTAATCTCAATCACTACTTTCTCTTTTTCCTTTTGAATAAATGACATTCTACCTACTGAATTAGTAAACCCATCTTAGGAGTATCCAAGCCTAACCCATTAGATTTCATCTCCCCCAAATATTTGTCCCAATTTCAAGGACTTTAAGGGATATCTATAGTTTTCATTACCATAAAATGTATCTAAATAATGACCTTAACCCAAACTTCCATGTTTTCCTTATTCCCTGGACTCGAAGCTCAGTTCCTAAATAGATGAGGTTAGTGAATTTCCCATCTTATGAGTTGACATATTTGAACTAGGGTTTGACATTTTACGTCACCTCTTACCCTTTTGAGTAACATGTGAAAAGGAGACAATCTCAGATAATGTTGTCCAATTACTAGAAAAATGCAAACCCTAAACATTTAAATTAAATTCACATGAAGTGCATAGATTACCAATAGTCTCTTTGATACTTTCAGAAACTTGTGCATGTAGCAAGGGGACGTTTGTGACATTCTTCTTAATGTTTGGGTCAAATTGAAAAGGAGTCTTCACAATGTCCACCTCCAGAGCTATAGTTAGAGGGATTAGTGTCTTTTATTAAGTGACTCTAAGAGAAACAACATTACCTTCAATCAAAACATTATATCTACCTGGAGGTTTCATTTCAGTGCACCTAGATTCCAAATCCAACAATTCTAATTAAACCACCTTCTGAACATGCCCTTGATGACTCTCGAACCTATGACTAGTCCCTAAGGATTGCACCTTAGTGTTTTGATATAAATTCTTACACTACCAATGGTGAATGAAAGGATGAGAGCAATCAACAAAAAACATGGCCATAATGGTGGCATCAAACACATCTAAAAGGAATGTTTTCATAATCCAACAACCAATTATATTTCTAGCCCCCAACCTCTAAATTCAAGCTGTCAACAAGACCATATCTTGTATCTATTTCAACAAGAAACTTTGCAATGGATTGATTAACAATGGTCAAAATAGATTCATCAACCCTTAAAGTCCTTCCTAAAGTGTTCCCCAATCCCACCAATAAATTCTCAATTCGAAACTCTAATGGAAGACCCGACATTTTTTCCTAGGCGAGAATTTGGGTTACCATCTCCAACCAAGGGTTGAAAATAAGATGCCAAGGTTTGAGGGACAAAAAGGTAGATTCCCAAAACCTACTTGTTGACGGGCGAAATTGACCGTCCGTCAACTGGGAGAGTGGAACCGGTCCGAGGTTGTCTAAATAACCCAAGCCGTTTGGGATGGACCACCCTGACGAGTTTAACGGCTCCATTGGCCGCTCTAAGGTCTTCTAGGAAAACCAAAGAGAGAAATGATTTGAGCTAAGAAATCTAAAGGAAACTAGAAACTAATAAAATAAAGAAAAAGAACTAAACTAATAAAAGAAACTAAACTAATAAAGGAAACTAGAAACTAATAAAACAAACTTACACTAACTACACTAATCTAACCACAAACTACTAACTATTATATATACAAAATACTAATTATGATTATAATAACTCAAATCAACTGCCTAATTACCAGCTATAATATTCTTTATTCACAAATGTACACTATGGACAACCTACAGATTTAGTTAAAACCTGCAAAACTCATGTGTATTCGCTGCCCTAAGACAACCAAGAATCTCTGTTTTATCTTTTATGTTTTATGAAATGAAATAAAGAACTACTGGAATTAAACAATCTAATCTATATTACTGAAATTAAACAATGTAATATAAATCTAACTAAACTATCATTTATATTAAACTACTTAACATAAACAGTAAACATCTAACTATTTGACCTGGAAACGCTCCAAGTCT
>SNQJ01S0000066.1:0-22557 GCA_010110895.2 Picea sitchensis | reverse complement strand
AAAAGCATATAGGACCAAATCCATCATAACCTTTATAAGATCAGAATAAAACCAGTAAATCTCCATGCTCTAAGGCTTAGTCAGCAAACAGATCCAAATGCGCAATCAAGGTAAGGGTATGCTAAAGGACACGAGTTTGAAAAACCTTTTGCAGTCATGCGATAAACCAATGGTCAAGTGTCTTTCGGAAAGATCAATAAAAGATGACTACAGTCCAAACGATGAAAAAGGTATTTTCACACTTTCAGTTGTGAAAATCGAATCGAAACCAAATTGCCATTGTCGCAAAAATGAAACAAATGTCTAGAAGCACAATGCGACGATGATTTGTCGTTGCTGAGACAAGGGGTGTAGGCAGTGTTTTTTAAGAGCAATTAAAAAAATGAATTGGCTGCCAACACTACTTCCACCAAGAATCAATTCCACATCTCGTTCAAATTGAAATCTGAAACTAATACAACCTCTAGCTAATATATGATAGGGAGGACCATAACCTATAGTAGGTCGCTAATGTCTTTGTAATCAATCATTTAATGTTTTTGAAGCAATTTTTTGACCAAAATAATTCTTGATTAATATCTTTCTCAATATCTAAGTCACTTGGTCCACTTGAATGTCCTCCCAATGACCATTTTTACCTTGGAACCCTTCATTTTAATAACCTTTTGATGCTTTCTACAAAGAATATCACAACTTGTGGGAGTAGTATCAATAAAATCTCGACACCCACCACCTAAAATACCCAAATCTAGCTTGCTCCTAATAAACCTTAGGCCTTTTGCAAAGTCCCCTTCTCCATTTTCAATTATAGAAACTCCAAGGACAAAATTATCACCAAAGACAAAGACCTTTGTAGAGAGGAAGATGAGGACTTACTGTCAAATGGAGAATGGGATATATGCTCCTTGTCATTATGAAGTTCATTAACTTATGTAGCTTGGAGCTTTGAGCTTCCATTTCCATCCATAGCAAATGTCAGATTGCATATGCTGCTTGTATTGCTATTGTCATAATTGTAACTAACTAGCCTCAACACGCCTTTCCTATCTACTTTAGGAATGAACCCTAAATATTTTTCAACCCCAGATCTCAACCCCCTTGGATCCCTTGCAATGATTCACTAGATCTATCAACCAATATATATATATAGGTCTTGAGAACAATTGTAAATCAAAATATGTTTTGTTTTGGGAAACAAAATAACTTCTTTGATATACAAATGATTCTAGTTATCTTACATGGTTGTGAAGTTTGGGGTTGTAGTGTTTCTAGAGAAACTTGGATGAAAAATGAGCAAATATAAGAAATTTGTAAACTAATAATAAATAAGAATTTGGTAAATTTAAGATACTCTTTTGGAACTATTAGGGATTTCTAGGGAAGAAGGGTCCCAAGTTAAATTGGACTTCTAATGAAATTTACATTATCTTGAATGTTGAAACTTAGGAACACAAAGAATCCCCCCTCTCTAAGATATATGGGTTTGTTTTGTGGTCAATCTAGAACAAAAGATCCTCTTGTAGAGGCCTTGGAGGCATAGCTTGTTACATAAGGCCCAACTTTACTCCGTATAATACGCTTCATAGAAATATCCTTTCAACCAATACATGTGGATAGATATTTCATACAGTAGTACTAACATGTTCTTTTTAGCACTTTGTTGTTTTGCACCTATAACTTATACCTTTAATAAGAAAAACAATTTGGATAAAACTTGTCCCTACAATGGCTTAGAACATGGTATTGCTAATCTTATAATTGAAGGAAATATTATTTTGCTAGGGAACTTTAATGCTAGAACAATGAGTAATCAAGCTATAATTGTTGGGTCACCATTTTGTCACATTTTTTGTCATTTAATTCATTCTTTTCACCTCATCCTTCACTCATTTATTGTCATTCATACCATAAATATTCACGAAAACACCACAATACACCTCCATATGCTCAAGTGGTTTATTATAATTTATTTCCTTTATTTTTAATAAATTAAGAAGGATTATGCTTGGTTTTATTAATGATGGTTTACAGAGAAATTTCCTCCAATAAAAGAGCAAATTTCGGTAACAACCTCCAAGGTTGGCATATCTACACAACTCCAAGTGAAATTTCAGAATATAGGTTTTGTTCCTAGAACCATTGACATGGTTTCATGTTATCTAGTTCGTACCCAGATCCAATGTGTTCACCTCCAACTCATGATTAATGTTTCCAGTCAAATTTGGAAGCATCCAGGCAGACAATGCTCTTTACACGTAAATTCGGGATCRATGAGCTTGAATCAGAAGATTTGGAAACATGGTTTTTGTGCAAAATGTGCCCGATTAGGATACTCCCAAGTAGATTCCTTAAAATTGCATGATGATGGATGTATGGGTGTTTCTTCAAAGTTGATTTTATGGTCAAACATATGCCATAATTGGGAAAATACATGATTTTTCTCCTAAGATCTGGGATTCGAGGTTGGAGGAGGTTGGATAGATTTTATCACCCAAAGAATCAAGGAAGTAGCATAGGAAATCATGGATCTCCTATCCCTCATGCTCAATACGAGATATGGCTGTAATTTTTGCACATATTTAGAAACAAAATGTCATTCTGAGCATACTCAACTTTGCCATGTAATAATCTATAAAATCGAAGCCAGACAATGTAAGAAGTTAGTATGGATATCAATATTACTCCTAAGAGAGTTATCTTGTAACCTGTAACTTTTACCAACTGTTGAATACAAAGAGGTTTACGATCCATTCATGGTGTTAGTGATTTCTTAGTCTTCTGAGTTTACTTGGAAACATATCCCAAGAGCCCCCCCTGGTATGTGTTGTGTCTTTATTTTAGATATTTTTATTAGAACTGATTTTTTCTGTAATTTCCTTTCTTTTCTGTAATTTCCTCAAATCACAGGTAATTCTAGTAATTTTTTGCAATTACAAGATTTTTTGTAATCACAGATAATTCCTGTAATATTATGCAATTACAGGAAATTCTGTAATTTATGGAAATCACATGTATCTCCTGTAATTCAAAAATTAAGTCTACAAATAGGTTATCATAGTGAATGGATTTTAGTTGAAGTCATTATTCACAAGCAAGGTTCTTTATCAGGGTTGTCTTGGAAATTGTCCAAAGTATTATTATTGAAGAACATTCAATTCTTGTAATTGAAAAAACTTTATAATTTGAGTTACCACAATTACATTTGGGTTAAAAAAATATATGAAATATTGAACTAAGTCTATGATAGTCCAGAATGTTATTTTTACAAAGCATTTCTTCATTTCATTTGGATTGAGTCATTGGGTTTAAAATTACTCTGTTAACTCATAATTAAGATGTCTCATTTGACTTCAAACCTATCTGGCTGACCATAGTATATTTACAGAGAAGCACACTATGCATAAATCTGTACTTGCATTTCTATTAATTGAAGATTAGTTAAGTCATTGGTCTAGAGAATAACCTTCATTGTGAATTAGCACTAAATATTCTTGTTTCAATTTGCATTAGATGTATTAGTTCCTAGAAGTAGGAATTATCAATGCACTAATCGTGCATATATTGTGTTTGCATCTCACAAGCCTATGCTCCTAGATTGATAAATAAATGCTTCAAAATTTAGACAACTAAATAACTTGACATTTTGACGCCATTGCCAGGGATCAGACTCAGGTCACCCACGTGAAAGGAGGGAATACTCACCAATATACCAAATTCTAACCCACTATGGTTAGAGAAAGACTTTGATCTAGTTTGTATATACAAAAGAAGATCCAAATATTTAGTCGAAAATTTGTTTGATGCCAAATTGACAAAACTTTGTATTTGTAAAGATGTAATAATTTTCAATAGTTTGAGTCAATGTCCAAAATCTAATGGAATGACTTGTATTAATGGGCTTGGAAATAGTTTGGTTGACTATGTTATATCATATATCCCCTTTTGCAACCAAATTGTTAATTTTTACATGTCAACTGATAACGGGCTTGACTCCGATCACATACCCTTAATTCTAACTCTCAACATTGCCCTACATAAAAATCCCATGAAAGAAAGTTATAATAGTGAAAATTGGTTGATCTTTGACAAAAACAAAGCTAATATTTTTCTAATGAATTTAAAAAAGGGAGTAAATATTTTGATAAAAAATAATAACATTAAGGACCATTATCATAACTTTACAATAAAGTGAAGCCCAAGGGGTTAGCCCAACTAATTTTCACCAACTTTGATGGGAATTTAGATAATTTAATCATGCTATAAGGTGGATGGTTTGAATCCCCTTGGGTGAGGTGCATTAGTCCACATTGACAGATCTACTATGGATGCCATCCATGAATGTAGGGAAACATCCCTTGGGTTTCCCCACAAGGTTTTTCTTGGAATGTTTTTTACAACAAATATCTCAACTTGTATGAATAAGTAATCTTTCAAAACTTCTTGTAAAAATGAAAATCAAATGACCAAACCCGACACAAAAAGAAATTGTAAGATTGCGAGGAAAGCTATGGTCAAGGAAGCATTTAACGAGTCTAAACAAAATATCAATGTAAATAATTACAATGCACTAATTAACAAAAGGGATATATTATGTAAATAAAAATCATGATAAGCTCAAGGGGTGAACTCAATTGATTGTGATTAATGTTGTTGGGAAATTGTCTAGTTCCATGCCAATAGATGCCTAGTTCAAATTCCCTTGGGTGAGGCACATTAGTCTGTGCCGATGGGTTTACTAGGAATGCCATCCACAAATGTGGGGAATCATCCCTTGGGTTTTCTTGGAAAAAGAAATAATGCATTATAAAATTTTACATCTCTCTAATTCGAACCAAGAAAATTATGGAAGAAAATCTAACTCAAAAAGCGAAAGAAAATAATACAGTTGCTATGAATGATAGGAATTTGTACCTTAAATTTTATTATGAATCCCCTAATGTTTTAGACAACTTTCAACCCCTAATTAAAAAGCAAGAGATTTTTACTTGGGAGGACATTGAGTTTTGGGTTAAGCATATAACAAAAGGTAAATCTAAGTACTTCAAAGATTATTAAATGAAAATTAAAAAAATTGGAGGTTGTGTTCTTATCCATCATATTCATAGGCTTTTCAATATAGATATAAAACATAGTTTCCCTAAACCTTGACTTGAAAGCCTCACAATCCCTATTTTTTAAAAGTAGTGCAAAAATGGCCCCTCAAATATTTATAGGACCATTATCAATAGTCCACATTTAGCCAAGTTATATGGGATTATTTTGGAAAATAAGATTAGCTTGTGGCTAGAAAGTCACGGAAAAAGAGAAAAAGGCCAAGCTAGTTTGAGAAGCCATCATTAAATTGTGGAGAATGTAATTACTCTTAGGATTATTATAGAGGAACATCGAAGTAATAAAATCAATCTTCTATGTTTCTTTGTTGTCTTTATGAAAGATTTTGATATGGTGCCTAGAAATAACCTATGAAAGATATTAGAAGGTCTAAACATTCCTTTTGAGTTGAGTGCTATAGTGATACAGTTGTATGAGAAAACATTGCCAAGTTCAAGATTAATGAGGGTTGGTCAGAAGAAATTAATTGTAATATAGGGGTTAAGCAAGGTTGTGATTTGTCCCCTATCCCTTTTATCATTTATATTGACACATTAGAGGCATACTTGAAAAAAGCAAGTTGCGACGACACTAGTTTGATTGGAATAGTCATCCTTCTTCTTTATGTTGACAATATTATTCTTGTCGTTTGTAATTATGTAAATAAACTATGTAAGGAGTTTCTGAAACGTCCAATGTTTCGAGTGAACACTCCACCCATCATTAGGGATCGTTGAAACAATAAGCAATGATGGGCGGAGTGTCCACTCGAAACATTGAGCATTTCAAAAACTCCTTACACAGTTTATTTCCAGAATTACAAACAACATTATGAGGAACTGTGAATATCTGCATACTTTAATATTATTCTTTTTGTGAGGAGCCTCTCTAATCTTGAAAAGAAACTAAGAATCCTTAATTTTTTTTCTAGCTCGAGTATGTCAATGAGCATTGATAAGATACAGATTATGATCATCAAGTCCAAGATAATCACTTAACCAAATTTAACATATAACAACAACAACTTAGAGGAAGTTAATTCATACAAATATCTCAGAGTTAACATCCGTCACAAGTTCAATTGGAAATACAGTATTGAAAAAATGATTAATGGAGGATGGAAATCCTAATTCTCTCTTGAGAACAATTGTAAAGGAACATTATTTTTATTTCGGGAAAAAAATAAAGTCCTCTTTGATACACTTGAGATTTTTTTTTTCTTGGGAATAAAACATAGGAAACCCCCGAGTACTTCCCCACATTTCGTGGATGGTAAATTGGGTAAACCGTTCGACATGATTACGGGCCTAACTCAGTGGGGAAATCAAGTGAGGCCCTAAATAAACTCCTGGCCATGGATTCGACCCTGGAACCTCATTCGAGCAAACAATGCTACTCATCCACTCGAGCTAACCCACCGAGATTTTGATACACTTGAGATTATAATCATCTTATACACTTTTGAAGCTTGGAGTTGTAGTGTTTCTAGAGAGAGAAAATCAAGCAAATCCACAAGTGTTTCATAGTTTATAATCTTAAAAGTAAAATCAATACGCCATATCCAATCCTCCTCTTAGAGGCTGTGCTTCCACCCATTTAGAGAAAAGTTGTGATTAGGTACCTAATGTACCGACATAAGAGAGTTAACATGAAGTATAAGATGATTCCTTGTATCGCTTTGAATTTTATTAAAAGTCACTTGAGACTAAAGAGAGGGTGGCATAATGATGTTGATTCTTGGCTAAACCATTGGAGAATAAAATGAGAGGCCACTATTCAAAACATTGATACCATTAAAAGCACTATCACTACTAAATTTAAAAACAAATTGTGGTGGAATGAAAAAATAGAGAATAAGAGAAAGTTAATGTACTATAAAGAGACCATTAATCCCAAGTTAGAAAATCAAACTTATCTTTCTACTATTTTTAGATGAAATAAGAAAATTAATATTGCTAAAATAAGAATGATCTAGGTGAATACTAGTGGCCACCCACATGTTGCACTAATTCATAATGGTTCTACGTCTTTGTAGTTTTACTACATTTTTTGAGGTCCAAAACTTTCGACGTGTGTTTTCAGCATTTCCACGGGTTTTTTGAAGTTGACACATGACACAAAATCTTTGATTATGTGGCATACCAAACTCATAGAGCATGGATTAAGCTTTGTAATGGTCCAATAAACATCCTAAACAAAGTTTGTATGAAAAATTTGTACTACCAGGAAGTTGATGGATTAACTAGCCTCCTTGGGACTTGCATTCATTTTGCCACATCATTTCCTAGGGATGGGGATTAAGATATTTAGGGATTTTTCATCTTAGGGCATCAGATTTATGTTAAAATGAAGTTTTGGCCTCTTATAATGTCTTCTTGCAAATGAGAGTAGCCAACTCATCTCTCTTCATACATAAACTACCACTATTCTAGTTTGTTTGTATTGCTTTTCATTTTAGAGCATTTTCCTATTTCATTCATTGATAGAATTTGGGTTTCAATGTATTATTGTGCTCTTTGCAATCTCTACATGTTTCCATTTTATTTATTTCTAGCTTCATTTCTTTCCTACATAATCTATATCAATGGTATCAGAGAAATCCGCTCTTTGTTGTTTCTTCATGCATGTCCCTAATAAGATCAGGGTATAGGAGTTGGGTCTCAAACTAACTAAGATTGAGGAAGACCACCATCATTGGCCCAAGTAGCCTCCCATTGAATAAGAAAAGACAAATGATGGAGCATGATATCTTATCAAGTTGTTGCTTGAGGAAGCCCTCATGCAACAAAGGAACAAGATGATGGATAATTTCACCCAGAACCTTTGACGATTGACAACTATGACGAAGACACCTTCAACAAGAAATGATTTTAGAGTTGAGACACCCATTAACGCACAAGTTAACTTTGAGATTCCTTTATTTGAAGGATGAATAGATGCAAATGCTTTGGAGAAATGGTTAAATCGGTTAGATGGTTATTACTTTGTTCAAAAAAAAATCAATAATGAAAAGATCACCTTCGCACTCCTTAAGTCCCTTCCCCATGTCAAACATTGGTGGAATAGTTATTGGGAGAGACATGTTAGAGATGAATCTACAACATTTAGTATATAACCCACTTGGGTGACTTTTTTTGGTGCCCTCAAAGAGTTATACGCTATTGGAAACTATGATGACCAGTACACGAGATGGACAACTTTGCAACATGAGAGAGACCAGATGGTGCCAAAGTACACCAATATCTTCCATACCTTGCACTCAAAGATGAGTATCTAAGACTCCAAGCGACATTTGGTTTTAAAGTATCACACCGACTTACATATGTACATCTAAATAGGGATGGAGTTCTTGAACATCTCCTCACAGTGAGTCACTTATATATATGTTGTCAAAACCGAGCAACAATTTAAGAAAAATAATAAGCAAGAGTTTAGGTCTACAAATTCCCCACAATAGAAGCATGGTAAAGGAGACTCTAACTCATAGAACAAAGGATATAGTAAGGATATCCGACCGTATGAAAACTAGTCCAAGCCACAAGAAAATAATGGAAATGGGAATTTGAAGGACACTAGAAAGTGGTGTGAGTTCCAAAAACTCCCCTAGCACAACATTGATGAATGCCACTTGAAGCAACCATTACAAGCCAAGCTTAAAGCCTTAGGGTTAGACTTTGGCTTGGACTCTTATTCCAAGCTAGATAAGTGAAAGTGGATAATCAACATGGAACACAATGCTACCATCCTAACTATAAATATCCAACTTGAAGAGATAGAGCACACTGAGGAAGGTGAGCGCCTCTTCTGTTCACAGATGTGGTGAAGGGGACTCTGCTATATTTCATTGTTGACAATGGTACCTAAATGAACTTGATCTCGGTAAAGGTCATCAAGAGATTGCATTTACTAACAATGCCATAACTCTAGCAATACACCATCAATTGGACAAGCCAAGGACGAGACATCAAACCTTTCAAAGATGAGGTACAACGTGATGTTTCCCCAATTGAAGTTTGTGATGTTAGTTTAGGACAACCTTAAATTTAGAAATGTCATGATGTTTATAAGTTCAAACCCCATAGTGTCATTGCTACTTTGGGAGGTCAGCTCTACAGGGTATCGTAGGTGGTCTTGATTACTGCAGTTTCCTTGATTTCAACAAAGCAGTGTAGGAAGGTAATCTCTCAAGTTGAAATATTTTTCCTCTTTATGATTCAATTAGAAGGTGAAAATAACATCATTATGATTGCCATAACCTCTACATGGGATCTCTCTACATAGTAGATGTACATTGTAGGTGAAAAAAATAGTGGAAGATTATAGAGACATCTGTGTGTCACCTACAGGGGTGCCTTTGCACTGCCAAGTCAAGCATTCAATTGATTTGATACCAAGTGCTCCTTTGCTTAATGGCCTAGTATATAGATGCTCTCTTCTAGAAAATGAAGAAATCAATTGTTAGTTTTAGGATTTCATCCAAAAGGGACACATTTTACTGAGATCATCATCTTGTGGGAGCCCAATGGTGCTGGTGTAGAAGAGGATGGGACATGGAGACTTTGTATTAATTATAGGACTCTGAACAAAATCACAGTAAAGAACCGATATCCAATCCCTTTGTTTGATGATATTCTTGATGAGCTTAAAGATCTCAAGTGTTTTTAGTAATATTGATCTAAAGTCAGGATACCACCAATCACCCATTGAACAAACCGATGTATGGAAGACTACCTTCAAGTCTAAAAAAAACATTTTTGTATGGTTGGTCATGCCATTTGGCTTGATTAATGCTCCAACAATGATTAAAGCATGTATCTTGCAACCATTCATGAATTATTTAGTTGTATATTTGTATATTTGTATGATATCCTCATTTTCAACAAAATTTAGGAAAAATATTTGCAACACATTTAGTATATCCCAATCATCATGCGATAGCACAAGTTATATACATATATGGAGAAATGTTCATTTGACATGCAAATAATTCAGTATTTGGGATACATGGTGGAGTGGATACAACTAATATCTAAGTCATTTGTGATTAGATATCCCCATTTTTTTTTGTACTGGGGGAATCGACAACGCATAGTTCTCGTACTCACGTGACACAGGGTCGACCCCCGTCGGCTACCACTATAACCCTAGGTGCAACCACCTAGCCCGCAGGAATGGAGCACAMGTAAATTGGGGTGAGAATCGAACATGAGAGCTCATTTTTACAAATTTCCTTCCATTTACACGATAGTTGCCAATCCGTCTACACCCATGTGAGAAGATTGGATAGCCCCATTGAATCTAATAGAGATCCAAATTTTCTTGGGCCTCACCAATTTCTATCATAGGATTTTGGGGTTTTATCATATCACTTGGCCCCTAAGCCAAGTGACCAAGGGTGGGGCCAAACCATGTTAATTTGGGCCAAGTCACAACAAAAAACATCTGAGGATTTGAAACACCACCTTTGTTAGACACTATTACTCACTCTATTATACCTACACCAACCCTTCAAGATCGAGACATATGCTTCAAATTATGATGTTGGTGAAATCCCCATTTAGCATGGAAAACTAGTGGCCTATCACAGTGAGACACTCTCCAATGTGATTTGTAGGTACCTCATCTATAACAMGGAGATGTACACCATTGTGCAGACTTGTCTCTAATGGAAGCATTACATATTGGGGAGGAGATTCTCATTCACACCAATCACAAACCCTTGCAATTCATGTAGACACATGGAAAGTTATATAATGACCACCATCATAAGTGTTCCATGTACTTGCAACAATTCCACTTGAACCTCAAATACAAGAAGGGAAACACAAATTGCTTTACAGAATGTCTTAGCAAACCTCTAGTTGCAATGCTGATTATAATGGTAAACTCTTGTGGAAATGATACCTCTTAGTGGCCCCAATTGAACGACAATGACCCTGAATTCGTTATTACCTATTGGACATTGGGTGTAAGTAAACGAGTCTCATATTTTCATCTCGTGTATGAAATTTTATATCACACGGGCCATTTTCGCATTCCTTCAAGTAAGCATGATAATCTGATTTCAAAGGTGCATTATAATTAGGTGGCAATGAGCTTTAGCATGGAGAAGATAGTGGTTGTGTTGTAAAAGTACTTGTATTGGCCAAAGCTCAGATAAGATGCTAGGAGGTATATCAGATCATGCATTGCTTGTGCCATCACCAAATCTACCATCAAGAAGCATGGATTGTACACTCCTTTTCCTACCCCAACATACCCTAGGAGTCTCCATGGACTACATTGTTAGCCTATGGCTTACCTTACCAATCACTAAGTCTAATTGTCACCTATATTTGCATTATTCATTTAAGATATTAGTAATATATCTTCAAGTGATGACTAATGAATTAGTTAAGATTTCCTAGCCTAATCATCATGCATGATTTTAAGATCTAGAGAAAATCTCTTTATGAATTGGCATCACCCATTGCACTATAAATATGTACCATTGATATGAATACAATTGAATTGGATAGGAAGACTTTTCTATCATATGCAAATTTTATCATGGTATGAGAGCCCTATAGTTCTTAGGGCCTAAATATGGCTATGATAGTTTTCCATAGCTTCTTGTTATGGATGTGTTACATGAATTTCCATGAGATGGTTGGCTACATTGATTTGCACCTCTCAAATCTCTACACACATGAGATGCAAACAACGCTCATCAAACAACCCATGAAGAAATAGGAGAAATGGTCATTAAATCGTAAAAGAGATCTCAATCTGATCTGGAGCTTGCGGTGTCTCTGCTAGAGAAATTCCATGGCATCACAACAAGAGGATAAGCCATCAAACCCTCGAGTGTGTAAAGGAGCAGGCTTGATATGAATTACCTGCTACATCAATCGTTTTCAAGTGCGATATGAAGTGAATAAGTGCGATTTTCATTACGGCCTAAGACATATCTCCACTCCAATACATGCATTTATGCATGCATTATCCTCCAAATGCATGTTGTGATGCCATCATATATCCACCTTATATATCAAATTTGTTTACCATCATGTAAAATGTGTAAAATGTGTGAAGTCTTTATCTCTTATTCAAATGACATAAAGAGATACATATAAAATATCTCATGTTTAATACTTTATTATTAAACATTAAAATAGGTCATTGTGTCATTTTCCAATTTAAGAGATAGGAGTGAGTGAGTGGACATACTTAAACATTAAAATAATGTTTATTTTGAAAGGGAGGTAATTTGTATTAAAGGATATAAGGTATCCATTTTAGAGAAGTTTTGCTTTGGAATATTATTGTAATTGAAGATTTTGTCTAGTTCAAGGGGACACATTTTTAAAGACGAGAGAAGTTCAATTCCAAAATTGAATTGTAATATTGAAGTTCAAAAAGTTGAGAAGAGTCTAGTGAAATACTTTCTCAAATTCTTTTTTCGATTAGATTTTTAAAGGGTCAAAGCCATGCCCTTAAAAGTACTCTTTTTGTGTGGAGTGTGATGATGAATACTTTCATGGTTTCTTCATGATGTTTTGTGTCTAGTTTTGACACTACATTTGGAATTTTTTCATTCAATTCATCACACATGAAGTAAAAAGCAACTTAATGCAATTTGAGCACAAATTGATATCAATCATGCACATGTAATCAAGCCAATCAAGACAATGAATTAATCAAGCAACGTCAAAGAATATTGAAGCAATGCACAAAAGGAGCTTGTAATGAAAGGATAATTGGATGTGACCTCGAGTCAAAGAATCATCAAATTTGAAGATGAATTCAACTTTAAAATCAACATTCATTGTAAACTTGCAATAGTCCTTTGTAAGTGTCAGTATCAAATTTAAGTTTAATTGTATTTAATTCATTCTCGGTTGAACCTGACACCCATTCGAGTCATTATAAGTCTAAATTGACAAGATTGAGTAAACTCACACCAATGTAATACTCACGAGTTGGGGTGCATTTTCGGTAGTTTCCGACACCCTTAGTTACTGAAAAAAATCAAGCGAGTGTGGAAGTGTAAACAAGTGAGTTCCTGTAAACAAATTCAAGCGAGCGTGACAAGTTCAAACGAGCGAATTTAAGCAAGAAAAGTTCAAGCAAGCATGAAAATGATGGCTAAAATCATGGAGATGGTTTCCTTATTGGAAACTTTGTTAGAAACAACTGAGAACAATTCAGTCATACTGACTAGTGAAACATTGGAAAATGTTATCATATGTTTGCGACTCATGCAAACAAGGATTCATCTGCTGCAATGTCAATCCCAACTCTTAAATGATGAAATGGGGAATCTCAAAAATCAACAACCAGTGAAGTTTTCTGAACAAGTGTTTGTTCAGAACAACCCTCTCTATGATGATGATTTTGCTCAACAAACAGTGAAGGAGCAATTCAACAAGACAACTCCAAATGCAAATTAAGATGAAGTTGTTCAAGTTCAACATGATCAAGTTCATAATACTCTTTCCAAGCCCATCATCATAACTTGGGAAGAAATCAAATACAACAAGCACAAAACAAGACTTGGATATGACAAGGAAGTTACCTTTTATATTCATGATTATTCAAAACGAATCCACTTCATCAGTGCATGATTCCTACAAGAAGTTTCAACTTCACTTGAAGTTTTAACTTCACCTATTCCATTTCAACATTTGAATGATAAGTGCCAACATTGCAATTGAGTTGGTCACAAGGAGAATCAATGTTTTGATCTCCATCCTTGCCAGTATTTTGGCAATCATAACCATTCTTCAAACATATGTTCAACACTGAAGAAACCTGCAAGATTGAAGATTCACTATGAGTGGATCGATCCTTGACAGTGGTCATCAACAATGAAGCATTATATAAGTCTTACTGTAGAATTCAATCTCGAGTAAAGACCAATTTACAACGCATAGCCCTTTTGTACCTCACATAAGTGGTCCCCTTATGGCGTAGCTTTTAAGCATGACCCTCACAGGATGAGATAACATGTGGTTGTTTCCACATGCCCACTTTGTGTTGTACATAAATGGAACAAGTATGATACTCTCTTGATCCTAGAGGGTGGAGTATAGTTTTGTAACTCTTCTGCACCCTAAGGGGGGAGTTCAAAAACCCAGTGAATATGGTTCGTGAAACCACTTGTGGTCTCTCCTTTCAACTGATAAAGGGGGAAATTTAAGATGGAATTGAAGATGGTTGTCTCACTGAAAGTTTCAACAACAAATATGCTAGATGGGAAACTGCAGTCTGTAGATGACATACTTTGGCAAAATTATGGTTCAATGACTTGCAATTGAATCATACACATTATACATTGGGATGTTTTTGGACACCTAAATGTGTCAAAATTAGTTAGTGGTCATCCAAAAACCATCAGATACATGGTATCAATTGGTCAGTGGTTATCCCAAACCATAGATTTAGAGAGTACTTTCAGTGATGCACCGATAGTAGAGTTGATCCAGATTTAGGAACGAAACAAATTGATTAAAATAATGAATACAATAAACACAAAGATATGAAGAAAAACACATATATCCAGTGAACAATATCTTCTATTGAATAAATGAAATAGGTTGAAACTGTAAAACTGCAGAACTAAAAATACTTGCTCGAATGGTGGTAGCTATCTCTAAGAAGAGATGTGTCTGCTACATGCATCCGTCTGAGCAAAAGAATCAAAATGAGGCTCAAGAGGCCTTTTTGATATTACTCATGAATTCCAAAACCCTTGAATCCAAAAACCTAACCCTATGGGTAAGTTGGTACCTCAACTTCCCGGGGTCGTAACTTTTGCATACGACCTCTGTTTTAGGCGTGTGATAGCCCGTTGGAAAGGTATTTTAGAGAAATACACATTACGCCATACAAATATAACTTTGTTTACAGTTTGATTGTGGTGAGGCAAAAAGAAACACTATTTAGGGATCTAAAACGACCATGGAAGTACAACAAGATGTGATGACATGAAAACATACAAAATAAGTCAGTTGGATTAGGTGAGAAGCCACCAGTATACACTTGGAAGATGTGTAGGGCTTCAAACAACCCCATAAGTGTATAACCCACAATTACAAATAAGTACAGAAGAACGTGTTGAACTAAAAACATACAAGAGGATTTAGTTGGAATAGGTGGGTGGCCACCAATGTCCACCTGGATAAATCCTCCCCCCTTAGGAAGCAATGGTCTCCATTGTGTTGAGTTCCCCCATTAGGTGAGGAAAATTATGCAGGATTTGGCCTCGGGTGAGCCACTTGCCTTAGTGTAGGAGCTACCTTGCCTTAACAACTCGATAAATATGGATCCTCTGCTGGCGAGTGCCCTTGACCAGTGTGTCCACTATATGATTAATGGAGGATTTTTCCATTCAGTCAAAGTTGAGCTCTGTTGGTGTCAGTTGTTCTGTGATCTCTGAGGTGTCCAATAATGGTGGAAAATATGGCTGAAGGAGGTCCACATTGAACACTGGGTACAGGCCAAGGAAGGGTAGAATGTTGAGCTCAAAATCATTGCTACCCACAACCTTGGTGATAGTGTAAGGCCCATAACGAAGTGGGCAAAGCTTCCGATGGGGCCCTGTGAGACGCTCCTTCTGAAAATGTAACTAGACTTTGTCTCCAACCTGAAACTAGTGCGGTACGCTATGTTGATCATGGCGATGCTTGTACTTAGCATTGGATTTCTGCAAAATCTCCTAGACATGTTGGCGGATGTACTGAATCCGCTCAATGAATTTGGTGGCTTTGTTGGTCTCAGACTGAACATGGGAAGAGTCTGTCTGTGTGGTGGAAAGAGGTAGTGCAACATCATTGGGACCCATGGGTTGGATTCCCAGCCCCACCTGAAATGGGCTATGGTTGGTGGAGCTATGGAGAGCCATGTTGTAACTATGATGAACATATGGGAGACTCTCATCCCATGTACATTGATTCTTAGATTTGTACATGTGCATGATGTGCACAATCATCTGATTGAAGACCTCTGTTTGGCCATTTGTTTGGCGGTGGAAAGCAGTGGATTTAATGAGCTTGGCGTCCAACAATGACCAGAGACTTGACCAAAATGTGCCAAGGAACCTGATGTCCCAGTCGGAGATGATGGTCTGTGGTATCCCAAAATGGACCCACACTCATTCGAAGAAGAGCTTAGTAGTATCTGTCGCTATGATATTCTTCTTGCAGGTTGTGAGGATGGCCATCTTTGAAAACTGATCAATGACCACAAATACACAATCATTTCCTTTCTTGGTGGACGAAAGGACAGGCATGTAATCCATTGAGATGGATTCCCAAGGCTTCTCGGGAGTAGGAAGAGGGGTGTATAATCCTTGCTTCTTGATGGCTAGCTTGGAAATGGCACATGTAGTGCAAGATTTGATATACTTGCTAACGTCCTGTCAAAGTTTTGGCCAATAAAAATGTTTTTGAAGAACGACCATGGTTTTCTCCACGCCAAAATGTCCTACCATCCGACTATAGTGGGATTCCCAAATCATATTTGCACGCTCGCTTGTAGGAACACAAAGATGGCCCAGATGGCATAATAGTCCGTCCTGAATGTGAAAATAGGTGACAGTCGTGGATGTACCCAAGAGTTGATAGGTGGTGGAAAATTCCAGATCTTTCTTATAAAGTTGGGGGCCACTTAGATACCTCATGTCCATAGGAATGGATCATAGTGGTGAGTGCATCCATGGGAGGTCAACTGAGGTAGTCAATGACACTATTTGAGATCCTTGTCTTATACTTGATGTTGAGATGGAATTTTTGCAGGTAGGTGGACCACTTATGATGGCGATCGTTCTACAATTTCCCCTGTGTTCGTATGAACTGCAAAGGCTTGTGATCAATGTGGATGATAGTCTCCTTTCCCATAATGTAATGTTTCCATTGACGATCGGCTTGTATAATGGAATACATTTCCTTGTCATAGGTGGGGTATTTCCGGACATTATCTGAGAATGTCTCACTATGGTATGCCACCGAATGACCGTGCTGAGTGAGAACTACGCCTACAACATATTCAAATGCATCAGTCTCAATCTCAAACAATTGTTGCAGATTGAGCAAGGAGAGTATTGGAGATGCGCACAAGCGATGCTTCAGATCATCAAATGCTCGTTGTTGTTCCTTCCCCCACACGAAATTCTCCCTACCACCACCCTTGATCACTTGGTTGAGGGCCCATGCAATATGGGAGAATCCCAACACAAACCGTCGGTAGAAGTTGGCCAATCCCAAGAAGCTCTGAAGCTCGGTTAGTGTGGTCAGAGCTGTCCATTCACGGATGACTTGGATCTTGGTGGGATCAACATGTACCCCATGCTCATCAACAATGTCGCCCAAGTATTGGATCATGTTCATGCCAAAAGAGAAATTTTCCAAGTTGGCATATAGCTTGTGTTGCCACAAAGTGGTCAAAACCTGTTGAATATGCCGCATGTGCTCCTCCCAATTTCTGCTGAAGATGAGGATGTCATCCAAATATCCCACCACAAAGGAGTTGGTGAAGGGTCTCAATACATCATCCATCAACCTCATGAAAGTGGTTGGTGCATTTGTTAAGCCAAAGGGCATGACCAACCATTCGAAGAGACATTCTTTAGATTTGAAGGTTTTCTTCCATACATCAGTTGGTTCAATGGGAACCTGGTGGTAGCCAGAATTTAGGTCAATCTTGATGAAGAACTTTTCTCCCTTGAGTTGGTCAAGAAGTTCATCAATATTGAGAATTGGGTACTGGTTCCTGAGAGTGATTTTGTTTAAGGCTCTGTAATCAATTCATATTCTCCAAATCCCGTCCTTCTGCACTGGTACAATCAGGCTTTTGCAACATGAGGAGATGGGTCAGATGTGCCCTTTTTGAAGAAGCTCTTGGATATGACACCTGATTTTTTCATTTTCCATCAGCGAGCGATGATAGAGTAGTCCATTAGGTAGAGGTGCACTGGGGGTTAGATCAATTGGATTCTTGACTTGGAAGTGCGTTGGTACCCTGGTGGGTGAGGAGAATATGTCTCTGTATTTTTCCACGATCCCGTCCACTTGCTTTTGCTGCAAAGAGAGGCTCTGTGTAGAGGCCACAGATGTGGCGATGACCTTCTGCTTACTGTGAGCATGGATTGAAAAGAAGATGAACTTCCTGATCTAAGAAATGACCTTACTTCATTGCTTGACAAAGATTAAATAAATATCGGTAGGCAACACTACCTCTGGTATCTTGTATAATTGTCTACCCAAAGTAATAATAACATTGCGGGGTCTAGAATCATACACAACATGACGCTTCCACAAATATGGTTTTCCTAAAAGAACATCACAAATTTCAAGGGGGATAAATATCACACAATACCTCATCTTTGAAGGGTTTGATGCCATAGGACAGACAACGTTGTTGGCTGACATGAAGATCTCTTCCTTGGCGAAGCCAACTGATGGTGTAGGGTTGCAGGTGCAGTGTCGTTGGCAGGTCCGACCGCTTGATGACCTCTACTGAAATCAGGTTCTTCTGACTGTCGCTATCAATAATGAAATGAAGCAGAGCCCCCTTTACCCACATATGTGAGTGAAAGAGGTGTTCCCCTTCCTCTGGTTCTTCTGGTTTGCTTGGTCGGAATTTGGTGGTAGTGACAGTGGTTCTGGGTTCAACATCGATAACCCACTTCCCTCCTTCGGGATTTGATTTAGAATCAGGATCAACCTCTGACTTGGGAGCCTTCAGCTCAACCATGAGTGACTGCTTGGAGAACCATTCTTCAGTGTTGTGCCAAGGTATTTTATGGTACTCACACCATTTTCCCATGTCCTTCTTCATCTTCTCATTGCCCTTCTTGTGTTGCGGCTTGGAATGGTGGTCCTGAGAGTGGCCCTCTTTTCTCTGTCCCTTGTTGTGTGGGTTGGGGATGCCTTTTCCCTGCTTTGGCTATGAGGAGTTTGCAGATCCAAACTCTTGCCTCTTCTACTTGAATTTATGCTCGATCTTGGCAGCATATCTATAAGTCATACCCAATGAGGTGATGTCCAGAAACTCCATTTATGTTTGAATGTATCTATGAAAAAAACCATGGTATTTGAGCACCGTATGTTGCTCAGAGTCTTTGATACCCAATTTGGTGCTCAGGGTATTGAAAATATTGGTGTAATCTAGTATTGTTTGGTCCCTTTCTTGACGCAGGGTGATGCATCTGGTGTAGTGGTCTTGGTAGCTTCCAACAGGGTAGTATTGTTCTTTAATGACATCCTGGAAGGAATCCCATGTAGGGGTAACCACAAATATTGCAGATTCCTCTATGGCCCTTTGCTCAGAGTAAGTGTCCCACCAGTCCTTAACATGGGGGACAACCTTGAGGAGTGAAAAAGTAATATTTTCCTTATTAGAAAAATTGTGGACCTAAAAACACCCTTCGAGCAGATTCAACCACTTATCTACAACATCCACATCTATCAGTCCTTCAAATAATGGAATATCAAAATTTACCTGTACCTTGAAGGGGGTTGCATGACCACTTGATGAAGATGCTTCTCCTGTGGGCAGCCACTGAAGGATTTGCGCAAAGTTGTCCATCATTTCATTCCTTTGTCATGCAAGGGCTTCCTCGAGCAAAATTTTAAAAGGAACTCCTGCTCCATCATATTTATTTTTGTCTCCCATGCATTGTTGTCAGGCTCGGCATGATCGATCTTGAAACGACTTGATTAGTTCGAGTCCCAACTTCTTGTACCGAGATCTCGTCGGGGACATGCACGAAGAAAAATAAATGAAGAGTAGACCGCTCTAATACCACTGATACGTATTTAGGAGTGGAACGAACTGATTAACAAAATGAATACAATAAACACAGAGATACGAAGAACAACACAAATATCTAGTGAACAATATCTTCTATTGAATAAATGAAATAGGATGAAACTGTAAAACTATAGGAGTGAAAAGACTTGCTCGAATGGTGGTAGCTATCTCTGAGAAGAGATGTGGCTCCTACGTGCATCATTCTGAGCTAAAGAATTACAATGAGGCTCCAGAGGCCTTTTTGATATTACTCATGAATGCAAAAACCCTAGACATCCAAAAACCTAACCCTAGGAGGTGAAACACCAAAATTCATGTGGGCCCCTATGGGTAAGTTGGTACCTCAACTTCCCGAGATCATAACTTTTGCATGCAACTTCCGTTTTAGGCGCTTGATGGCCCGTTGGAAAGGTCTTTTAGAGAGCTACACATGATGCCGTCAAAATCTGGCTCTATTTATAGTTTGAATGTGGTGAGCCAAAAAACACTTTGTTTAGGGCTCCAAAATGAACCTGGAAGTACAACAAGATGTGCTAACATGAAAAAATACAAAATAAGCCATTTGGATTAGGTGAGAGGCCACCCGTATCCACCTGGAATATGTGTAGGGATTCAAACAACCCCAGAAGTGTAGAACCCACAATTACAAATAAGTATAGAAGAACGTGTTGAACTAAAAACATACAAGAGGAGCCAGTTGGAATAGGTGGGTGGCCACCAATATCCACATGGATCAAGAGTGGTGATACTACATGTTCTGCACCAATTAACAGAATGAATCATATTCTTCTAGCTCAAATACTTGGCAAAATGATTGAATTGTCAAGGAATCAAGGAATGTTTAGACATTGCATCTATTCACTTCCATATCTCAGCTCTCTTCCAATTCATTTTAGATGAACCATTCAACATCCCGATTCACATTTTTTTAGGCAGTTCTTCATTGAGGCTCAACTCAAGAGTTTCAGTATGAAGACTTAGAAATGATACCAGTTTAAGCTTCATTACTGGTATTATTGATTGTACTTGTGATTGAGGGGGGGGGGATGTTATCTTATGGCTTACCATACCAATCAATAAGTCTATTTGTCACCTATATTTGTATTATTAATTTAGGATATATTAGTAATATATCCTCAAGTGATGACTAATGAGTTAGTTAAGATTTCCTAGCCTAATCATCATGCATGATTTTAGGATCTAGAGCAAATCTCTTTATGAGGTGGCATCACCCATTGTACTATAAATATGTGCCATTGATGTGAATGCAATTGAGTTGGCTAGTAATCATTTTCCATCATATTGTTGTACTTGTGCAAATTTTATCATACATGTCCAATCTACCTTCAACCAAGCTTGACAATGACTATGTATTCGTGGTTGTTGACTAGTTCTCTAAGATGGCCATTTTTACAGCTTGAAAGAAGAGCATTGCAATAGAGGCCACTACTAAGATCTTCTTTGAACGTGTTTTGGTTAATTTTAGACTTCCAAAGACCATTATTCATATAGGGACAATAGGTTCTTGAGTACAATTGTGGTCAATAATGGACACTAGGCTGACCAAATCCATTTCCTTTCACCCCCAAACTGATGGATAGATAGATGTAATCAACATGATGATTGCTCATATATTGAGAATGTAAAATCAAAACATTCACGCACATGGGATGAGATCCTTCCTTATTTTCATCCTGGATGCAACAAAGATATTCATAGCTCTATTGGCCACTACCCTTTTCAAGTCTGCTTGGGGTTCCAATAGCCTCAAGTGGCATAGTTCTGCCCATTGCATCTATACATGAAGAATCCTCTCATAATTAGATTGAGGTTGATAGAGTAGCCATTTGTTTTTAACAAATCCAACACATCCAACAACATGCTCATGGTATTTTGCAGAAAACCACTACCATGTACAAGTGGTGCCACAATTAACATCGGGTTCCACACAAGTTTCAAGTGGGAGATAAGGTATGGTTGCATTTATAGAAATAACATTGCATATGACCCCATTGGAAGCTCCCCCCACTTTGACACATGCCTTACATAATCACCAAGGTTGTGAGTGAGAATGCTTTTGAATTAAGTATTCCCCCTTTGATGGACTTGCACCATGTATTTAACGTGGAGTTGCTTTGACCATATTTTCCACCTCCCTTGGACACCTTAGAGGTGATCAAGCACTTAGCCACTGTAGAAATTAATCTTGATTGCATTAAGTAGGTGATAGTTGACTAGATCATGGACACCAAGTTGAAGGGCACTCGTTATTATATTATCCAATTGTATCGGATCGTCAAAGTAGGGAATCTTCTTCACCAGGGAAAGCGACTTACCATGAGTTAGATTCAATATAAGTTTTTCCATGTCATAGAGGAACTTGATGCAATGGGGACCACTAGTTCTTGAGGGGTGACCATTGATCCAGGTGGATACTAGTGGCCACCCAATGATTCCATTAATTCAAAATGGCACCACATCTTGGTAATTTTACTACAATTTTTTAGATCTCAAACTTTTAATGCATTTTTTGGGCATTTCCCTTGCATTTTTGGCAGTTGACGTAGGCTAACAATATTTGATTGGTTAACCTATCAAACTCACAGAGCATGGATTAATATTTTTAATGATCCAAGAAACACCCTAAATGGAGTTTATATGCAAAAGTTGTGT
>SNQJ01S0000065.1:525011-552374 GCA_010110895.2 Picea sitchensis | reverse complement strand
AAAAACCTAAAGCAAAATGTGATTTAGGTCAAAAAAAAGAGGATAAAAGAAAGGGGATGGGGGGGAAGAAGAGGAGGTGATATGAGGTATTGTTATGCTGCCAAAATTTGAAACTGGACGGATTGCTTGTGAGGAGTTGGGGATTATCTCAGTTGTGTTAGAGTGGTAGCTCAGCCTTGGAGGCGAGTTGGGAAGCTAGGCTACTGTCTGGATTGTGTGTGGCCCCTTTGCGGCTCAGGGGGCTGAGGGGGAAGCAGAGTACCCCTAGTATTTGGCTGGGAGGTACCGGTGAGTCCTCTACGGTCGGAAAGTGGGAGCATCAAGGAGCACGCAGACGCCATCCAGAGCGAGCGAACAGGCCAAGGTATGTTTTTATTTTGGATGAATGCTAGTCTGTGATTGCGTCTGAAAATTTAGATGGTTGTGTTTTTATTTGGATGAATTCTTAAGTTTTGTGATAAAGATTAGTTCAGAATGGTTGCAATGAACCTCAGGAATCGACCCCTTTTTATGCTGTAAGAATGTTAGCAGGGCAGTTTATGGTTCTGCGTTTTGGCACCGTTTTAGGGTTCTGGCAATTTTGCTTGGGGGTTTATGGTTATTGTACTTGGGTCCCTGGGTGTATAAATCTTCTTGGGCGTTTGCATTCACTGCCTTTTTACCTTACAACCCCCAATCGTTTTTCCTTCTGCCATGGGCATTTTACATTTGGTTGGGGGGGGCGTTCATAGCTGACTGGGGTCGTGTTAATATGGCTATGAATGTACATCCATTTCGTTTGAAAAAATCATTTCATTTTTTTTTGGTGTTGGTACAGTTTAGGGTTTCTGGTGAATCTGTTTTAGGTTTATGGGTACTATATTGATTCTGGGTGTTTTTTTTATATTAATGGGGGCGACTGTTGTTATTGTGGGCATGTCCTGTTAATGGGGGCGTGTTAAAATTTCTTGGGCGTTTTATATTCAGCGGGTGTCCTTTTTTTTATATTAATGGGGGCGACTGATGTTATTGTGGGCATTTCCTGTTAATGGGGGCGTGTTAAAATTCTGGGGCATTTTTACAGTGATGGGGGCGTTGATTGACTGTGGGCAGATTATATGCTTGGGCATGGCATTCACTACCGTTTTTCTTTACAACCCAGAAACCAGAATGATATGTTCCACTGCCCTCTTAAATTATTCCCAAACTCGTCCTGGGTTATTCCGAGTTTGCTTTATGAGCTGAAAATTTATGAAAAGAGAAATGGAACTACTGATATCCTTAAACCTGCAGGAGATCCCTTCTGAACTGCCTTTGCATTTCGACCAGACTGAATTATTCTAGAGAATTGGAATCACCAAGAATTTGCCTTTAGAATGGACTCCAAGCATTAGACAGCTGAGTTGAATCTCAATATTTCATAAACTTTTATTCTTTATTCATATTTCATATTTTTTTCTCGCTATATTCATATGTGGAATCCATGAAGGTTGGGTACTTCGGATATCATTTGACTGGGAATACATTTAAGTTTTAACTCGTTTTTAACTATTCCTGGTGCCTGGTGTCAAAAAATTCCAATTCTTTATTGGTGAGTGGGGCTTACCAGGTGAACCACTTCTTTACCAAGTGGCCATTTATAATATACCAGCTTCTGTTTCTTTAACACTTTACCACTTCTAACCATATCAAGGGTTTTTTACTGCAACGCATTTCCTCAACTGAATGGTGTTATGGTGGCATGGCAATCCTGGGTACTGATAACCATATCGAGGTTTTTTTTTACTGCAATGTGTTTCGTCATCTGAATGGTGCTATGGCGGCGCAGTAATCCTCAGTTTTATCCATCTTGACTTGAATTTTCTATGGATGTCCCAGTGCTTATTATAGATGCGGTGAACGATATACATAGCTTTTCCTTCTAATAAAAAGCATTGCTCGTGTTTTTGTTTGAACTGAATATATGACAATATATTTGTGTTTGTATTAAGTATACGATAGTATGACCAAGCAACCATTTTTGTATTCTTCCAGTAGAAGGCACCCCCCACATATACATACATATCACTTAGTAACTTCAGCATCAACACGGACCTCAACACAAATTTCCAGTTCGTTGTAAATGTAAGGGCCCAAAATCCAAACACAAAGATCGACATATATTATCTAAACGACAACCATCTCGTCGTTCTATTTATTCCACTTTGGGTGCTGAGACTGTGTATAGGAGTCGTGACCAACGTAAACATAGTTTAATGATATTTAAATGTTGTTAAAAAAATGTTTTGTAAAACAAAGTTTAATGCTAGCTTAAACACTTTGTGGTATTTCAAGAAATGTTTAGGGTGGAATATAGATTTCAATTAGCAACACATAAAATACCATGTTTTAAATTATTTTTCCTCTATCTTTAAATTTTCAAAAATGTGTTTGTTTAATGTTAAATTTGGAAACCAATTTCAATTATTGACTCAACTGTAATGTTGGAATTATTGTCTTGATTTCAAAGAAATTTAATAAATGGAATTATTAGTTAAGGAAATGCTATTTAGTAAATCGTCTTATGTTGGAATGTGTGATTTATCATGTGAGGAATTGATAGTGTAATCTAATTCAATATACCGGAATGTTAAAGGCTTGATCATTAGTATAATGCCCTTGCATATTAGATGGTTAACTTGCGAAGTCCTTATATCATAATGTAATGATGCTAGCGCTAGGGTGAAGTCATTGTAGTTTACCATGAATTTAGTTAGGAATTGAGAAGTCTTTATATTACCAAGGTAATGATGCTAACCCTCATGGGATGATTGATAATGTAAATATGCATTGATGGCGTCAAATGATTTCAGGATAATTTGTTCATTTTTGAGCTGTAGTGAAAGATTAATTGTTGCTTATTGCGTTAAACCACATTTACAACCATTCATTATATCTATGATTGCAATTGATGAATTTTTATCTTGTTAGATGTTAAACCAATCAAAGCTTCAGTCTTGTACTATAGGGGTCCCTTGAATGTGTTTTAGAGGGTACCTTGATGACGATTTATGATTAGAATTGCGCAAAGGAATGACCTTAAGACTCATATAGCTCGTAGTCCCTTGTTGATTTAAGATTGCGCTGGGTCGTAAAACTATGTGTGTTGTTCGGCTTGTGTCGGGCGGGAGGTGGACATCCCTAGGTAGCCTTAGGAGTTATGTCTATGTGTGTTTTAGTGTAAAGAATCCAGTGTTGTATCAAGAGTCTCGGGCCCTTTGAAGGCAGGGTTTCCACTCTTGCGACACACCTGATGGATATTACTAGTTTCTGCCTGAGCAGTCGGCCAGGAGCCTATCTGACCTTCTCTCTCTCCGGAGCAGAGAACTAAGATTAAACGCCCTGCTTTCCTGTGCAGAAATAGTAAGATCTACTACCATGGATTCTTCCCTCTATGTTCGTACTGGGCACAACCCAGTATGTCTTTAGATGTTGCATTGTGCACCCTATGTCCTTGGTTGTTATTGTTGCAGTTACCTGTAGTGTGCCTTATGTCTTGGGTCGTTCATTGCATGCAGCTCTTGTTGTGCGTCATGTCTTCTTGTTGTGATCCTCGTGGTTGCGTTTTGTTAGTCATTGGGTGGTGATGTAGAGTCATGTGTGTCTGTTCCTTTCTACCCGCGCGCACACACATTTAAAAAAAAAAAACTTGCACCTGTTGTCAGAGTCGTTGTCGTAACAAGGAGGGGCATTGTTGCATAAACTTATTGATACGTTATTAATTTGTTACTTTATTATTACTTTACTAATGTTTTCATACTTTATTAATGTACTTCATTTATTGATGATTAAAAAAAATTGACCTTTGTTTATGTTTGCAATATGACAAACATAAATTTCTCAATGCTACAATGTCACGAACATAATTGACTGTCAACAATGCCATAATGTAACAAAAAAAACCCTATGTTGAAAAAAAAAACTCACATTGTCATGTCATGAACAAAAATGGATGTTACAACATGACGAACCTAGTAATCTTGCAATGTGAATAACATGGTAACATCTCACTATGGAAAAAATAATATTATTTCAATCTATCAAAAATAATAACATCACAACATGTTGAACATAAATAAATGTCGCGATGTGATGAACAAAGCCATTTTGTCACAATGTGAATAGTAACGTCGCAATGTGACAAACATTAATGAAAGTCGCAATGTGACGAACATTGCCTTGTTGTCACAATCTGAATAGTAACATCACAATTTCATGACCATAAACATACGTTGCAAAGTTATGAACATTGTCCTGTTGTCGCAATGTGACGAAACTATCTTCACATAGCAATGTGATGCACATATCTTGACATCAAAATGTGAAAAACATTTTCAAACATCGCAATGTGATGACCACAACCCATTCTTGCAATGTGATAAACACAAACCAATGTGGCAATGTGACAAATATAGACCATCATTGCAATGAGACAAACCTTTCCCAATGTCGCAATGTCACGAACATAACCCACTGTTGGAATGTGTCAAACCTATTCCAATGCCTTAATGTGACAAACAACAACATTAGTACAATAATTAATAGATCCAAAATGTGACAAACCTATTCCAATGCCATAATTAATAGATCCATAATGTGACAAACAACCACATTAGTAAATTAATTAATAGATCAAGAATGTGTTAAACCTATTCCAATGCCATAATGTGACAAACAACCACATTAGTACATTTCCCACTGTGGCAATGTCACGAACATAACCGACAATCACCAATGCCATAATGTGACAAAAACAAAACATTACGATGTCATGTCATGAACAAAAATGGATGTTACAATATGGACAACATAGTAGTGTTGCAATGTGACGAACATAATAACATCCCACTATGGAAAACATAGCAACGTTGAAATCTATCAAAAATAATAACGTCACAAAGAGTTGAACATAAAAAAATGTCATAATGTGATGAACAAATCCCTTTTGTCATAATGTGAATAGTAACGTTGCAATGTGACAAACATAAATGAATGTCGCAATGTGATGAACATTTCCCTCTTGTCATAATATGAATTGTAACATCATAACGTGATGACCATAAACAGACATTGCAATGTGATGAACATTGTCCTATTGTTGCAATGTGGCGAACCTATCCTCATGTAGTAATGTGATGCACATATCCTCACATCACAATGTGACAAAAAATTTCAAACATCGCAATTTGATGACCACAACCCATTGTTGCAATGTGATGTACACAAACCAATGTGACAATGGGACAAATATAGACCAACATTGCAATGAGACTAACCTTTCCCAATAACGCAATGTCACAAACATAACCCACTCTTGAAAAGTGTCAAACCTATTCCAACGCCATAATGTGACAAACAACCACATTGGTACAATAATCAATAGATCATGAATGTATTAATTAATTTATACATTAGTAATTTTGTACATTAATATATTATCACATCAACTTATTAATACATTATTAATATATTACTTTATTATTACCTTAGAAATGTTTCAATGCTTTATTAATGTACTTTATTAATTATTAATACATTTCAACGTCGCTTTATGTTTGCAAGGTGATGAACATAAAAAAATGTCGCAATGTGATGAACATTTCTTTGTTTTTGCAATATGAATAATAACGTCGCAACTCGATGAACATAAATGTGCATCGCAACGTGATGAACATTGTCATGTTGTTGCAATGTGACAAACATATCCTCACATCACAATGCAATGCATAGATCCCGACGTCATAATGTGAAAAACATTTCCAAACATCGCAATATCACAACGAGAACCCATTGTTTCAATGTGATGTACACAAACCAATGTATCAATGTGAAAAACATAGACCAACATTATAACGAGAAGAACATTTCCCAATGTCGCAATATCACGAACATAACCCACTATTGGAATGTGTCAAACCTATTCCAATGCCATAATGTAACAAACAACCACATTAATACATTAATTAATAGGTCATTAACATATTAACTAATTAATACATAAGTACTTTAGTATATTAATGTATTTTCACATTAACTTATTGATATATTATTAATGTATTAATTTATTATTACTTTAGTAATGTTTTAGTACTTTTTTAATGTACTTCATTTATTCATCAACATAATCAACATCGCCCACCATAATCATCTCCACATGGTCTACGAAGCTCATCCATGGGCATGAGCAACCATATTCAACCTCGGCCAGTCAACCATGGTGATGGTCAACCATAGCCAATCATGGTGAAGTTCAACCATAGTCAACCATGGTGATGGTCAACCATGGCCAAGCATGGTGAAGTTCAACCATGACCAACCATAATGGTATATTATTGAATGCATTCATACACAAATATCTTAATGCGTTAAAGTATTATTGTATTATTATTTAATACATTAATGAAATGTTTAAGTTTAAGTATTAATACATTAATAATAATAAAGTGCTAATAACATATTTAATAGAGTATAAAGTATAAATTCAATGTATTAATACTTTTGTCAATTCCCACTAGTTCAAGTGGTTAAGGTGTGGGTTTTGTTTTCTTGGCGTCTCAAGTTCAATACCCTTACAACGTGTTTAGTGAAGAGGAGACACCCAAAAATTAAAAAAGTAACAGACATTTCTAATAAACAAACAAAAAATGTATTAATATTTTTTAAATGTATTTTTAATGCATTACTTTATTATTAATTTATTAATGTAACATATTGTATTAATGTATTCATGAATATTGTATGAATGTGTTGATATTTTAATGTAAAAATTTTATACATTTGTGTTTTGTATTTATGTAATAATGTTATAAAGTAGTTTTAATATATTTATTTATTTATTAATGTTATTAATACTTTATTACTTTAATATATATTTACTATGAATTAATTCTTTCATAATGTGTTTATGTATTATTTTTTAATAATGTGTTATTCATGTATTATTTTAATATTACTTTATTATTGTAATAATTAATTAAGTAAGTAATACTTGACGCGGTGAGATGATGATGATGGTCGCAGACGCATACCCCGTAGGGTCTCTGCACGCACCTCCTGCTCTCAGGATCGTTCAAAATCCCCCTTCTATTGAGCCGAAGTGGCTCCTTGGATTCCCTCAGGAATCACTATGAAAATCTGACCCACAAGTCTTCTCTTTCCCTATCTCGGCCTCTGCACCGGACCGTGAACAAATTCCCCACAGAAATTGTAATATCGGGCTTCGGGGTTTCGTTCTTCTTAATGTCGAGAGATCCTATACTCTTGATTCCCTGATCACCGATGAGCTCTCTGCCCAGCCTTATCCCCTCTGGCTATGCCCTTTGGTCCATGCGACCGCTTCCCATAAGACTTTAGTCTGCTCTCTCGTCGGGGTTTCAGGGTTTCCAATGCCAAAATGCATTGGCTCATGGGATTTCCGATCCTTGAATCCCGATAGGCTGACAGTTGGCCCCCTTAAACAGAGGCTCCTTCCTTCTTCGATACACTAATAGCTGGCTTCCACTCATCGAGGTATCGTGTTTCGTGATTCCAAAATGCACAAACACCTTGTCACCGGGATCCCCGATATCCCGATAACCCAAATTCCGATCGATGACTTCCTGTCGACCTTTCCCCGGTGGCTCCGATTGCTTCCACGCATCCCTTCCAGAATGGACGATCCTGATTAACTCTCGAGGTTCGTGACTTCAAGTGTCCCGGACGCCTCGTCCTCTGGACTCACGAAATTCCAATCTCTGACTCTCTTCAGATCTCCGCCACGTGCCCCAACCTGATGAACATTCCAAATCTTACCTCGTTGTTTCGAGACTTATAGTGTCCCGATTCTCTTGACCTCCGGATCTCTGATATCCTGATGTCGGATATCCCAACTAAATGCGGATTTCTGACACCTGTCCCCCTGAACGGACGACTCAGATTATGAGTCGGGGTTTTCACTATGGACTTACCCGATCTCCTGTCCACGGGAATGTCAATTTCTTGACGCGCCAAAGTACCGATGGGCGCTCGATCTCTGCCACGTGTCTCCACCAACGGATGGTCCAGATCTTCCCGATATTTCGAGACTTGAAGTGTCTCAATTTTCTTCACCTCGAGAATCCCGATTTCTCGAGTGTCGATATCCCGATGGCTCCAGCTCTTGTCGGGATTTCTCCTCCTGTTCACGAGGACTTAACTCCCTCGCAACTTCCATAGATCTAATGGATGTCAGGTAACTACTCAATATCTGATGGCCCAGATCTTTCCTCCTGCACACTCTCCTCCAGAGGCTAAACTTCGCACGCCTTCACCCAATCTAACGGTTGATGGGTATCTGAGTGAGATCTGATAGTTGACGGTCTCCTCCTTCTATAGGCTCCTTCTGAGCTCCTCTTGGACGTATAAACCAACGGTCCAGATCTTCTTCTCTCCGCCAATCCGACGGTTGTCGTTTCCCCTCTGAGCTTCTGTGGTTTCTTCCCAGAATTGGAAGAAATTCAAGTTCTCAAAGGCTCTAACCTTTGTCTTCCTTTCCGTGAACTCCACGACTCTGAGCTTCGCTGCGCATCTGAAAACGTTGTTCCTCCTGAGCTTCTGTCTTCGAATCCTTGGAAGATTCTTCAACTTCAGCACTCCTTGCAGAGTCTCCTCATGCACACATTGGTGCTATCTATCCTAAGCTTCTTCGAACACTCAGACCCCTTGAGGTATTTTTTCCTTCTTCCTTCTCCCACAGATCGGGAATAAAATGCCTTTCGACCTATTCTTCACTCCAGCAACCCTTTGATGAGTCTTTCTGGGTGTTTAGCAACCCAGTGAAGATCCTTCAGTGGATACTTCCTCCTTCCATAACTCAAAGAGTTATTTTCTTCTTCTGTTCCTGCCTGCACACCGACTCGATGCCCTCCTGGTAGAGTTTCTTTCTTTCTCACAGAATGTCAGCAGTTTTGTCTCCTTTATCCTGTTCCTCTATGCACCTGCTCAATGCCCACCTGGCAGATCTCTACAGAACTAGCAGCTAAGTTCTGTCTACAACTGTGTCTTCTCCTACACAGCCTTGCCTCCAAGGTATTCAGCAACCTTGAGGTCTTCACCGAGTTGTTGATTCCATCTCATGTGCCGCAGCACGTCTTTGTCTGAACCCACAGTGTTTAGAAGTGTATCCTCTGTGCACTGGTATTCAGAGTCCGCAACACTCTGTCATGCCCTCCTGACATGAAACCTCAAAGACCCTTCAAGCCTGAAACAAAACAACTCCTGCAGAATGCATCAACATAACATACATCTACAACATACATGAAGAACACACACAGACATCCACATAACAAAGAATATTATGTAGGAAAAACTGCTTTGTTTATATTAAATGGAAAATACCTGTAATTACAATGGTGTTCCTGAGCTCTCTCTGGCTCTTCTCTTCTCTTCTCTACTCTACATGCATATCCTCACACAACTACTACTACAAAAGGAGATATGAAAATCTCTTTTACCTGAGGGGGCTCTTCGAGTGCTTCCCCCCAAACCTACCTACCCTATTCAATTACATTGAATGGGCTGTCTAGTCCAGAATCGGATCTAGATCTCAGCCATACAAACATTAAAGGTCTATCTACTCTACGCCTGCACAAAGGCACGGATTCTTGGCTCAACAGCCTAAGCATTTAAATTACATCAAATTCAAACTTAGATGAGGTTGCACCTCTCTTTTAGCATGCGACTTGAATTCGCTGGCGTGACTGGATGGCTGACGTGGAGAGATTCTCCTGCATCAATACTTTAATTATTAATGTAATTTTTTTTTTTGTAAGTTAGGATTTGTATTAAAACCTGCTAAGAAGAAACATTACATCTGTCATGTTATCATAGGACGTTGTGATAGCATTTCCCTCATGGGAAACCAATGTTGCCACATGGCCTTAAAATTCATCATGTCCATGAAAAACTTTTTAACCTATAAGAAACATAGAACGAAAGGATCTAGAACTAGAGTGCCACACAAGGCCAAAGTTATGTTGGCTAGATTATACAGACCAAAACCAAAAAAGTTGGACTATGCTAAGACTGAAAATTCCTAGATCTAAGAAGTTGCATAGGGTAGAGAGATTATGAATTATACTAGATGAAAACATAAAAAAACACAAGAAACCTGAGCCAGAAGGGACTATTCAACACTGGGGTTGATCCTCTGCTCGTTCTATCGAACTTTCTCGGTGTCTCTGCTTAGCTTGCCTTTGTATGAGATATCATGTCTAAGATTCTAAATAAAAGTCATCAAAAGCTGCACTCGGTGCCACCACTCTTCTTCCTATAAGAATATGAAGGATTGTGCTTGTTTTACCATTGATAATACCCTTGTCACCCAACCATAGGTCGAAGCCACCCTTCGAGCACCTTAACCTTGACAAAGAAGAATACTGGTAGAAATCAATAGCCAAGCAAGGCTAATGCACTAAGCAAGAATAGAAACCAAAGGTGATCAAATAGTCCCACCCAGAAAATGGCGCAACACCTTCCCCAGAAACTTGTGCACGAAAAATGCCAACTGCAGTGTGCATAACTAGCTCTCTGCAATTCTGAGAATGTGAATAATGAGAACTAACACCCTGTATTTATAGTGGTTCTGGCAGACTTACTGGGGCTGACTTCTCCTTCTGGGTACTAATTAATTCATATTAATTATATTTCTACAACCGACATCTCATATAGGGTTTCCTTTACTTCTTTTCTTCCTCCTGGAATATTCTAATCTCGTCATAGGTCACAATAGAGGTTCATACCTCTTGAAGCTACCATAATATTAACACTCCCTCCTAGCTAGGGAGGTATGGTCTTGAGCACAAACATACCATTCAACTCGTAGTATCACGAGCACCGTCATTATTATCCAACTGGATAATATCCTATGACAACTAGTACAATATCAATTGATAGAACACAACTATGTCTATCCATTGTAGTACAAAACTACTCAAATCATGACACATAGTCACAAATAGTGGAACATATCCACCACAGTAGTATATCTGTACTATCTGGAGACATGCAGTCTCCATAACAATCATCTGATGACAACCTACATAGAAAATATTGTTAAAATAAATTGAACCATCTGAGCCAATCTTTCACTCACATCTGTGAGATATGAAATAATATATGCCCTCAGTATAGAACATCAACAATGGGCTATCTGCCCTATTCTTCTCAAAAAAGGAAGAATGATTGTTTTTTATTTCTGAGTCATGGACCATTCCTCACCTTGGCCCATTATTCCTACACTAATCAAAGTGCACCCTAGAGATAATGTATAAACCCTAAGGAATGTCTGTCCCTGATTGTTGAGCCTGGACCATTCCCCACCCTGGGCCATTCTTCCTACACTAATCAAAGTGCACCCTGGAGAGAATTTATAAACCCTAAGGAATGATTGTCCATACCATTTCCTCTATTAACCACAAGATGAAAAGACTGTCATGTATCAACCTCCAAAATGGACCATTCCTCATGTTAACCACAATGAGAAATAGTTGTCCGGTGAGGCGGGCCAGTCTTCTTGAGTAACCCTCAAGAAGAGAGACTGCCCTAGACCACTCCCCATGTTAACCACAATGGGAAGTCATTTTATATGATACATCAACAATATGGACCATTTCCCATGTTAACCATAATGGGGAATCGTTGTCCGTCAAAAATCTCAATCCACTTTCTGAACAGGAAAGAATCTGTCCAATTTGGACTATTTTTCAATCACAAAAATAAATGTTTCAATAATATTTTTAGTGCTCCCTCCTAACCTAGAGAGTATTCCCTTTCATCTAACGGAGTTATTTCCACGATCCCCATCTTCTCTCAGAAATATGCAAACTTTATTCTAGATAGAGGTTTTGTTAGAATGTTTGTTATCTGCTCGTCAGTGGGGATATACTCGAGCTTTACCTCTCCTTCCTGGACTTTATCTTGAATAAAGTAGTATTTGATCTCAATGTGTTTCGACCTTTCATGAAATACGAGATGTTATGATAATCTTATACAACTCTGATTATCATAATGTATTATGGCCGATTCTAGAATCTGATCAAATAAATCGGAGATTAAATTCCTTGACCATATTTCTTCAGTGCATGCTTCACATGCTGCAATATACTCTGCTTCTGCTATGCTGAGTGCGATAGACTTTTGTTTCCTTCTGCCCCAAGATATCATAGCGGAGCCCAAGATGAAAAACATACCTGAAGTGTTATTTCTATCTTCTGCACTTCCTTCCCAATCTGAGTCTGTGAATCCATGAAGTTGTATATCACTGGATGCGGTATATCTCAAACCATAGTTTATTGTTCCACGAATATATCCTAATACATGCTTTGCAGCTATCCAATTATCATGTCTTGGTTCCACCTAGAATTGGATTAGTGTATTCATGGCAAAGCAGATGTCTGGTCGAGTATTTACCAAATACATCAATGACCCAATTAGTTGTCGATATAGAGATGGATCTACTGGATCAGAATCTGGAACTTTCACTTTTTTTTATATCTGCATTCATAGGAGTGTCCATGGACTTACAATCCATCATTCCAAATTTCTGAAGGATCTTTACTGCGTACTTTCCTTGTCCAAGGAATACTTCACCACGCTTTTTCCATACTTCTAGTCCCAAGTAATAATGCAGGAGACCTAGATATTTCATATCAAATTCAGAAGCTAATTCCTTCTTGCACTAGATAATAAGAGACTCTTCACCTATTATGAATAGATCATCAACATATAATAGTATAATCACAGGTGCATTGTCCACAACTTTGTAATAAAGGTTTGGATCTGCATGACTCTTGGAGAAACCAAGTCTCATTAGATAGTTGTCCATTCTGGCATACCAAGCCCTTGGAGCTTGGTTGAGTCCATATAGATATTTCTTCAATATGAAAATGTGAGTGTCTCTGGAATGTACCTCAAACCATTGAGGTTGTTCAATATATACTTCTTCTTCAATAGCTCCATTGAGGAAAGTTGTATTTACATCCATTTGATGTAAGTTCCATTCCATGGAAGCGACAAGAGATATGATAGCTCTGATGGAAGTGTATCTAGCCACCAGAGAAAAGGTTTTGTCATAATCTTCTCCCTCCTTCTGGGAGAACCCTCTGGATATGAATCTTTTCTTGTATTTATCCACACTTCTGTCTGTTGCATGTTTGATCTTGTATACCCATTTTGAATTTACCACCGATTTTTCTTTAGGTCTAGGTAAAATTTGTCATACCTCATTTTTCATAATGTATTGATGCTCTTCTATCATATCTTCTTTCCATTTTTCCTTTTAAAATGCTTCTTAAAATGTGGTAGGTTCTTCATCTAGAAGCTTCATCATGTATGTTGCATAACTTGAGAATATTTTAGGTCTTTTACTCTTTCTGAATGTTCCTTTTGGAACCTTGAGTCTTTCTGCATCTTGTAATCTTTCTTCAAGACAAGCTGGTATTTTCTTGGTCTTAGGTATGATATATGAATCAATGTTTTCACATGGATCCATAGGATGATCATTTAGTTCCTTTTTTTCATTTTCATTTTCTGTGTTTTCTTCGTTAAGTTCTTCAATCTCTTCTTCTTCTATAGTTTCTTCTATGGATTTCTTGAAGGCCATCTTCTCATTGAAAGTTGTGTCTCTGTTGACTTCGATCTTGTGTTGTTCTGGAATATATATTCTATAAGCTTTGTATGAATCATTGTATCCCACAAATATCCCTTTCTTTCCTGAAGGTTCTAGTTTATTCCTCTTGTCCTTGGGAATGTGAGAGTAAATAGGACATCCAAATATTCTTATATTTTCCACATTAGGTTTCTTACCTGAGAAAGATTCTTCTAGTTTCATGTCCTTCAAAATACGATGAGGACTTTTGTTTTGCACATATATTGCTATCATTGTTGCTTCTCCCTATAAGAACATGGATAGACCTTGATCATTTAGTAAGGCTTTTACAGTTTCTTCAATGGATATGTTCTTTCTTTCTACTACACCATTTTGTTGAGGATTATGAGGAACAATCAACTCCCTCCTAATCCCTGTCGATTTGCAGAATGCAACGAATTCCTTTGATGTATATTCTCCACCATTATCGGTTCTTAGCATCTTGATCTTCTTATTAGTGAGGTTTTCTATTTCTGCTTTGAACTCTTGAAACTTGGTGAATACTTCATCTTGTGTCCTTAGTAGATATAGCCAAGTCTTTCTTGAATAGTCATTTATGAAGATTTCGTAGTATGAAGATCCTCCTAGATATTTTACTGGCATTGGACCGCAAACATATGAGTGTATCAGATCTATAATCTCCTTAGATCTGTTGTTGCTGCTTGGGAATGGTTTCTTGATATTCTTCCCAAGAGCACATCCTTTGCAAATTCCTTCATGTGTAGACTGCAACTCCGGTATTCCCTCAACCATCTTTTTGAGAAAGGTAATTCTTGATAGTTAGTGTGAGAGTACCTTATGTGCCAAAGATAATTGGGGTTGACTTCATTGTGTACAAGAGATTATTCATTTTTTTCTAGTAGTCTATACAGATGTCCTTCACGATTTCCAATAACCCTAACATTCTCTATGTTGGAGTCTTTATGCCATGATAACACTTTTCCATCCACGAAATCTATTCGGTTTCCTTTGTCTTCTAGGAAAGATATCAATACAAGATTCTTTTCTAAGCCAGGTACATATAAAACATTGCTTAAGTGAACATAGTTACCTGTTTTCATTTTGATGGAAGCTTGTCCAAATCATTCCATGGGGTAAGTGGTTTTGTCTCCAAGTTCTACCTTGCACGAGGTCTTGATGCAGGAGCATCATTGGCAAGTGTACAGAGGCGAGACCACTCAACACGTGATATTTCTTCCAGAACTTCAACGTGGGTAGTTACAACCAATTTCGAAATCCACCTACACTCAGCGCCGGAATTCACCTTTGGAGGAACGCTTGAACCGGTGCCGAATTTTACCCTTTGAGGCAAGTTTTGAAATTGTAAATAGAGCTGAAGTTTCCACTTCGGCTCTGGAATGTGACTGAACTAAGATAGTGTAGGATGAATTTTAGAGTACGCAAGTAGCCAGGGGAAACCCTAGAAACATTTTGAGTTATGTAGAAGTTTGTACACCTAGTTAGAGAGAGTTGCAATACAGAGAGAAATTAATTGTAAGAGAGAACTGCAAGTTAGCAGGAGATCTCAGTTTTTGAGTTACTGTAATTTTGAATGTATTTTGTAGCCATTAGGCACTGGTGAATATAACAAGAGGGAAAATTGATCCAAATGCATGTTGTGCAGTTGTGTTTACATTTTCTTGTCTTTTCTGTTATCCTTGTATCCCATAAACAAGTGAATTAGACGGTGACTGTGAGTTTTCCAGTTTCAATTGTTTCTCTTCATTGAAGCGCTGCAAGGTGTGCATCGAGTGAGGAGAGAACACCAGGAGATCAGGAGGAATCTCTCTGTGAGAAACCCCTTGGATCTGAGTTATCGAAATCCCTTAGATGCAAGGAGTGCGCGGGAATTCGAGGCCTACACAAGGTGAAGCTCAAGATAAATAATGTTTCAGAGAAGCGTTATTGAGACCCAGAAAAACACATCTCCTAGGAAGAAGTGAAGGGCGATCCTTCAAAGACTTGGAAAATATCTAAGTCTAAAGCGAGTAAAATCTCAGGAGGAAGAACACTATCGAGTGTTGGATCACAGTGGAAGATCCCGCAGACCGTCCGATTTGAGGGAGAATCACAGGCATTAACACTGTGTAGATCCGAGAGGGGAGATCCCAAAGATCTAAACGAATGGTGGAGAGTCCTTGAGGAGAAACGTCGAAACCCCACCAGTCATTTGATAAGGTGGAGTTGCGAGGAGGTTAGAGGTGAGGGATTTTTGACGTCTAAATCTTAGGAGGAATAGTGACCATCGATCTCAAATGGATCTGGATCGTTGGTCCATTTCGCAATTTCGGGTACCACGAGTTGGAAGCACAGAGATCCTTGTCTCTCAAAACCCCGAATCGTGAAATCGCGATTCGACGTGAACCGTCAATCACAGGTAGCTCTGGATCCTTGGTCCATTTCACAATTTCGGTTATTGCCAGTTGGAAGGACAGAGGTCCTTGTCTCCCAAAACCCTGAATTGTGAAATAGCGAAATAGCGAGGTCAAACGTGGACCATAGATCCCAGGGATTATTGTGATTCGTTGGTCGAACGCCAAGGAATTTTGGCATTTCGGAAACCGGGGATTCCAAGGAGCAGAGATATCCCTTGCACCCAGATTTCATGAAACACAAAAACCCAAAAGAATAGTCACTAGAACATTTCATCATTTCGGCAATCGGGGATTCCAAAGAGAAAAGATATCCCTTGTACCCTGATTTCGTTAAACGCGAAAACCCAAACGAATAGGCGCTGGGAAATTTTGTCATTTCATCAACCGAGGATTCTAAGGAGCAGAGATATCCCTTGCATTATGATTTCACGAAACACGAAAACCTGAAGGAATAGGTGTTGGGACATTTCGGCATTTCAGCAACCGGGGGTTCGAAGGATGAAGGGATGGAACGCTTGACTTGTGAAGTCGCGACCCACTATATTTCGACATTTTGGCAACCAGGGGTTCGAAGGACAAAGGGACAGGATGCTTGACTTATGAAGTCCCGTTCCATGATATTTCAGCATTTCAGCAACCATGGATTTGAAGGACAAAGGGACAGGACACTTGACTTGTGAAGTTTCGATCTAGGACAAGTGCCCTTTTTGGCTTAGCACAAGGTCACGGCTCTTGGTCATGTGTTGTGGGAGCTCACGCTTGGCACCTGGAAAATCGAACTGAGCATTTGTGGGAGACCTGTGTAGTCATTTGAAGGATTCCAGTTTGGAACCAAAAGAGCCATTTCGGCTCCGAAATCAGAAGATCCTGACTGGGAGGTCGTACAACCCTTAAGAGGGATGGGGGGTCTGCATCAAGTGGTATCAGAGCATCATTTTTTTTTCTGTAGACTTCAGGAGAAGGAGAAAAAAAAGGAGACAGAGAACTTGGAGTTGTACTCTGTGTGTGACAGATAGTCAACATAATGCCGCCAAGAAAATGAGAGTCGTCTTTAGCCAACCGTGCTATAGAGAGGGAGATGCAAGAGCTTCACGCCCGATTGTAAAAAATGGAAGCAACATAGAGAAGAGCACCTAACGTTGGGGATGTCAGTGATGCAGAAAGTGAAGAGGTTGAGGTTGAAGAAGATGTAGGAGAGGATGCTGCAGAAGAATGTTTGTTGAGAGCAGTTGCCAAATTGGGAGGCAGATCTAAGATAGAGGTCCCCATGTACGAGGGAAATCTAGATGTTGAATAACTGTTGGACTAGATAAATTCCATGGACAAACACTTCGACTATGAAGATGTCGATGAGGAGAAGAAGGTGAAGCAGGTAGTCACCAGGCTAAAAGGTCATACAACACTGTGGTGGGATGAACTGCAAGATGAGAGGAGAAGTAAAGGAAAACAGAGGATAAAGAGTTGGGATAGGATGGTAGCCAAACTGAAGGCTAAGTTCATACCCAAAGACTACCAGATCAATCTGTTCAGGAAGCTACAAAACCTGAGACAGAAAGGGGTGACAGTCAAGGAGTACACCGAGGAGTTCTACCAGATGAACATCAGAACTGGACAAAGGGAGAGAGATGAAGAAAGAGTCACCAGATATATAAATGGATTGAGATATGAAATCCAGGATGAACTTAGCATGATGTTAGTGAATATTTTGGAAGATTCTTATCAGTTTGCGCTGAAGGCAGAGGAGAAGTTGGCCAAAAAACAGAACCAGTGAGGAAGAGGTAAAGGCTCGATCCCAAGCAAAAGCAATGGATTTAACTGTGACAGAGAAAAATAGTCTAAGGATGAGGGTGAGAAACCACACAATCACTCAGAATGAGGAGGAAGTTCACTAGGGAGATAGAGTGGTGGAAGAAACTCTTCTAGAGGAAGAGGTAGAGGAGGAGTAAGGTGTTATAACTATGGAAAGATAGGGCACATGTCTTGGGAATGTCCTGAGAAGAAGAAGGAAGGAGGAGAAGCTCACATTTCAGAAGCACAACGAAGAGATGTTGAAGCAGAAGAAGCAGAGGATGGAGCATCCCTGATGTTGAGAAAAGTTCTCTTAAAACCAGAGGCAGAAATTGAAAAGCCAATGCAAAGAAACAATCTCTTCAGGACATCTTGCAAAACTAAGGAAAAAGTATGCAAGGTGATCATTGACAGTGGGAGTACTGACAACCTAGTATCCACAAAGATGGTGGAGAAATTGGAGCTTAATACAACTGCACATCCAAGGCCATACAAAGTCTCATGGTTGCAAAAAGGACACCAGGTAATGATCGCTAAACAATGCCTGGTTGAGATTAAAATAGGAGGATATAAAGATGAAATCCTATGTGATGTAATTCCCATGGACGTATGCCACATTTTTTTCGAAAGACCATGGCAATTTGACATAAATGTCATTCACGATGGAAGGAAGAATACATATACATTGGAGAAGAATGGTGGGATGCATATGTTTCTTCCAATGGAGGAGAAGAGAGTGAAGGAGGAAGCTAGCACAAGCATACTTCTCATGAGTGGGAAGGAACTCCTGAAAGAAGTCAAGGAAGAATAGGAGATGCAGTTCATCTTGGTGAGGAAGCCCAGAGTCATCCTTACGAGTACATCAATGGATGATTTTCTTGAACAAGTTCAGGAGCTGCTAGATAATTTTGTTGATATAGTGGTGGATGAGTTGCCAAACTCATTGCCACCCATCAGGAGTATCAATCATCATATCGAACTGATACCAGGAGCAAGCTTGCCAAAAAAGGCAGTGTATAGATTAACACTTCGATAAAATGAGGAGGTGAAGAATCAAGTCCAAGAATTGCTAGATAAGGGTTTAGTCAGAGAAATTTTGAGCCCATGCACAGTGTTACACATCAAAATTACTCACTTTGATAGTTTCGCAAGTGTCATCATTACAAAGGTCGCAAGTGTCGCATTTTTCTCACAAGGTCACAAGTGTCGCATGTTGCTCGCAAGTGTCACAGGTGTCATGCTGCCATGATGCCTATGTCATGCCTGTAACGACATGAGAAGGACACTTAAAACACCTCAAACATCTGATTTGGAAGAGGAGAAATGAGTCAACAGGCTTGCAAACCTTTTTCCATATGAAAGCACCTCAAAAACTGAGTTTTTGGAGAGGAGTGCTCCCCCTTAAACTATCTCGGAGCACCGGCGCTCCCCCTTACACTGTCAGGGAGCGTTATAATGCTCCCCTGGCCCTTTTGAGGGAGTGCTATAGATTTTGAGAGCGTTGGCACCCCCTAAATCCTACAAGGGAGCGCTACAACGCTCTGATGGCCCTTTTGAGGGAGCGCTACCTATTTTGGGCGGTCGTTAAGCTGTTGAGATGAATGGGGGAAGCATCTTTTCATTCTTGGAAGGAAGTTGGATTCGAATCCGAAGTCCAACCATGATCCTAGGGAAGATCCTCAACTGAAGGAGGCAAATCCTCAACTTCCCCAAGGATATATCAAGTGGTTAAAGCCTCTCCAAGGCTATATAAGAAAGCTTTCTAATGGTGAAAGGGAAATGGAAATGGAGAATCACACCAAACTTATGATCTCATAAGTGGTGTTGGGAGGAGGAACTGCTAAGCATGAAACCTATCATCTTAGAGGAAACACATAGTCAGCCAAAGGAGAAGTGATCAGTGAAGTTGTTGTCAACCGGGTTGTGGACCTTCGAGCGAAGGGTTAGATGAAGGGGACTTAACGAAGCTATTGCATTCCATCTACGTTGTAAATGCTTGTTGTCATTATTCTCATTAATATGACACTTGGCATGTTTCTTTCTAGTTTGTGTCTGATGTTACATGAACTTATCATTAATTGATAGATCGTTTTCAAGCTAATATCAATAGAGTAGGAAGTAGCCCATTATCTTGTTTGTCTGGGAACTCGGCCCGAGGAGCAAAGGATTGGGGCTTAACTTCCGAATGCGTCTGAAAACATCGATAAAGAGGTACTTATGTTATCCTTCAACTCTCATGTATTAGTTTAGATAGATTTGAAGAGGAAGTCGATTATTAATCACGTTAAACATTGTCTAGGATTAAGGTCAAGCTCTTAGAAGCGATCTACCTATCCATGAGGGGAGATTTTTCTACAATAGAAACTAGCGACTCCTTGGGGGAGATAGCCTCGAATCGAAACCTCTTGTTTCGATTTCTCCTCGTAAACCTAGTTCTATCCCTTGATTGTTTCAGACCACGTTCCTCACTGAGTGGTTTCATGGTACGTTGGCTCCTACCCATCACACTCAACATAATTCTTAGGAATTGGATGGCAATTTTGATTTCGACAATTTTTTGGAGTTTGGAACCATTGTCCTAGTGTTAACGGTAGCGCTCCTAATAGATTTGCCGCAGTGCTATAGCATCCTTTCCCTTGGCGCGAGGAGAACGACCCTCCTTTGGCCAGTAAACTTTCCAGAATTGCTTTTTTTGGATTTTGCCTCTGTGTTTCCTTTGCTGAGAAACCTTGTGAGTCATTTCTTCTTCCCTCTCAACCTTGACATCGATAACTGAGTTGAAGAATAAACCTTATACTTGTTTGGATCTTGTAGCCTTCTCCACTATTTTCATTCAAGTCTTTCATGTTGAGCGAAGTTTAAAACCTATGCATTGTTCTTCTCTCCTCATCGGTTGAGTAAAAACCTTGGTGAAGGTCATCAAAGACCCAGGACCTCTTTATCTTGATTTGAGTCAAGGTCGTATTCTTCAACTTTTTTCTATTTGGGTGTGAATTTTGTTTCTCTTTGATTGTTTCTTTTCTTTTGCTTTTTCGTTTTGATTACCTTGACGAGGTGCAGTGTTTGTATAAATTTAGCTTGTGCTAGTTTGATTTTCATTCATACAAAGACAATTAGCAAGACAAACATTGTGTTTAGTGATCTTTAACCCATATACGAACAATGAAAAATCATCTCCATGATTGATTGTACATGTTAGAAGGCATTTAAATTTTTGCATTACATCGGGTTTGATTGAGAAAAGAATCGTTTAGGGACACTCAGGTATTTATTGCTTGTTAGTGAAAGAACTTTCTCTCTCCCTTAGATAGATATTCATCGAAGGAAATATTTGCTTATCATGTTAGATGCATTCTTTGAATACGAGTCATAATTCCATTTGTTTCACTTCATGCACCTTTAAGTAAGAACAACCATTAAAATCAAAGCTAATTAAAAATTATTTGGAACTTTTTTCTTTTCTAGGATCCCCCACCAACAGTAGAATAGGCTTAGTACTTTGGATTAGAGAACGTGAGAATAACTCTCAAGTTTCCAAAAAACACTAACATCTGGCAGGTTAGGAGAGTCAAATCCAGGTTATCGTATATGTGCACGGGATCCCCCTCTCACCTGAGGGTTACATGAGGTAAGCATTTGGGTAAGCCCCGGGGACCCCAACCCTCATTGGTTTGTGATTGTGGTGGTGAGATCATTATTATGGGGGATCACTTTGGGGTAAATCCAAAATTACTGCATGGGAAACCTTTTATTTGATTTTAGAACGTGCCACAGAATGGAACCGGTCGGTCATTGTTCCCTTCAGTTGACTACAATTGGAAACCTTAGTGGCCATAATATTTAGGGTCTTACACAAGGTGATGGTGGCGGGAAGCCTCACTGTACAGGAAGACATTGGTCCAACTCACTTTTCGGGCTCCTTGGAGGTAAATCCACAATTCTTGCATGGAAGCACAAAGGCGTGGGAATCCGTTAAGCCCAGTCCTGTAGCTGTTCCACTATCATACTTACGGACTGATACACGATGTTGGATTTCATCACCAACCCAAATGCGATCATCAAAGAAGGAGTCTGTTGCCAGTTTGTGATTCTTAGTTTTTATTAGCGTATGTTGTTTCATTTACTTAGTGGACCTTAGGTCGAGAGTGAGTGTTAATGGCACCGAATCTTGGGAGTACCAATGGAGGAACCATTCTTACAGGGAACCTTATACCTTTTCTTCATTTGGAAACTTTGGTCATCCATACATTGCCACACTGAGTATTCCGGGACTCCTGTGGATTACCGGTTTGGTTTGTTCCCCACTCCGGTGATCCATCCCTTCCAATGTTTCGGTTGCACCTAATACTTTGGATGTTATTACACCACCCACACATCAACCTCGCGTCGACTTTTCACCTTCTTTGCCCATCAAGTCTCCTTCCATTTACGCTTCTTCGCTAATTAGGGAAATCTCTAAAGCAAGTAGCCAAGTTGATCCAGGAAAAGAGAAATGAAGAGAAGAAGAAGAAGAGCGAAAGGCCAAGGCCCCAACAACATCAAATGTTGGCTCCAAAAAGCGATTCTTACATTAATGAATGTAAATTGTTGATGAGATCCTTGATATTAAAGGAAGAATCAAAACCCAAATTCCCTTGTAGCCTTTGCAAGGGTGACCACTTTCACAATTATCCCGGTCTTAGAAATGTGGTCCTCCAGCAATCATCGACCTCTGTTGGTCATGTCAGTGATACCCCATCAACTAGTGATATTGGGGTTGGTAAAAAGAATAAAATTTTCAAGTTCCCTTGCATGTTGTGAAAAGGTAATCATTCTCACCTTTGTTCTTGCATGGACAAGGCTTCTTCTCTTTGGAAAACTTCAACTTCCAAAAGGTTGATCGTACGCTTTCCTCCAACCCATCATTGGTTGATGGGTTAGAGGAAATCGGTTCCATCCGCGGTCAGTCCGGTTGATCGGTGGTCAATCTAGTTTCCTCTCGATTGAACCACAAACCCAAATAACTGATCCAGTTCCATCATTGATCAGCCCCACTCTTCATCAAAAGAGTGACGCAAAAGTGGTCAATCTGTTTTCATCCTCGGTCACCCCCACTCTCACGTTAGAGAGTGAAAACCAAAGTGGATCAATCACGGTTCTACCATGATTCGATCCGCTCCTCCCTCTCGAGAAGAGTGCGAAGTCGATCAAGAAGTTTTGTCATCGGTGATCCCATTCCTCAGTATGGAATGTCAAAGTGGTACGATCCGGTCAACTTCCTCGATGGGTCCCACTCTTTCTCTGAAGAGTTCCAAAGTGGTATATCAAGTCCACCATTGGTTGATCTGATCCAATCATCGATTGATCCTACCCTCCTTATAGAGAATAATAATCTCGCCCATGTTTTCTTCTTATCTGAGACTCTACCGTACTTTGAGGCATTCCTCCTCACGTGGAACCTCAAGTCTTGAAGCCATCCTTTTTATTGGGGTATGCTAGCTGGACCTCATCTTCCCTCCACATTCCTTTCAATATTACAAATTAGGTGGTTGGGACGTTCTTCAGATGTTGATAGATGAAGGTGAATCCGTTAGTATTTTTTCTTATGTTTCTTGGCAAGCTTTGGGTTGTCGCGACTTACCACGAGAATCTGTTGGCTTTTTATGAGAAGAACTAGTCAACCTTTGGGATCCTTCCTCAGTTTCCAGTAACTTTGGGAGGGAAAGCTATCTTTATCGATGTCATGGTAATTAGGGACCCCTTAGTTTTCTTTACTCCTTGGCGGGATTATGTCTATGCCATGGCTATTATCCACTTTTTGTGTGATATCTTTTCCTCGCGATGGAAGAATTGTGACTATTGATCAACTTTCATTCATCGATACTGACTGGATTTTCCTAAGTGGACCTTATATGCAAATGAGTATCACCCATGCATGTTAATTATGTGGCGTTGTCTCCATGACCTCAACTTCCGACGATTTGGATTCGGTGGTTGACATGGTGATCTCTTGGTGGGAGTTATTGGAGCCTGATCTCCTTACCCTGTCATGACCCTCGACGTAATGTTCCTTGAGTGATTCTCTTCCATCCGATAAAGATCTCTTGGAAGCCATGGCCGATTTTTGTCGCTGACATGGTATCCTTCCAGGCATTATCCTCGAATGATCAAGAAACCACGAACCTGATTTCTCTTCTCGTGACTCGTTAAAAAATGAAACAGAGGTCATTAGATTTCATGCTGGGGGCATAGCGAGCATAGTTTCTCTTCTACGTGGCAAGCTCATTAAAATTAAGCCAGAGAGGCTTTGAGCATGGTTTTCTTCTACGTAGCAAGCTCGTTAAAAATGAAACAACAATGCGGGGATCAGAGACCACGAGACCTTGGGCATAGTTGTTTTTACGTTTCAAGCTGGTTAAAAATGAAACAATCACCTATCCCTTCAAGATGAGTCTTTAAGCGGATCTAGATGTTGAGTCGAGTAATTGTTACAGGTCATTTTTGAACCTTCATTTCATCCACACCGTATCCTTTTTCTCCATCTAGCCGCGAGAAATTGGTGACAACCTCAAAGTCGGTGAATGGTGGAATCTTAGGGGCATGTCTCCGACCTTTGATGATCGTGGAGTCAAGTCACTAGCTTTCAAAGGCAGAGGAAGTCGCAGAGCTTAGTCTTTGTTCTTTCCTGCGTGCTCCTTAAATGCAGCGAGGGAATGCAATAGGGTAAAATTTTATCTCTTTTTAGGACATGCGGATAAGAACTTACGAAAAAGGGAACCCAGGTTTACTTTTAAACCCGATTTCTTAAAATTGAAAAGATTGTTGGGTGACCTTGCTTCCTTTCACGCTCGTTTAAAGGTTGGAAAGGGCATCTTTCAAGTGATGAGACAGCCAGCTTTTGGAGTCGTTGGACTTTTTTACGAAAAAGGAACTGAGAAGAGTTCTCTTTTAAGTGTTTTCAAACTCTATAATCGAGTTTTTTACGTCTTTGGAACTTCGTTAAAGCGCACATCGGCCAGGGCCCATATGGGGCCAGAACCCTTACTTCTTAGGTTAAGTTAAGAAAACAAAGGAAGAGGAACTTCTTGAAGGTGGTTATATCGAGCATGTGTTATCCCTCCTCGAGCTCATTAAATCAAAAGAGGTACTCATATATCTATATGGGGGAAAAAATTTAAAGGAACAAATAAGCGGATCTCTTGAGAGCATCATCAACACTTCTTAGAGTTGCCTTGAACCACCGACAACATTGCCATTTGCACATATCTTAATCCGTTGAACCTTTTCACTGACCAATCCCTTGATTTCCTTTCACTCCTTTGACTCACCCGACGCAAGTCCGCGATATCCACTGCATATTTTTGGTCCATTTCATGTTTTGCTATTGTGCCGATGTTCAAGGGAAGTATACTTTCGAGAGTCGACCATCCCAAATATCTTGCCTCAAAGCACACATCGACAGGCCCATATGGGACCGAACCCTTACTTCTTCCGGTTCGTTAAACAAAGGAAGAGGAACTTACTGAAGGTGAGTTATATCGAGCATGTGTTATCCTCCTCGAGCTCATTAAATCAAAAAGAGGTACTCATCTATCTGGACGGGGAAAAAATTGAAAGGAGCAAGCCAAGCAGTCTCTTGAGAACATCATCCAACACTTCTTAGAGTTGCCCTTGAACACAACACTGTGCCATTTGCACATATCATAATCCGTTGAACCTCTTCACTGAGCCAATCCTTCGATTTCCTTTCACTCCTTTGGGTCACCCGACGCAAGTCACAGTATCCATTGCATAGTTTTGGTCCATTTCATGTTTTGCTATTGTGCCTCGATGTTCAAGGGAAGTATCTGCCTCGAGAGTCAGCCATCCCAAATATCTTGCCTCAAAACCGGTGTCAGTCCATGTCCATTTGATCTACCACTTACATCTCTATGTCGGTTTCGTGTCATTGATGGGGGATACATCAAGGCCCTCCCTCGATGAGTCTATTCCTATCGACTCCAACACATTATCTGGGAATCGGACTTAGAAACCAGTTAGTAATTTGGGACCTGTATGCCTCAATGGCAGGCCTCCTCACATTCGACAGTAGGTTTACATCATTGACCTCTGATCGAATGATTCCATGGATGTTCAACTTCATCTCATCTATTCACATTTGTTGGAATGTACTAGGGTACCTTGGGAATCATTGGCATTAATGGTGATCTCCCTCACACTTGTTAACGGTTTACACCATTGACCAGTAATCAAGTGGTTTCTGCCATGTTCGACATCAATACATCCATTCACATGGTTGGATTCGTACCATATTGGGATTGGTAAGAAGACCCTGGGTTGAGCGATCACTTTGATATATGCTTTGCCCAGGCTGCGAAGGAGTTTCCATTGGACAAATAACACATACATTGTTACATAGATCCACTTTGTATTGGTCGTGGCTATGTCTTGTCATCTCGTAGATCCACTATGTATTCTTCATGGCTACGACCAGTCCGAGTCATCAGAGTATAGATCCACATTGTATCTTCGGTGGCTATACCTTCTTATCAATACAATTATGTATCTGCAGTGTATTTATGGCGGCCATATCTTGCAAGTCTTGATCACCCAAGCATAGGTATGCCTGCCTTGGGTTTTGAAATATATCATGATATTTGTTGGATGTTTGTGTGCAACTTTTGTCAGGTTCTCTCAGTCTATACCCTTGCTTGAGAGTCTACAAAGTATTTCAGTTATCAGTTCCTATCTTCTAACTTCATACTTTGGGGGGCAATCTGTTACACATCAAAATTACTCACTTTGATAGTGTCACAAGTGTCGTCATTACAAAGGTCACAAGTGTCGCATTTTGCTCACAAGGTCGCAAGTGTCGCATGTTGCTCGCAAGTGTCACAGGTGTCATGCTGCCATGATGCCTATGTCGTGCCTATAATGACATGAGAAGGACACTTAAAACACCTCAAACATCTGATTTGGAAGACGAGAAATGAGTCAACAGGCTTGCAAACCTTTTGCCATATGAAAGCACCTCAAAAACTGATTTTTTGGAGAGGAGCGCTCCCCTTACACTATCTCGGAGCGTCGATGCTCCCCCTTACACTGTCAGGGAGCATTATTGTTGGACACACCTACAACACTTAGAGGGTGGGGGGGTGAATGAGTGTGGGGCTCTTTTTCCCAAAACTTCCCTCTTGCACAAAAACTCATCAATTAGCATTCAAGATTTATTCATTACCCATTGTTTTCATTTATAACCAATTATATGTGAGCACATATCAGCAACATATATCAGCAATATATCATCAACAAGTCATCACCATAATGAACACAAAGAACACAAGATGTATGTACAATTTTCTTTTTATTACGAACTACAATCCTTGGGGTTTATCAACAACAACTGAATAGAGTACAACTCTACAAGAGCACCAGCTCTATATGCAAGTCTCAGCTTGCATTCTCAGCACCAACTGAGATGAGGCAACAATCCTCAACAAATATCAATCTGTACCATAAACAAGAGCATCAACCATGCAC
>SNQJ01S0000065.1:504933-525001 GCA_010110895.2 Picea sitchensis | reverse complement strand
GTCCTCCAACCATTCTTCTAGGATAACTCAATCCGTAAAGCATCTTCCCGTGAGGGCTTTCACCATAAGGGGACCACTTTGGAGTTCATCCATTTGTACACCTTATCAATCATTATAATACAATAATGAGTCATCTATACATTTTTCCAACAATGTGTCATATACCAATGGAACCACATCGATCCATCTTCATCATGTATCAATGACAACTCATTGATCCATCTTGATCTATGCATTCTCATCAAGGACAATACATATTTTATTACATCAATCATCAATCAATCAATCCTTTGACATCAATCAATCACTTGACATCAATAAATGACATCAATCAATCAAACCATTGGCATCAATGACAACATGATCCAACAATAATGCTCCCCTGGCCCTTTGAGGGAGCGCTATAGATTTTGAGAGCGTTGGCGCCCCCTAAAGCCTACAAGGGAGCGCTACAATGCTCTGATGTCCCTTTTGAGGGAGCGCTACCTATTCTGGGCGGTCGTTAAGCTGTTGAGATGAATGGGGGAAGCATATTTTCATTCTTGGAAGGTAGTTGGATTCGAATCCCTAGTCCAACCATGATCCTAGGGAAGATCCTCAAATGAAGGAGGAAAATCCTCAACTTCCTCGAGGATATCTCAAGTGGTTAAAGCCTCTCCAAGGCTATATAAGCAAGCTTTATAATGGTGAAAGGGAAATGGAAATGGAGAATCACACCAAACTTATGATCTCATAAGTGGTGCTGGGAGGAGGAACTACTAAGCATGAAACCTATCATCTTAGAAGAAACACATAGTCAGCCAAAGGAGAAGTGATCAGTGAAGCTGTTGTCAACCAGGTTGTGGACCTTTCGAGCAAGGTTTAGACGAAAGGGACTTGACAAAGTTGTCGCATTCGCATCTACGATTGTAAGTACTGCTATCGTTATTCTCATTAATATGACACGCTTGGCCTGTTTCTTTCTAGTTTGTGTTCGATGTTATATGAACTTATCATTAATTGATAGATTTGTTTTCAAGATAATATCAATAGAGTAGGAAGTAGTCGTATCTTGTTTGTCTGCAGAACTCAGCGAGGAGCAAAGGATTGGAGCGCAAATCGGAGCGTGCAGGGAAAAACGTCGATAAAGAGGTACTTATGTTATCATTCCTTCTCATGTATTAGTTTAGATAGATTTGAAAGGAATACAGTGTCCACATTAAGCATTTTTCTGTCTAGGGTTAAGGTCAAGCTCTTAGAGGCGATCTACCTATCCGTGGGGAGATTTTCCTACAACACACAGTACCAACTGTATTAAGCCCAAAGAAAGATGGAGGATGGAGAATGTGCACAGACTTGAGAGCCATCAACAAGATCACCATTAGGTATAGATTTCCTTTACCAAGAATGGATGATTTAATGGATTGATTAAGTAGAAAAAATTTATTTTCTAAGATAGATCTGAAAAGTGGATATCACCATATTAGGATTAGAGAAGGTGATGAATGGAAAACAACCTTTAAGATGAATGAAGGTCTGTATGAGTGGCTAGTTATGCCATTTGGCTTAATGAATGCCCCAAGTACTTTTATGAGGTTGATGAATGAAATTCTGAAATATTTCATTGGCAAGTTTGTGGTTGTATATCTAGACGATATATTGATCTTTAGCAGGACTAAAGAGGAGCATTTGAGGCACCTAACACTAGTAATGAGGAGGCTCCGGCAGGAGAAACTGTTGATCAACTTGAAGAAGTCCTCTTTTATGAAGACATAACTCATTTATTTGGGTTTTCTGATCTCTTCAAATGAACTGAAGATGGATCCAGAGAAGGTGAAAGCAATCAAGGAGTGGTCGTCACCAAGGAGCATGTTCAAGGTAAGGATCTTTCATGGTTTAGCAAGTTTTTATAGAAAGTTCATTAGAGACTTCAGTGGGATTTGTGCACCCATGATGGATACAGTAAAGAAGCAGCACAAGTCTTTTAAATGGATAGAGGAGGCCGAAAGGAGCTTCAATATACTGAAGGAGAAGATAAGAGAACAACCAATTCTAATCTTGCCGAATTTTGGGAAGACATTTCAGGTAAGACGTGACGCAAGTGGAGTTGCAATAGGATCAATTTTGAATTAGGATAACAGACCTATTGCCTATTTCAGCGAGAAGATGAATGAGACTAAGAGGAAATACTCCACATATGACAAGGAGTTCTATGCCATAATTCAAGCATTGAAGAAATGGAGGCATTATCTTGTCCCGCAAGAGTTTGTCTTGTACAGCAATAACCAAGCTTTACAATTCATAACCCGACAAGAAAAAATGAATTAGAGGCATGCAAAATGGGTTGAATTTATGCAAAATTTTACTTTTGTCATAAAACATATTGTTGGGAATACTAAAAAATTTGTTGATGCGTTAAGAAGGAGATGTTTAATTCTGCAAGAATTCCAGGTGGAGACCTTGGAGTTTGAACACATTAAGGATATGTATTGTGATGATACAGATTTCAAGGAGGCCTACGAAGCATGTACAAGCCTTGTACTGAGAGATAGAAGTCAGTGGATAGAGTATATGGTTCAGGAAGGATTTTTTTTCAGAGGAAATCAATTGTGCATACCAAGATGCTCAATGAGGGACAATCTTCTGAAGGAGAAGCATAGTCGAGGATTGGTTGGACATTTTGGCCACGATAAAACATTTGCACAGTTGAGAATTTTGTACTATTTGCCAAGTATGAGAACAGAGGTGATAAATTTTGTGAAAAAATGTAGGATCTGCCAACATGCAAAGGGAAAAAGACAGAACATTGGATTGTATCAACCATTGTCAATACCAGAGAGGCCATGGGATGCAATAAGCATGGATTTCATGTTGGGATTGCCAAGAACACAAAGAGGATTTGATTCCATATTTGTGGTGGTGGATAGGTTTTCAAAGATGGCACATTTCATCCCATGCTAGAAGACCAGTGATGCAACACATGTTGCAAATATATTTTTCATAGAAGTTGTGAGACTTCACGGTCTACCCAAGAGCATTGTCTCAGACAGAGACACAAAATTTGTTGGTCACTTTTGGAGGACGTTGTGGAAGAATATGGGGACAGATTTGTCCTTCATATTAGCTTATCACCCTCAGACAGATGGGCAAACTGAGGTGGTAAATAGAAGTTTGGGAAACTTATTGAGAAGCCTGGTTACTGAACACCATAACCAGTGGGATCAAATTTTGCCACAAGCAGAATTTGCATACAATGACTCACCAAACAAAAGCAATGGAAGGAGCCCATTCCAAATACTATATGGAATGCAAACCAATGGAGTGTCTGAGTTAAGGGACTTGGAACAGGGAGATATCAGAATCACTGGAGCAGAGGATTTTGATGTTGAAATGGAGAGACTCCATAGTCGGATCAAAGAACAATTATAGATTTCTAACCAGAAATACAAGCACATAGTTGATCAGCATCGCAAGGAACTTCCATTTGAAGTGGGAGATCAGGCTTTAGCACATCTCAGGAAGGAAAGGTTCCCTAAGGGAACATATAATAAATTGAAGATGAAGAAGATAGGACCCTGTAAGATCTTGAAGAAGTTTGATGCAAACGCCTATGAGATCGAGTTGCCGGATGGTGTGGGAATTTCACCCATATTCAATGTCTCACACATGTACCCTTACAGGAAAGATGACACAGAAGGATCAAAATATCAAGGAAAGATTCAGTGGGAGAAGTAGATGCCTGTGGAAAAGAAGCTACAGATGGAGAAGATTTCGGATCAGAGGATTGGCAAGAAGACCAGGAGGAAGAATTATTTTGAGTATCTAGTCAAATGGAAGGGATGACCAATATAAGATGCCAGTTGGGAAAATGAAACTGCTATCTAGAAGCAGGGAAAGTCAGTAGAGGATCTCATGGACAGGAGTCCATGAATTTTTTTCAAGGGGAGTATGATGCAGGAGCATCATTAGCAAGTGCACAGAGGCAGGACCACTCAACACATGAGAGTTCTTCCAGAACTTCAACGTGGGCAGTTAAAACTGATTTCGGAATCCACCTCCACTCAGCGTCAGAATTAACCTTTGGAGGCACACTTGAACCGGTGCCAAATTTTACCCTTTGAGGCAAGTTTTGAAATTGTAAATAGAGCAGGAGTTTCCACTTCGGCTCTGGAATGCGACTGAAGTAAGATAATGTAGGATGAATTTTAGAGTAGGTAAGTAGCCAGGAGAAACCCTAGAAACATTTTTGAGTTATGTAGAAGTTTGTACACCCAGTTAGAGAGAGTTGCAATACAAAGAGAAATTAGTTGTAAGAGAGAATTGTCAGTTAGCAGGAGATCTCAGTTTTTGAGTTACTGTAATTTTGAATGTATTCTGTAGCCATTGGGCACTGGTGAACATAACAAGAGGGAAAATTGATCCAAATACGTGTTGTGAAGTTGTGTTTACATTTTCCTATCTTTTTTGTTATCCGTGTATCCCATAAACAAGTGAATGAGACAGTGACTATGAGTTTTCCAGTTTCAATTATTTCTCTTCATTGAAGCTTTGCAAGGTGTGCATTGAGCGAGGAGAGAACACCAGGATATCAGGAGGAATATCTCTGTGAGAAACCCCTTGGATCCGAGTTATCGAAATCCCTTAGACGCAAGGAGTGCACAGGAATTTGAGGCCTACAAAAGGTGAATCTCAAAAGGAATAATGTTTCAGAGAAGCATTATCGAGACCCAGAAAAACCCATCTCCTAGGAAGAAGCGAAGGTCGAGCCTTCGAAGACTTGGAAAATCTCTATGTCTGAAGCGAGTAAATCTCAGGAGGAAGAACATCGTCGAGCATTGGATCACGGTGGAAGCTCCCGCAGACCATCCGATTTGAGGGAGAAGCGCAGGCTTTAATGTTGCATATATCCAGGAGGGGAGATCCCGAAGATATGAATGGACGGTGGAGAGTCCTTGAGGAGAAACGTTGAAACCCTGCCAGCCGTTGGATAAGGTGGAGTTGTGAGGAGGTTAGCGGCGAGGGATTTTTTACGTCCAAAGCTCAAGAGGAATAGTGACCATCGATCTCAAATAGATCTGGATCATTGGTCCATTTTGCAATTTCGGGTACCGCGAATTGGAAGGACATAGATCCTTGTCTCTGAAAACCTGGAATCGCGAAATCGTGAAATCACGATTCGACGTGAACCGTCGATCACAGGTAGCTCTGAACCGTTGGTGTATTTCATGATTTTGGTTATTGCAAGTTGGAAGGACAGAGGTCCTTGTCTCCCAAAACCTCGAATCATGAAATAGTGAAATAGCGAGGTCGGACGTGGACCATAGATCCTAGGGATTATTGTGAGTCGTTAATCGAACGCCAAGGCATTTCGGCGTTTCTACATTTCAACATTTCGAAAACTGGGGATTCCAAGGATCAGAGATATCCCTTGCACCCAAATTTCGTGAAACACGAAAACCCGAAAGAATAGCCGCTGGGACATTTCGACATTTCGGCAACCAGGGATTCCAAAGAGCAGAAATATCCCTTGTACCCTGATTTCACTAAACACAAAAACCTGAAGGAATAGGCGCTAGGACATTTCATCATTTCGGCAACCGAGGATTCCAAGGAGCAGAGATATCCCTTGATTCTGATTTTGCAAAATGCGAAAAACTGAAGGAATAGGTGTTGGGACATTTTGGCATTTCGGCAATCGGGGGTTTGAAGGACGAAGGGATGGAACGCTTAACTTGTGAAGTCCCAACCCACGATATTTCGGCATTTCAGAAATCGTGGGTTCGAAGGATGAAGGGATGGGCCGCTTGACTTGTGAAGTCTGGGTCCATGATATTTCATCATTTTGGCGACCGGGGATTTGAAGGACAAAGGGACGGGATGCTTGACTTATGAAGTTCCAGTCCACGACAAACATGCTTTTTGGATTAGCGCAAGGTCACGACTCTTGGTCGTGTGTTGTGGGAGCTCACGCTTGGTGCTTGGAAAAGCCAACTAAGAATTTATGGGGGACCTATGTGTTCATTCGAAGGATTCCAGTTTGGAACCAGAAGAGCCATTTTGGCTCTGGAATCAGAAGATCCTAACCGAGAGGTGGCGCAACCCTTAAGAGGGATAGTGGGTCTGGATCATGTCTTCTTCTCATTTAGATTTGAGAGTCTGGCTTGATCACCTTTCAGGTACCCAGAAGATCCACTATCTATTATCCACATGTCATCTTCAATCATTCCAGTAAGTGTTGAGTAGTGTAAAATATTGATCGTTTCACTCATGTCTTCGGTTGACTAGTAACTGGTCATGCCTTGATCCAAAACTTCAACTTCGTCGTTTTTGTCTTTGAAGAGAGCCTAAAGGTGCACTAAGTTAGGGTGCATATGAATATATATTTATTTTTTTGAGCGAGATGCTCCATCACAAGGTGCCAGATCTGATATTAGGGTTTCTGCAACTGCTTCTATTAGTAACCCTAGTAGCAGTGTCTTTGGAAGCTGCTCCTACTAGTAACCCTAGCGGCAATTCCTTAGTGAGATCAATATCCTAGTGGCTATGCTTCCTTCCCGTGTTTAGACTAAATGAAGGAGGTGTGGGCCCATAACCTATTAGAATATGAAGGATTGTGCTTGTTTTACCATTGAAAATACCCTTGTCACCCAACCATAGGCCAAAGCCACCCTCCGAGCACCTTGACCTTGACAGAGAAGAATATTGGTAGAAATAAATAGCCAAGCAAGGCTAATGCACCAAGAAAGAATAAAAACCAAAGTTAATCAAATAGTCCCACCCAAAAACGGGTGCAACACCTTCCCTGAAACTTGCACACAAAAACTACCAACTGCGGTGCGCATAATTGGCTCTCTGCAATTCTGAGAATGTGAATAATGAGAATTGGAGCCCTGTATTTATAGTGGTTCTGGCAGACTTACTGGGGCTGACTTCTCCTTCTGGGTACTAATTAATTCATATTAATTATATTTCTATAGCCGACATCTCATCTAGGGTTTCCTTTCCTTCTTTTCTTCCTTCCATAATATTCTAATCTCGTCATAGGTCACAATAGAGGTTCATACCTCCCAAAGCTACCATAATATTAACACTTCCTTGTGTTGCATGTCCTCAATTCCTCACTTGATGGAACCCTTGATTTCATCGATTCCTCTCTTTATGGAATCCACAGACTCCTCGAGAGCATTCCTTCTAGCACAGTGGGACCAAGATGAAGAGGGCGGAGGAGGTGGAGGTGAGTCAGAGGAGGAGGTGGGGGATTCAAAACAACAAATGGGGGAGGACGAAGAAGAGAGAGAAACTGAGGGAACGGGGAGGTGGAGGTGATGGGAGGTGGAGATGGAGGTCGATCTAGCCATTGATAGGGGGGAGACAAGTTGAGTCTTGGAGAAAATCCAAGGGAGTTTCCATGACTGTCGAACCAGTCAACTTGGCAATAATAAGGAGATGACAGTGGAGGAAAATCAGGAGTGGTGGCCCGAGGAGGAAAATCAAGTGTGAAGGAAGGAGTGGGAGTGAAGAAAGGCTCTGAGGTGGAGGCATGCTCAGGTTCCTAGGCCAGCAAATAAAAATATAATAGGATGCAAATGGGTCTACAAAAATAAGATAAATGAGCAAGGAAATATTGTAAGAAATAAGGCTAGATTGGTCTATAAAGGATATGCTCAAATAGAAGGACTGGACTTTGATGAAACATTTGTGCTTGTAGCAAGATTAGAAGCTATTAGAATGTTTCTTGCCTATGCTTGTCATAAACAGTTTAAATTCTATCAAATGGATGTCAATTCGGCTTTTCTAAATGGAGATCTAAAAGAAGAAGTCTATATGGAACAACCAGAGGGTTTCCAACTGTTAGATAACCCTGACTTTGTCTACAAGATGAATAAAGCCATATATGGGTTGAAACAAGCTCCTCGTGCCTGGTATCACTGACTGGATACGTATCTACAAGACAAAGGGTTCAAGAGAGGAATAGTTGACAACCATCTATATATCAAAACATAGGGTAATGATGTTCTCATTGTGTTGGTCTATGTAGATGACATCATCTTCGGTAGTAATAATGCTTCATTGGTAAAATGGTTTTCTTCTGCCATGCAGTCTGAATTTGAAATGTCTATGATAGGGGAACTGTCATTTTTTCTTTGCCTACAAATTACTCAGAGGTTTGAAGGAATATTTAATTATCAAGAAAATATCTAAGAGAAATGTTGAAAAGGTTTCAAATGGAAGATTCTAAACCTATGAGAACACCTATGGTCACTGGATGTAAGGATGATTATTCACCTGATGTTGATCAGAGTTCATATAGTTCTATGATAGGAAGCCTATTGTACATCACAGCATCTCATCCAAACATAATGCATGTTGTTGGAATGGTAGGAAGGTGTCAAGTTGCACCTAAAAAGAGTCATTTTTTAGTTGTTAAAAGAATATTCAAATACTTGAAAGGAACAATGGACTATGGCCTATGGTATCCTAGGAATCAGAACTTTCAACTATAAGTCTATTCAGATGTTGATTGGGCTAACTGTGTGAATGAAAGGAAAAGCATGAGTGGAGGTGCATTCTTCTTGGGAGGTTCCCTTGTATCATGGTTGAGAAAGAAGCAAGGTTCCATTTCCTTATCAACTACAGAAGATGAATACATTGCAGCTGCCCCATGTTGTACCCAAGTATTGTGGATGATTCAGACACTTTCAGATTTTGAGGTAAAATGTACTGCACCGATCCTAATTCATTGTGATAATACCATTGCAATAATTCTATCAAAGAACCATTTGTTTCACTCCAAGACCAAGCATATACCCATCAAGTATCACTTTATGAGGGAACAGGTGACCAACACTATTGTTTCTCTACATTATATTCCCTCCAAATATCAGATTGTTGATATCTTCACTAAACCGCTTGCAAAAGCTCAATTTGAGTATCTACGCAAGAAGTTGAGAATGAACCCATTATCAACCTAAGAGATTCCATCCTGTCAGGGGGAGTATGTATTGGTTGAATATTTGATACCTCTGAAAAGTATTACAATAGCTCAAGGGGAGCATGTTTTCTTTGACATTGATGTCAAAGGGGGAGAAAAGGAGTGGTCTGGATGCTATAGTTGGAGGTCCAAACAAATTAGTGTAGCCATTTAGGGTTTCCATCAATGCCAAAGGGGGAGATTGTTGGCATGTTTACAGGCAAAGTGTGCTTGTCATTGATGGAAATATCAAAGTGTTCATCGATGGTAAAACAGGAACAACATAAGCTCAGGTGAAGTAGCAAACAGTAGGCAGAGATCAAAGCTCAGGAGAGATAGCGTTCTAATATGCGTAGATGAGAACCCATACATCAAGGCTTGTAGAAGGATCAAAGTTCATGGACTTTGACACTTAGATATTTTATAAAGCCAAAGCTCAGAAGGAGGAGCGATAGTGGTCGTTGGATCACGAATATCGAATACCCGATGTCTGTTAGATCAGAGTCCAGTAACCAGAGGAAGCACAGAGGAGAAGTACATATCTGATCCGTTGGATCTGAGCGTCGAGGACCAACAACCGTTGGATCTAGTATAAATGCGAAGAGGATAAGGCTGAGATCCATCCTCCAATTCCGCAAAATGCGAAATCGCAATAAGATCTGAACCGTTGGATCTAGAGGACACATGGCGAGAGATCAGCATTTCACTGACTTGCGAACTGGAAAAGTAAAAGGTAAGAGTTGTAGGAACTCGTGAAACGTGAAGTCCTAATAATATCTGGACCATTGGATCACAGAGGGTTGTGGGTCATTGATCTAGAGTATTTCGGATATCGGGAGTTGGAAGGGTCAGGGTTGTCTCACGTTCAAACACTCGACACGCGAAGTCGTGATTTGATCACAGTCGTCGATCAAAGGGAGAACAAGGACCGTTCATTCGAGAAGGACATGTGGCATACCACATTAGCAAGGATAGGTGGCAGACTACATTAGCAAAGACATGTGGTGCAATCAGACAATGACAAGTGTCAAGTTGATTCGACATTTCAGTTACGTGGAAATAACAAATCTGAGTGACATGTGGCAGTTGCTCGGCTCATGACATGTCATCGAGTGACGCAAGAGTTATGTCACTCCGGGAGTTTTTCTTCAGGATTTTTACCACCAGTACTCACCCAAAGACCCGAAGTCTCGAAGGCCAAAGTCCCGGAGCGGAGGATAGTCATTGGATTAAAGAGGACACGCATCAGTAGATTGTCAACTCTAAGAAAAATCAAAGGAAGGATGAACGAGAGTTTGAGAATTGAAATCTCCGAAGTCCAGAGACATGAAGGAGATCTCGACCATTGATCCGAGAGGGACACGCATCGTTGGATCATGGACTCTGAGTGAAATGCTCCGGGAGAAAACAAGAACTTGAGAATTGAAACTCCCAGAGCCTGGATCACGAAATTGATCTCGTCCGTTGGTTTGGAGGGACATGTGTCATCTGATCATTGAGACCAAGGATTGTGCGTGGACAAAGGAAATAAGGTAGAGCCTTCGATTGAAGAGGAAAGATGTCATAAGATCTTCCATTTCGGAAGATATCCAGTCAGCACAATAGGGTTTGAGATTTGGAACTCTCGGAGCCCGGATCATGAAGGAAACCTCAGTCGTTGATGGAGAAAGGAGAGATATGGTCCACAGACTTGAGAGGAGAGATTTGAACCATTCATTAAAGAGCACCATCAAGATAGTGAGATCGACGGTCATGCTCCATTTCGGGGCCAGAACATGCTCGGGCCTTAATTTTTCATGAGCGGGTCGTAATTGAAACCATGGTTTTGGAGAAAGGATGCGTGGAGGCTCATGGTGAATTGTGGGGTGAAAGGCAGTTTGGTATAAACCACCTTTGGACGCACCTACAATAGCTTGGTCACATGAATCTCATAGCCCAAGGTCATATCGTGAAATGGAGCCAGCACTCACTAGACAGAAATCGGGAAGCACCTTTTGAATATCCCTTGGTCACCATAGGTGGTCACGGGAAGGAAGGGTCTAGAAGCCAAAGAAGCCATAGTTGACTAGTTGTAACTGACAAAGAAGACGAATAGTATCAACTGCCAGAGAAGCTAAGGAATCTCAGCATATCGACCACTGATGATGACTCCATCAAGTGGTGAGGAGATCGTTTCCTTTTGTAAATCAGTCGAGATTAAGCATGAGCTAATTGTCCCACATAATCCTCAAATAGAATGGTGTGGCAGAAAGAAAGAACGGATCCATTGAAGAATATGTTAAGGAAATGATGAATGACCAGAATCTATCCATGTTTCTATGGGGATAAGTAGATGTGATAGTCGTATCTGTTCATAATAGAAGTCCTCATTGTATATTGAAGAACATGACTCCAGAAGAACCTTTCTCCAAAAACAAGTCAAGTGTTGAAAACTTGAGGATATTTGGTTTTCCTACCTATATCCATGTTCCCAAGGAAAAAATAAAGAAGTTGGAACCTTCAGGAAAGAAGGGCATATTCATTGGATATAATGAGTCATCAAAAGCTTACAGAATCTATGCTCCAGGTCAACAAAAGTTTGAAATCAGTAGAGATGTGAATTTTGATGAAAATATTGGCTTCAGAAAATCTATAGAAGATTCCATGGATCCCAACGACGAAGAAGAACATGAAGGTCTAGAGGAAGAAACTGCATGTTCTCCAAAACGTCTCAATGCAGAATATCAATCATGGAAGAATATCAATGATGGAAGCATATCAATCATGAAAAATGATGTATGGGAAATTGTTCCTAGAACTGAAGGAAATTCTATAGTCACTTCAAAATGGTTTACAAGATAAATCATGCAATGGATAGAAGTATCAATAAATACAGGCCAATATTTGTGGCTAAAGGGTTCTCCCAGTAGGAGGGAGAAGACTATGATGAGACATTTTCTCTAGTTTCCAAATACACCTCTATTATAGCCACCATATCTCTTGTAGCATCCATAGGTTGGAGTTTACATCAGATGGATGTAAATACAGCTTTTCTCAACGGAGTAATTGAGGAAGAAGTATATATAGAGCAACCTCAAGGTTTTGAGGTACACCTGAGAGAAACCCATGTATGCATATTAAAGAAGGCCTTGTATGGATGCCAGCAAGTTATAAGAGCTTGGTGCAGAGCCTCTCATTATTTAGTGTAAGAGGAATTTAGCCTCTAAATTCTATATGAAGGATCTTAGTCTCATGCATTATTATTTGGGACTAGAAGTATGGCAGAAGCGTGGTGAAATATATCTAGGGCAAGGGAAGTATGTTGTAAATATCCTTCAGAAGTTTGGGATGATAGATTGCAAATCCATGAAAACTCCCATGGTGACAGTTGAGAGACTCTGATTCTGATCCAATAGACGCGTCCATGTACCGGCAATTGATTGGATCATTGATGTATTTGGTTAATACATGGTCGTACATTTTCTTTATTGTGAACACATTGAGCCAGTTACAGGTGGAACCTAAACCTGAGAATTGGATAGTTGCAAAGCACATTTTGAGATATCTTCATGGGACGCTAAATTATGGTTTGAGATATGCCTCAAACAGTGATGCACAATTGCATGGATTTACTAATTTAGATTGGGTAGGGAGTGAAAATGACAAAAAGAGTACTTCTAGTATATGTTTTAGTTTGGGATCTGCTATGATATCATGGGCTAGCAGGAAATAGAATTGTGTTGCACTCAGTACTGTAGAAGCAAAGTATACTGCATCTTGTGATTCTTTTACAGAAGCAATATGGCTCTGTAAGTTGGTTTCTAGACTATTTGATTAGGCGTTGGATTCGATTGTTATATATTGTGATAAGCAGAGTTGTGTGAAGCTTTCAGAGAACCCCATGTTCCTTGACAGGTCAAAGCACATTGATATCAAGTATTATTTTCTTTGTGATAAAGTCTAGAAGGGAGAAGTGATTCTCCAGTACATCTCCACCGATGAGCAAACAACTAATATTTTGTCGAAGCCTCTGTCCAAGATAAATTTTGCATACTTGAGGGACAAGTTGGGACTCGTGGAGATTACTCCCTTGGTTGAAATGGAGGAGATGAATTCCTTGGTTGGAAGGGAGTGTTGATATGACATCATGGATAGTTAGTGTGCTAGTGGATAGACATTCTCCTTGTGGAGAATGGTCCAGGTTGACAAATTTTTGGTCTGTATCATGCTAGTATAGTTTACATATGATGCTTCAGCATCATGCTAGTACATCTTGGATATGATACAAATGTCTTGAGACACATCATGCTAGTATATATTACATATGATGTATCGACATCATGCTAGTACAGCATCGAGATGATGATAATGCCAGATGACTCACATCATGCTAGATATGATCATGCTAGTACAAATTAGATATGATGCAGAGCATCATGCTAGTACATCTTAGATATGATCATATAGCATAGAGATGATGCATATGACTCACATCATGCTATATATATTCATGCTAGTACAGCTTAGATATGATGCAGAGCATCATGCTAATACAACTTAGATATGATCATACAACTTAGAGATGATGTAGAGGCATTGATACACATCATGCCAGTACATCTTGTTGGCAAGTTATTTGTTTGGTGGGTTGTATGTGTTTTCATTTATGTCAACTGACTGAGAATGACGAGAGAAGGAAGGGGCCCGAAACATGAAGTTGTGAAGTCCTAATTTGTGAAGGAGAGATCTAAACCATTGGATCGAGGAATGTCGTGGGCCATCGATCGAACAAGAGTGGAGTTCGAAAATCGAGAAACTGAATAAAGGAGGTGACCGTCGATCGGACAAGAGCAGAGTTCAGAAATTGGGAAATGGAGGAAAGGAGGTGATCTAACTCCCAACATCGCAAAACATGAAGTCCCGAAGTGCGAAGAGGATATCTGGGCCGTCGGATCATTGAGAGTCATGGATCGTTGATCTGGCATGACGAAGTTCAGAGTTCGGGAGCTTAGACATCGAAGAAAGGAGGAGAGATAAATTACGAGTTCACGAAATGTGAATTCCCATAGTGCTTGGCCCCAAGTCACAACCAAGGTCACATCAGCGGAGAATAAGGGAAGGAGCTAGCGTTGCTAGGATCTACTTTAGAGATCAGGAGTTGGGAGAGTCGGGGTGACTCACAGCAGAATATCCGAAGTGCGAAGTCGTGAAGCACCTTTTTGATTGGCGAGTGGTCACAACAAGTGGTCAAGTGGAGAGGAACATTGCACCCGGTGCTTGTTCACACAGGTAAAGTTCGTGAGGATCTGTGGATCAAAATGCCTCTACATGTATAATCCAACGGCACAAATTAAATAGACAATCTGATCGAAGGGTTATTGTTTCAATTTGTGATTTCTTGATCAGTGACGATTCAGTTATACGAACTAAATCATTTTTCTTGGGTGTTTGAGATTCATAGTGTAACGGATTATGGGAAAAGCATAAAAGGAAAATGTTGTGACAGAGTGAGGTTGGTCATTTTCTCTGTGAAAATGAGTTGAACTGTATGTGATGAAAATGACAGTATGAACAGAGAGAGAATAAATTCAGAGATGAAGAACATAAGTTGGACAGGGTAGAAATGGTGAAAAGAGCATAATGTACAAGAACTTAAGAGCATGAGAAGAACAGAGAAAGAGCAGTTGGAAAAAGATAGCATGTGGAGCCAAGCATGAACAGACAGAAGAAGATCAAAATTGCAGAATAGAGAAGAAGTGGTAAGTGTTGAAATATATGTATTGTTGTAAGGTATTATTCAATCAAATATTTAGAAAACAGGGTGGTAGGGCGGTGCTAGGGAGGAATGTGGTCCTCTGTTATTCAATTTGGTGCTTGAATATTGGGGGTTTTAGCTTCCATCTAGTTGTTATGGCTAGAAAACAGGGTGGCTGGGTGGTTCTAGGGAAAACAAAGAGTTTTTTGTGTGCAAGTTGGTGCTTGTATAAGTGGAATTAGGTGCTTCCATCCAGTTGGTGTTGGAGATAATAAGGAGCAAATATGTTTCTTTCTAGTGGGTGCTAGAGAATATTGAGAGTTGGTTCTCTCTACAAGTTTCATCTTGTTAAAGAAGAGGTTGTTGCCTCATTTTCATCTTGTTAAACTCTGTCTATCATTCTAATAAGAAGAGGTTTTATCCCTTTATGGATTTCCTCATGAATATTTGTCTATGTGTATATCATATGTGTGATTGATGTTTATTATTTATGTTGTTCATGTCTTACACAATCTTGATGATCACTTGGAGAAGATTAATAATATTTTAATAGGCATAAAATTGTTTAAGCAAAGTAACAACTGATTCACCCCCCCTCTCAGTTGTCTTAGTAATTTCAACACAGCTTAGATATGATGTGTTCGCATCATGCTAGTATGGCTTAGAGATGATGTATATGGTATTCAACATCATTCCAATGCAGTTTAAATATGATGCATTTGCATCATGCTAGTACGGCTTATAGATGATACAGTGGATAGATTCAGTATCTGTTGGCACAACTATTCTTCTAGGACGTATGTCTGGATTAGAAGAATGGTCCTTGTATCACTTTGTTGAGTGAGTGACTTATGCGAGACACTCTTTTGAGTGTGTTAAGTCTATCACATGACTTATTCAACATCATGTCTAATTATTCAGATGGAGTATGGCCTCGAGAGATGATGCAGACGATGATATGATTTGATGCTAGGAGACTGTTGTATGGCATGGTGATAACTTGTAGTTGATTGCAGTGGATATTGTGGGTCTTTGGATAGTATCTATGTTCTACTATGGTGGATGTATTCCACTGGTAGTGATTTTGTGTCACTAGATAGAAGTTGTGTGCTACTGGGAGTGGTTGTGTACCACTAGATAGTAGTCGGTACTACTATGGATCAACATTGTTGTGATCTATTGGATGGAATTGTAGTAACTATGTACTACTACTGGATTTCCATGGAGACTACCAGTAGTGTTGAAGGTGTTTCCTAGGCTGGTGTGCCAACCAATAGTGTGGGTGGATGTTTTCCATCCAGATGGATAGTGATGATGATCCTTGTGACTTGATATACATGATCATGAGATACCTTGTGTGGCTAAGATGATACTACCTGCAGAATGATATACAAGACTATGTGAGCCTTTCCCATACCATGTGAAATGGATGGATGTGTTTGATACCATTACAGTTAATACCTCCCTAGCTAGGAGGGAGTGTTGATAGTATGGTAGTTGCGAGAGGTATTAACCTCCATGTTTAACCTTTGGCTAGAATGGAATATTTTGGAAGCAAGAGAAACCCTAAACATATGTGTAAAAACCCTAGAAGACAAGTCGACTCAGTAAAAGAATTAATATTAAAGTAATAGCCTATAAAAGGAAAATTCGACCCAGACAGGTGACAAGAACCACTATAAATAAGAGATGATATAGTTCATTTTTACTCATTCACTTCACTCACTCTCTCAGTCAAGTCTAGCACAAGTTTGGAGTTGCAGTTGCAAGGATGGAAAGTGGATATTCTGGGGTGGTTCTTGGTCTCTCTCTCTAGCACTATCTAGCCTAATATATTCACCCTACCTCCTAGTATCTCTTGGTGGTATTCTTGATGATATTCTTGGTGGCATTCTTGGTAACTGCAACTGCAACTGTTGCATTTGAGTAGTGTTCATGTTCTGTGGTTTTGGGACTTTATGTCTAGTGAGATATCTTTGGAGAAAGATGTGCTCTCTTGGTTATATGTTGGTTCTAGTGTTGCTTTCGGAATCATTCTATCTAGAAAAGGTTATGGTGCTCAGGGGTGGTTTTGTATCTATGGTTGGGTGACAATATCGTGATATTTTATATGGTAAAAAGAGCACATTGAATATTTTAACATGAGCCTCCCTCATCAGTTGTACTCTTTCTTTTTTTAGTATAAAAGCTTCCCCATATTTTAGAGTAAACCATATTGGAGTTGGTAATCATCTACTTTGGTATACAAATATTCCCCGTCTTGTATAGTAATCCATCTTGGAGATGGTAATCAACCTCTATATGTTCTTGTTTTCCTTGCATCTAATGTGACACCTTCTTGAAGTACTCACCTTCCACACAGTCCTCTCTAGATGCTTCATGAGTGAATGGATTCATGTGCATAATGGATCCTAAATTTGTAAATTTTGGTGTTAGTGGTTTGGATATAAAATTATCTAAATTTTTGTCAGTTCCCTCATTATATAATCAACAAATGGCATTGGAGTATAAAAAATATCCATTGATACTATCTTACTTATTGGAGCTTACTATGAGCCTCCAAGTATTATTGAGGCTGGTGATTCATGGATGATGGTCTCCTTACCTAATATATAATGATTTCATTTATTCATTGCTTTAACCCATGGGAAATTCATCAGTAAACCATATCATATCACGTGGGTTCATTTTGGGATTTTAAAACTAATTGAAAGGTAAGTCAATAGTTTGGATGGTATTAAAGGAATGAGGGGATTTTTAAAATTAAAATAGAGGTATACATAAAAATAAAAATAATAATATATGTTGGGGGTGATGGGTGTTCAACAATCCAAAATTTAAAGGAGTGGTGGGGCTTCAAGTCACCAAAAATTTAGGGTGTAAGGTCAAATAAAATCGGGCAACCCTAACACTAGAGAAAAGAAAATTCATCCCATACTAATCCTAAATATTTAAACTCTTCCTTGAGTAAGATGACTATCATCTAGGATTTTGATTAGAATATATTTTAGTCAAAGGACCTTTAATTTAAAGTTAATGTATGTACATTATTTGGAGGTGACATTGTTTTTGTAAAGAAGGCATTTGCATAGAGTTTGAAATAATTTATGTTGTAAACTATTCTATACTTGGGAGGCTTTCATGACATTGTGTAGAAAGTATCTTGTATTATCCTCCTAAGGATATATATGGTTATTTGGTAACTATAATTCATTTATTTATTTAAATCATCATCATTTTGGATGTAAAAGGTGTTTTTGGAAGGCTACATAGATTGAAAATTCTAGTATTGGATTATTGACACCTTTTCCTATTGGAATCATTAAGAGGTTGGAAGTAAGAAGTGATTAGCATTGAATTGGTAATTTGAGGAGATCTGTATTTTGAGAGATTTTTGTTGGAAGTAAAGCATCTCATGGTGGAGAAAGGTGATACATCTCTAATCATTGTACCTTATATAAGTTCTCAATGAGTCCTGAAATTCTATAAACAAGAAAAAAAAGACCATAGATTCCATAGGAGGATCTAAATATGAAATGGTCTTCTAATTCCTAAGGAACATGTTTGATGATCTTGACTCAAATCTCAAGTAGCATATGATAAACAACATTTTATAAAGTAATTTTTTTATACATATGTCAAATATTAGGACCAACATACTATGAGTAAAAATAATAAGGGGTATAAAATACTTACAATATTTGTTGAAAATAGGGTGTATTTATTTTAAATATGAATTAAGAGGTGGTATAACAATAATATTTTTGGTGGTAGAAATGAAATTAGGGGTATTCTTTAATATCCCTTGAATGAACATGCTATGACATAGGTTTACTAAGTGAATCTCCCATACTTGAATGAAGGTATGGAGTTACTTTATGTATGGTAGTTATTGTTACTCCATGGAATAGCTTTGAATGATAACAGACGGTTTGCCCCCTTACATTAATATTTCTCCCATAGCATATCCACTAGTGTTCAATAATTTCCACTTCAAAAGACTTCTACAAGTTAGGTAGTGTTAGGAATGGTGTTTGACCAATCTTCTTGTTTAGTTGTTCAAAGGATTTGTGTTGATTCTTACCCCACTAGAATCTCTTTCTATTGTTGATTCTATAGCGTGAAGTGGTTCTTCCATAGATGAAAATGATACTATGAACTTTCTTAAATATTGGGCAGCCTCAACAAAAATCATAACTTATGTGACATTAGTAGGAGTGGGCCATTTGAGAGTGGCATAGATATATTTACAAGATCAATATTCAATCACCTCCACCAATCATATTCTCCAAGTACATTAAGCAATACTTAGAAAAATCACATTTATTTATGTTTACTAATAGGTAATGTTTCCTTAGTGTATCTAACACTTGCTTCATATGTAACACATGCTCCTCAAAAGTATAACTAAAGATTAAAATGTTTCCCAAGTAAACTATGACAAATGAATATAGGAATGGACGCAACACATCATTCATTAAATGTGTAAAAGTATCAAGTGAATTAATCAAACCAAAAGGAATTACAAACCACTCATATACACCTTTATTTATTATGAAGGTAGTCTTCCAAGTGTCTTCTTCCTTCATCTAGACTTGATGATCTCTAGATTTAAAATCAAGCTAAGTGAAGTAATTTGCATATTGCAATTGATCTAATAAGTCATTGGTACATGGAAAAGGGTATCGATCCTTGAGAATGATCTTATTTAGAGCTTTGTAGTCAATGCACCTTCTCCAATTCTCATCCTTCTTTGGTACCAAACTAACCAAGTAAATGCATGGTCAGGTACTTAGTCTTATGGCTTCTTGATCCAATCATTCTTGTAACTACGTATTGACTTCATCTCTTTCCAATATGGACTCTCTGTACAAACATGTATTTGGTAAAGTGAAATCTAGCAATAATTGTATCTTGTTCTCCACTTTTGTATTGGGCGGAATTAATTTTGCATCTTGGAACACTTCTCTGTATTCCTGCAAAATCTCATCCAATTCATGTTTCTATTATTTTGTACATCCTTTAAATGATTCCTTCACACCTATTGAATTGGTGTCTTTTTAGTTCTCTCTCAAGAAAATAAGTACATACTCCTTGGCTGATCTAATCAATCTCTTAGCTTTATGTGCACTCACCAGAGAGATATTACATGTCCCCTTATGTGCATTGATGATAAAATATTTAGCATACTTGAGTAGGTTGTATTTGTTTTCCCTTCTCACAAAGATAGTATATCTCATATACATATAGTGATGGCAACCGCACTCTCAGCAGGCGGTCACACCACCAGGACCTTCTCACTCCACGGCCCGAAGAGTCGATGCTCTTCCACTCCTCTCGGGAGTTCTATCACCCACAGTCTTCTCGGGAATCCCACCTTTCGG
>SNQJ01S0000065.1:331221-504923 GCA_010110895.2 Picea sitchensis | reverse complement strand
GCTTGGTTTTGAATGCCTCATCCAAACGACGGCGCACCAATCTCCAAGCATTTCAAAATGTGCGCGCTGGCACTGTCCAGCTGTGTGTGTTCTTTCTCCGTGCGCGTTGGCTCGCTTGATGACGTGTAGATGCTCCTGCATCATATAGGAATTCTAAAACCTGCACTAAGAGCCACTACATCAACTTATATTTCATTGATAACAAATATAATCTTACACTACTCGGTTAATTTTAACTACGCATTCTTATTCACCCAACCCAAAGGGTGTGGATGAAGGTGATCATTCATTTATAAACCAAGCTTACTTTCTAGGTCAATAACCATCCTCAAAAATACATGTTCATCGAAGTAACATCAGTACCCAACACTACTATCATGGAATCGTCTCATCCTATCCCATCAAGAGAATACTCATAACAGTGATTAATGCATATGTCTCATTACTTAATGTAAGTCCATGTCAATAGAAGAATTAGCAGTAAGGAACAATGAGCCTAACATGTCATCTCCTAACAACCATCATAAGGTGTATGGTAACTAACAGTTAATCAGAATCAATATTCATGAAGCAACTACCAAACACTAGGGATGTTACACTTTCCTTTTCCACTCAACTTAAATTTACAATAGTATTATCTAGAATCTAAGTTTATTTTGTACAAGGACATACATATATGCACATATTTAGCATGGTTACCCATGAGATTCATGAATATTTTTAATGACAAAATCAAAAATATCTCATTCATACATTTTGTCAAACACTTAACTAATCTGAGATCTTAGTCTTTAATAAATGCCTTTAAAATAGAAAGCAATTGAAAGCTAAAATAATTAATTCAAGCAAATAATTGATCCATACTCTCATAGTGAAACAATTTAGACATGTGATTTTGGTCCAATGACCAGGGAAAAAACCCCATTGTGGGGAAAAAACCCTAGAGAGATTATTTCTATTATTCAAGAGAAAATCTGAAATTTCTTTTACAACCCAGAAATTTAATGATTCAAACAAATTCAAAAAATGAAAATTAACTTATCTCTGCCATCTGATTTCTCTCTATAAATTTGTGCCAACAAAAACAAGCTTTTAAACTGCCCACACATGCCACAAACTACAGCCCGATTTATGGCTGGGAAACAGCAGCAATAAATACACAGTAATCTGCCTCGGGAATCATGCCATCATGTACAGTATGACATGTACAGACTTCTCCCTTGAAAATTGTGCCTCCCTCTTGTTGTATGGATTGTACTCTCTCTGTACGGACTTTTTGATGTCACTGTCTTGGGAATCATGCACTTTGATTTACTTTGGAAACTTTTCTCTAGAAATCTGATCTCTCTCTCCTTTTCTTCTCTGTGTGTTTTCTTATTTCCCAAACATGTATAGGTACTCTCCCTTTTCCCAAGAAACTCTAACTTACATAACCAACTCAATCTAATGGTTATCATAAGTCTAATCTGAAGGCTCACATTTAATGTTCCTCGTTAATTACAAAGTAAGTAATAAATGCACATTAAATACTTTTGGGTCCCACAACTTAAAATCACTTTAAGTAATAAAGTACATTCACTTTATAAAATCACTTTATTCAAAAAATTCACTTTAAAATTAAAACATGCCTAGGAAACATGACTTTATATCCCCCCCATGACAAAACACAAAAGCATGAATGAGGACATCCCTTGTTAAATTTCAACACTCCCTCTTAATGAGGGAGGTCCTCCTGACATTTCCACTTCCAATACCATTCCCAGACTTCAAGCTATATGCAGTGGTTTCTCCCTCTGAACCTGGATGTTTCCCTTGAACTGGTATGGTGGAATTGTGCCTTCTATAGATGCTTTGAGAAATCTTGTCTCGTCTCTGAGCATTTTCTGACTGGCTTAACTCATACCATTTTATATTTCTTATAATACTAGATCCCTAAACTAAGGACTGACATCTGGGTGCACCTTCAGTCCTTTGAGCTTCTTTCTCCCCCTCTGAGTCAGATATCCAACCTAACTGACATCCCACATGATGGCCAAGAACTTTGTATACTTTACCTCTCTATTCTTCAATCAGAATGGTCCTGATGGGAACCTCATCTACATCATGAATATGAACATAACCATGTTCGAAAGTGATTACATATCCATCATCCTCCAGAGTTGATACTGAGAGGAGATTAACTCTTATCCCTAGTACAAACAATACCCCTTCTACTTCCATAATCTCTTTAAAGTCCAATAGAAACCCAACATTGTTGACTCCTCTGATCTGGTGAGTCCCATTCAAGACATGATCAGGACCAATCTCAGATATGAACAGAAATGAGTCAAGCATTCCTTTCATGTGACTGGTGGCCCCACTTTCCACTATCCAAGTCCTGTAAAACTAAAATTTGTTGTTGTTTCCACTCGAAATAATGGAGACAAGAGAAAACTCTTTCTCAAACTTCTCAATAAATTCATTTACCTCTGTAGAGGTTGCTACATGTTTCTCCTTCTCCTTTTCCTTTGTCCCCTTCTTGTTGGGACATTGTGTTGCATAGTGGTCATATTCATTGCATGCAAATCAACGAACTTTGTTGATGTCAATCCTAGAACCCTTCCTAATTTTTCCCTTTCCCTTTAACAGAAGAGAAAATTTCTCCTCAGCATCTCCCTCTCCTCCCTTGTCTCCATTCATTCGGATCTCCTCCTGAGTGAAATCATCCCAAATTATGATCCAATCTGGAAGTTTTCACGTCCCACAATGCATTTCACAAAGACTTCCCAATCCTTGGTAAAGCCTTTCAAGGCTATCCTCACAAGCTCTGAATCTGAGATGACTTCCCCTACAACGTCCATTTCATCCTTAACTTGTGCCACCTGAGTTAGATATGGAACAACACTCTCACCCTTTGCGATCTTGATTGAATGTAGTTTATCTTTGAGTTCCATCTTACAGTTTTCATTCTTACCCTCGTATATATTTTTCAGTGCCTCCCACATTTCTTTGGTTGTCTTCTTTCCATCCAGGTGTGGGATGAGTGGATCCTTTACTCCATCCAAAATGATTCTTTGGGATTTGGCCTCTTTTACTTCATGTATATCCAAGGCAATAGGATCATTGGCGGGAGGAAGTATCACGGTAGTGACAAGAGCCCATGGTTTTTTTTCTTTAAAAATAGTTGTCATTCTGACCTTCCATTGCAAATAGTTAGAAATGCCATCTAATCAGTCCTCAAATCTGATGGAAGAAACCATATTGAAATAACTATTCCCCTTTTTCTTTTCAAAACTTTGAAATTGAATTCTAGACAATGCACTTCTTACAGAGTCCTTTCTCTGATACCATGAATATTTTTAATGAAAATATCAAAAATATCGCATTCATACATTTTGTCAAACACTTGACTATTCTGAGATCTTAGTCTTTAATAGATGCCTTTAAAATAGAAAGCAACTGAAAGATAAAATACGCAAGTCAAGAAAATTATTGATCCATACTCCGATAGTGAAACAATTTAGACATGTGATTTTGTTCCAATGACCAGGGAAAAAACCCCACTATGGGGAAAAAAAACCTAGAGAGATTATTTCTATTATTCAAGAGAAAATCTGAAATTTCTTTTACAACCCAGAAATTTAAAGATTCTAACAAATTCAAAAAATACAAATTAACTTATATCTGCCATCTGATTTCTCTCTAGAAATTCGTTCCAACATAAACAAGCTTCTAAACTTCCCACACATGCCACAAACTGCAACCTGATTTATACCTGGGAAACAACAGCAATAAATACACAGTAATCTACCTAGGGAATTGTGCTAGCAGGTATAGTACAACCTATACAGACTTTTTCCTTGAAAATTGTGCCTCTCTCTTGTTGTACGAATTGTTCTCTCTCTGTACGGACTATTCTTTCTCCTATTGTATGGACTGTATGATGTCATTGTCTTGAGAATCGTGCACTTTGATTTACTTTGGAAACTTTTCTCTAGAAATCCAATCTCTATCTCCTTTTCTTCTCTGTGTGTTTTCTTATTTCCCGAACATGTATATGTACTCTCTCTTTTCCCAAGAAACCCTAACTTACATAACCAACTCAATCTAATGGTTATCATAAGTCTAATATGAGGGCTCACATTTAATTCTCCTCATTAATTACAAATTAAGTAATAAATGCACATTAAATACTTTTGGGTCCCACAACTTAAAATCACTTTAAGTAATAAAGTACATTCACTTCATAAAATCACTTTATTTAAAAAAGTCACTTTACAATTAAAACTTGCCTAGGAAACATGACTTTATGTCCCCCCGTGACAAAACACAAAAACCTGAATGAGAACATCCCTTGTTAAATTTCAACAATTCAACAATCAATATGGAAGCAACTACCTACATATGTAAGCACTTATCCACAAGGCCTAATACCCATTTTATGTGCAATACCAAATGGTTCCTAAAATTAATTTTAGCATCCTTTGTTAATATAGATGGTGAATGAAAAGAATGTGTCTATAAGTAGAAAATATTTTTACATACAACCATATCCATCCTTTTATAACTATTTAATAAAATGAGGTTGGTATTTCATCACCATAGATTTTACCTAAATGGTGTGTGCTATGTTGATGTTATTTTAGGTGAACTTAATAAATGGTGCTAGATGTTGTTTCTAGTTAAGTGCCAGTTGTTATCATACTTTCAAATCAATTCAATTCAGCACTCTTGCTCAATGATTTTTATCCTCTCTTTATGGTTAGTAGGGATTATTTTAATCTAAGTGTATTTTTATATTTCACTTATGTTTTCTTCATTTTTCTATCCTAGTTTTTCTCTATATTTTTCTCTCTTATGTCTAATTGGTTTATAAGTGAAGCATGCTTCCATCTTTGAAATGTGTGCATGTTTTGATACTTGGATTCAAAACTCATGATTTTTAGAAGAAAAAAACTTTTAATCCACACAAAAGCTAATGTTATGACATTGGGTGAATAAAAGATGTTCAATATACATTGCTTTCTATATTAGAAAAATTATTCTAAAAATGTTGACATATAGACCATGTACATTGTATACCTAATCAGAGAGAAATACCCTAAAGGAGGGTCTTACTCAAGAGACGGTCTTACTCAAGAGACGGTCTTACTCAAGAGATGATCTATTTTCTACACTTGCAACAATGTATCACTAGTTTCTTCCTACCTACTTTGGCCTTGGATTCTAGGGAAGACATTGCTTCAAGTTTTTCTTCAGCTTCATTAGTATCTTCTTATTTTAGTTTCAACCCTACCTATGGACATTTGGTAAAGAAAAATAGTGACTTTATTTCCAACCCTTTTGTTTGATCGCACACTTGAGTCATTTGAATCATATTACACTTTCCACCTCATACATCAATTATAAATTTTGTGTCCTAAAGAAAGAGAGAGGCCCTTTATTTTTAGGTGATTTTTTAATATTTGTTTTAAGGATTCCCTAAGAATTGGTCTCTATACCTAATTTTAGACCACAATTTTCACTTAAGTTCATTTTCCCTAAACTTCACTTACTATATTAGCATATAGATAGGAGTGGGGCCCTTGTCTCTCAATGCCTTCACAACTCGAAGGATATTGTTTATCTCTTAATCCCATTAGTAGCTTCCGTCCACTACCATAAATTAATAAATCTATATTGTTAATTGTATTTATTAAAAAAATCTATCTTGTAGTTTATTAACCATCTATATTGACTATATTGGTTTTAATTTTTGTTATTGGAAAATCAAGGAGGTATAATTATGTACTTGATATATACATGATCTTGCATGTGATAAGCAATTGATGATTTACGTATCCTTTGATTGTTAGGTTCCCACCCTAACTCCCCTGGTTAGCAGAATAGGTTGTTACTTAATGTATTGAGGGTCATATTTATTAAATAAGACCCTACAAGGTAGTAGAGTGTGAAATCAATAAATGTAAGAGGCCTCATTAAAGAAGGTCCACCAGTTAGTGGTTGAGACCTCATTAATGGAGGTCCACTAGATTGTTAGGGTTTTGGTCATTTAGAAAATATATATAGTAGTAGAATCTATGTAATTAGTTTCCAAGTGAATAGTATTGTATTTGTAGCTCTACTTGTGTTAGAGTGAAAATAAATAACAAATACGAGACAGATAAAAATAAATAAACCAAAACATAGCAACAACAAGATTTTGTCCTAGAAAACCCAAACCAAGAAAATAGACTAATATATTTATTAGTTCCTTGACCAAACCCAGCCAACTTCCTGGCCCTAACCAATTAAGCCTTCATTGCTCATGTTCTGGCACATTACATTGGAGTATCACTAGCATTTTACAGATTTTTATTATATGCAATCCATGGGCTCTAAAACCACAAGCTAATAAAACCATGTTCCCAAAACCACCATTGTTCACCTAACAACTTTGACTCTTTCACTGAATCAATTTCATCCTAACATTACCCCCTTTAAACTTGACTTGAGGTTTCCCTTGACCATATCCAACCAAACTAGACAAGTACGTTTGCACCACTCACCTCCAGGCCCTACCCCACTCAAAGTTATCTAGGAATCTTACATGCTCCCCCTATCACCTAGTCTATGTCTAGACTTTACCATTAAGTTACCAGGGTACGCATGCCTAACCATGGATTACCATCGTATGTCTATTTACATGTGTTGATTTTTTAATAAGCTAGGTTAAGCATGAATTTCATTCCATTTTATCATTTAACTTAACCATAGACAATAATGTTGCAGCAACCAAGATCACAAGAAGAAACACCATGCACAAGAACACAAGAAGTATCCTGGGAAACCCTTCTCAACAAGGGAAGAAAACCCAGCCAAATCCANCTATATTCTTCAAGAGAAAGACATTCACCACCAAGAAAGACCTAGCACACAAGAGGGTGCTCATGCCCTAGAAGACTAGAGCCCAAGAGAGGTGCGCACCTTTTCCCGAGTAGATTTACTTGCTGAAATTTCCAAACTCACAAGAAAGATATGTTTCTACAATGGGAAAATTCCCTTTACTTATATTAGACTTGTGCTATCAACTGAAGTGTCTATTGGCTCAACAGGGCCGACCTCTCCAATACATTTAATTATTATTATTATTATTATTATTATTATTATTATTATTATCCAGATTAATTATCTTTTACATTTGTTATTAGACACAATAAGGTAGGGCCGACCTATACCCTTTACATAAAAATTAGGGTTATAGCTAGGTTTGACTCTTGAACAATATATAGCAAAGGATCTAATACACCCACTAGTGCTCATCCACTAGGGGCACATTCATAGGGATGCCATAGCTCTGATTCACTGCATTACACAGAAGAACTAGATCTTCACATGTTCACTTGTGCTTGTCCCTCTACAGATATTCTTTCCCACTGCCTCACACAGGAGAATCATCTGGAGTCTTCTCATCAACTTTACTTCTCAGAGGAGGCTAATACATCATCTTCATTTATTTTCTCATGAAGATGCACCGAACACTTTCGGATTTCACACGTTCACCTTGTGCTCAGCCACAGGTATGTCCTAACTCAACAGATCATCTTTCCCACTGGATAATCATCTGGAGTTCTTCTCAACTCTCTAAATGGAGGAGATCATCTCTACGTTCCCAGCTCTATCTCAGGCAGGAACCACATACCCTTCTTAGGGGATTTCTCTCAGGTTTGTAAGATAAGAGAAAGACTTCACATAGCTGCAATGATCCACACCTCACAGGTTTGTAAGCTTGAGAATGTCTCACATAGTTGCAATCATTAACAGCATGCAATAGATATTTTCAACTCCATTATAATATTATTATTTTTCATTGTTTATATCTCTCTCTCGATTTTTAAATGGAGGTTACCCCCTTGAAGAGGAAAGTGAACATTGCATTCAATTCTAAATATTAATAAATATTTTCTTAATGTTGTTATTTTCCAATTATGATTCTATTTATTTTCTTTCCACATATATATTTAGTCTATCTTTCTCTAAATGTTTTTTTTTCAGCTAACAAGGAACACCAAAAGTGGTATCAAAACATTTTCCTATGCCAACACATGTTCCAATTTTAGAATTTTGTTAGGCTTAAGACATGTTCCAATGTCCTGAAATAACATAAAGATTTGTCACTCAATGGGTAAACCTATGGGTAGGGAATAATGCATGTAGAAAATACAAAAGACGTCACCTTGTTAGACGCATGTGTAATCTCTATTAGTACCCATTTGAGTAGTACCACATCATGTAGCACATATATACAAATTTTCCTTCCATGTACCTCCAGGTATATCAGAATCACCCTAGGTGCACCGGAAACCAAACTTAGATATAATATTTCCAGATGTCCCATTGAGATAGTACACTAACAATAGCACTTGAGGAGATCACTCTGATGTACTAGGAAATTGATTAGTACAACTAAGGGTGCATTATATCCTCCTTAGTTAGTGTTGTGTGATATTTGACCAAGAATTATTGTTGGAAATTATCTAGTAATCAGAGAGCCACAACAGTTGACACCCCTTTGTCCTTAGGACCCTACAAACCATGAATTTTATAGCACAAGCAACGAAATTCCTACATAATTTGTGATATCAAGAATTTGAGAATTTTAGGAGACCCGTCTCAAAGCAATCCTTCCATAATGATAATCACCCTAGTGTCACTCTAAAATAAATATGTTTTTGTATACTTTTTAGTACCATTGCTTGTGACCCCTCTCCTCAAATTCCTCTGAAGGAACTGATTATGTTGTTCTAAATCTTGGCTAACCTCTTCAATGGAACTCATGGTCCCAAGGGAAACACTTGCAACATGAAATCCATGGATTAAGTAAATAAAATGGATTGATCTCTCTCCTATTCAATCAACACAATGGAAACCAACATGTCTTCCCTCAATGTGCAAACCAACCTTTGTTTTGATTAGATTGAGAAGTCGAAGGGTAAGCCTACATAGGGTGGCCATTTTTCAGGTGAAGTATCTCATAAGGGTAAGAACACTGATGAGGAAGAAGGTCACAAAAATGACCTCTCATTTTTTATCTGTTCCCACATTCTAATACATTGCTTCCCTAAAGTTTATCTAAATAAGTTTGATGGGTTGACCAAATGGGGCACTACTTTTCCCTCCATGCCATAATGGATGATCTATTGAAACTCTAAATTTGTTTCTTGGATTTATATAGGGAATTTTATACCCATTTTTTCGATAACTAATGAGATCATGTCTTGAGGCCCTCAGGTTGCATATATGGAGTGTCAGAAGACTTCATGACCAGAAGTACCCTTTTGCACAGATGGAAAACCCACTCACCACCATAGATGGTCACAGTTTTACAGATGGAATCCACCACACCATCTGGCTTCTGGAAGGTAGTGGGCCTTGATCCATGAGGTATAATTCAGTATTATGGTGAGCATCATTTCAATATTTAATCCTTTTGATTATGTTATATATTATATTTCTCTAGATTCCATTATATGTGCTTGGAAATTATGCTTTTTTCCCTGCTTCACCTTGGTGGTTGACATTGTGCCCTAGTAAGTGGTTTTCCTTGGGGATGGGTTTGCTATTGGGAACTCCCTTGATGAGACATAGTATTGTTCCCAATCATACTTACCACTTTCCATCATTATTCCCCTCCATTTCCTTATCTCTTGGGATTTTAGGGTGTATTTACCCAATAAGGGGTTGTCCCTCATTCTATGGGAAGAAGGATATAAGGGCCTAGAGGGGTTGGTGTTGGGAAAAGATAAATTCCTTATGTAAACCTTCTAGATGCTTCACCCAGGGATCATCCAAGAAAGAAATGAAGTGCTTATCTTTCAACAAAGGGGACCCACCATATAATAAAGAATGCTTAAAAGGTTATTTGAAGGATAGGAGGTCTCATCACAAGCCGACCTATCACGTCCATGAATATCTAGTGGTATGAAATTGTCATCATCTCGTCACCAAACCAAGGAAATGGATCTCAGTTGCATGGCTGAGAGAAAGGGGGTCTCATCACAAGTCAGCCTTCTCATTTCCATTAGGTTTTTTTGGGTGACATTTCTACCACTTGGTCACCATGCCAGGGCAGTGACCTTCAACCTCTCCTTATGTTATATTGAAATAAAATAAAGAAAGAAATACAAAATGAAATCGATGGGATTGGAAAAATTGCATTGTGGATGAAGGTACCACACACCCTCTACAAAGGCACCCATGAATGAGACACTACGACCCCTTGTATGTCATGAGCCCTATGTCCATTGAGTATTCACCCCTACCATCTCATCCACTTTACATGGCTTAGAGAGGGATATATTGTAATTTCTCCTCGACCAATGGTAAGACCTACCCAATAGGACACCTCCTCAACCCACCCATATTTAAGCTTGACAAGTCGCATAGTGTCTTTGAGATGTTAATTGATTGATATAGGGATCTTTGATGCACATTTTTGGATGGATTATTTATTGATTGGATTCACTTATCATGATGTTATGACTTGATATCCCTGGAGGGTGTGTTCATTTGTCTTTACAGGACCTAGCTGGTGTGGATTTTTGGGAGAAGAAGTATAGGTTGGGCTTCCATGGGGCTACAAGCCCACAGGTTGGATGTCACGGGCCTGCATGCTGGATGAGAGAGATAATACTTGGAAGGAATTGATGATAACTTGGATAACCTATCCCACCCCTTAATTTCCAAAGTTTTTTCCTAGGAGGGGCAAAACATCCTATTTTTGAGCTTGACATCATGATTTTGGGGGCTAGGGCATGGTGGTGAGGTGCCACTCTTTTGACACATGGAAGTTTGAGGAGGAGAAGGGTTTTCACCATGATGAGATTACTTATATGCTTGAAATTTGGCCTTTGGAGTCCTATACATTCTTCTCCAACACCAACGAATTCCTCCAAGTGGCAAAACATCCCCTAAAGGGGTGACGTCCTCCTAAATTAGGGTTTTATTTGTGCAAAAAGTGAATTTTAAAGTGAATTGTTTAATATTAATTTGTGAAGGGGGAAATATTAGGGTTATTGACCCCTAATGTTGTTTTTTACTCCTTATTTTGTGGACAATCTATGTTAGCTACATTTTGTATAAATATATATCATAAGATTTCATTTTAATCATAACTCTCCCTATTGTGAGAGGATTTTGTCTAAAATTTTCATCCCTCTTGGATCTTTTGTCTCTTTAGCACTTTTTTATGGCTATGTTTATGAATGGTTGATGGAGGAGGTCTAGCGTTATCTTTGGATGATGCTTTCTAGCTCTTGTGGTGAATTTTCATGGAATTTTTCTTGATCTTGGTATCGTTTTCTACTATTGTGTTATCATTTTTCAAGTTCAAGTATTTTTATTCTAGGATTCAGGTGGGAATTATAAGGGAATACACCCCCACCATAGCCTTCATCATTTTATTTTCTTCATCTCATTAATTTTACAAGGATTTGCTAAGAGGAGTATAAGGGCATACACCCTCTTAGCTTAAACCCTAGCTTAGAGAAACTTTCCTTGGGAAGAAAAAAGGCTTACACCCCCAAGGAGGTATCTTATCTAATCTCTGTGTGACTCCATTAACCCAATAGTAAATTCATTAGTCATTGATTTGTTGCATTGGAGAAATAAAATAGTGCATTGGGAAACATGATTTTCGGTAATTTTTATTTCTTTCAAATTGGATTGTATTCCTTGTGCCTTGGGAACCTCACATCCACTAGGGAATCCCCATATAAGGGATACTCATTGATGTTGTTACAAAATTTCATATTCATCCATTAGGGCTGTAGAAACTCTAAATTACTTGCTTGAACAACTCTCTTATCAACCATTGGATTTTTCTCAAAGTTTACACACTTGTTCTCCTTGGTCCAACGCACTTTTTGGCAAAGTTTGAGGATATTTCAGTGGCTGCTTTTATTTCTATAATACAAAGAATGTTACAGCCATAAGTCTGATACAATTCTCTGTAGACAAGTGTTTACAACAGCCTTATCTTTTATGCTAAGAGTATTGGTTTTTCATCTTGATTTTAGCTAGTCATTTACTAGTTTTTCTCTTGCATTTTCTACTTGATCTTTAGCATTTAATGAGTAGATTATAGTACCATATTCTTTCTGATACATACAATTATCTATTGCTTAAAAATAGGGAAAGCAATATTAACTTTCTGATCCAACTAATATATATTATTCCAAAGTGTATTTTATTGTGTCTCGGGCAGGTACAATCATCTGAAGAAGTATTATACCTATGGGGCATAAATTATTTGACTTGAAAGGCATATATACCTACCTTTTATTCCACTTAGAATCTACCTATATGGGCTTCACTTCCATCTATATTCATCTTCATATCAATCCCCTTAGTTTCATCGGGATCGCCTCCCTAGAGTGACCTAGTCACCCTTGAAGAGAGGGACCTACATTGAGGTGACAATGGGTGTAGGATTTCCAAGTTGTATCACTTTCCTTGTGGTTGGGTCGGGATTTTCCCTACCTACAAATTTCTCTATAACATTTTAGCGTCGTTTCTGGGGAATATTTTGAATATTCTTCATACCCTGACGATACTTTGGCAAGCTATCCTGAATCATTTCCCTTATCTTTCTTGGTGACTCCACCCAAGGGATGTTCCCTTTCCACCTTATTGACAAAACGTTTCCTAAAAATCTTGTTTGGTGACTCCACCATGCCACCAAAGAAATTTGAAACCAACAAACCCTCCAAGGGTTATAAGGCACCACCCAAAGGTCCTAGTCCCCCAAAGTCCCATGTTTCTCATAATTGCTCCTCTATCTCCACACCTCTGCCTTCACCCATACCCTCCTTACCGAGCGTTACTTGGAGCCTGCAAAACAAAGAGGCACACAACCCTTTGGACATAAACAAGATCCATGGATCTCCTCATAACCTCCCAATGGAATTCAAAGAGTGGATGCTCATATTTTCAGGGGAAGACCTTATTGAACCAAAAGATCACTTGTATCTTTTCCTGAGTAGTTTAGAATCCTGTGACCAACATGAGGATATCTTGATGAAAATTTTCTCTTACACTTTGTCAAAAGGGAAAAGGATTGGTTTGACAACATTCCCCTAGGAACAATCACAAATTAGAACTTCTTTCGGGAAATTTTCACCAAAAGATTCGAGAAAAGGAGAGACTACCAATCCTTGTGTAAGTAGCTCCACAACTGCAAAAGAAAAACAGGGGAAGATATAAAGGATTTAAACGATAGTTTTAACACCCTCGTAATATGTTTTCCCCAAGAGTTGAAACCTCCTGCAGATTCCATTATCAAGCTATATATCAACTATGAAAGATCCATATAGGGGCCTAGTTAGAGAACACCCTACTAATCTATTTAAAGCTCAGAAGAGAGCCTATGAAATAGAAGAAAAATTGGCTACTTCTCTCATACAAGGAGCGAGAAAATGAAGTTGAAATGGAATCTTGTCTCATGATCAACCTTTTAGAAGAAGAGAGATAGAAAACACTAGAAAAAACACCTCACTCACCAAATGAGATCCTGGAATCAGAAAAGAAGCAAGCCACAAAATTGGCCGAAGTGAAATTCTCACAATAGTTTCAGCAAATATTTACAGAACCTATGGACGAAAAGAAGTGTGAGAACAACAAAGGTAAAGATCAAGTGTCTCTCCAAGACAATATCAAAACTAAGAATATTTTGGTTCATGACATCGTAAATCATCAGGTTCTCGAAGAAGGAATAGATAGCATCTTTATTTTGGTGGATTTCCCTTTTGTGGATGAAGAAATAAAAGAAGGGTCTTGGGGCCTGTATTTTGACGATGCACACTCAAGTACTGTCTCAGGTGCAGGAATAGTATTAAGGTCTCATGATAACGAGACCACCCTTTTTTTGTACAGACTTGAATTTGACTGTGCAAATAACATTGTTGAGTACAAGGCTCTTATCCTAGGAATCAATCTAGCCATAGATATGAACATCAAGAACCTACATGTAAAAGGGGATTCTGACCTAACTGTTTCACAAGTCAATAGGAATTTTTTTGCAAAAAACCCCAAGGTTAAAACAATATAGAGATGTTTTCTGGGATTCCTTAAAAAGGTTTGAAAACTTTTCCATTGAAGCCATCCCCAGGGAAGAAAATCACTTGGAATATAGTATTGTTGTGTCTACTTCCAACTTATAACTTTCCAAAGAAATCAGCTTCTACAAGGTGGAAGTCAACTTCAGGCCCTCATTACCTGACAACTTGGAACATTGGAAAGTTTTTGAAAATGACATTCAACTTCTCTACTTTCGACAAAAACAAGGAGAATTATCAAAAGCTTGAATAAATTTGTTGGATGAGAAGGAAAACATCGAGATCATGAATATATCCGATAGGCCCTACCCAAAGGAATTGTTCCTTTATAAAACCTCTTTGACCAAAATGATATGTATAAAGGGAAACCTTCCAACAAAATCAGTGACAATATTATTGAATGCAACATTGGAACCGAAGAATCTTTGAAGTTAATCAAATTTGGTAAAGAAACAACGGATGATGCTAGAGAAAATATTACTACACTTGTAAGAGAGTTCAAGGATGTCTTCACTTGTTCTTACTAAGATATAAATGCCTATCAGGAATATTTTATATAGCACTCTTCAAATTGTTATCCTCAAGGGAATGGATTAGCACAATACAGCAACAAAAACATCATGAACATTGTGAAAAATATTGTTGGGGAGAACAAGAAGAGTTGGGATAGAAATATCAAGTATGCCTTGTGGGCTCACCACACAACCACCAAGACTTCCACTGGAAGTACTCCTTTTGATTTGGTGTACATATTTGAGGCTCGCTTTCCTATAAATCTCTAAAATTTAGCACTACAAATAGCCCAACAATTCACTACATATAAGAAAGAATTGCAGGGGTGAATCGATCATCTTGTAGAGTTGTATGAAACTCAAATAATGGCCTTTGATCAAATGGAAAGGAATCAAGAGAAAGTAAAAGGAAATTTTGATCGGAAGGCAAGAAAAAGGGACTTCAAGGAAGGGGATCAAGTTCTACTCTGGAACAAAAGAAGAGAAAAACTAGGAATGCATCAAAAGTTCTACAGTCTTTGGCTAGGCCCCTACAAAATAGAGGAAGTGTCTAGACTAGACTCTTTTTACTTATCCACCACATAAGGGGGGAGGATGCCACTACCAGTAAATGGATATCTTCTCAAACATTATTTCCAAGGTGGCACATGACCTCTTCAGGGCCCGTGCCCCAGGTAAGTAGGTAAGTCATTTGATTCCCTTTGTTTTCATCTTTGTTGCTCATATTAGTTTACATGTATTTCATTTTCATTATTCTCTACTTGCATTTTGATTTCATGCTTATCTTAGAATTTATTCAAAAAAATTGTCAATTTTTTCTTTTTCTAGATTTTTTGGTTTGGATTATGATCATATGAAAACAAGGATGAGTAGTCCATCCTGCACTTGACAATTTGATGTTTCCTTGTAGGAACAGGTCTACCAGGATATGTTGTGGTTCTCATGCACTCTATGACGAGCACATGTCCCCAAGTAGGAGACAATTGTTACCCCTATTTTGTGGATAACTAAGGAGATCATGTTTCGAGGCCCTAGGTTGTAGATATGGATTTTAGAGAGACTTCATGACTAGCAGTACCATTTTACATAGATGGAAAACCCACTCACCACCACAGATGGTCACAGTTTTACAGATGGAATCCACCACACCAACTGAATTCTAGAAGGAAGTGGGCCTTTCTCCATGAGGTACAAGTCAGTATTATGGTGAACATCATTTCAATATTTAAGCCATTTGATTATATTTTATCTTAGATTTCTCTAGATTCCATTATATCTTCTTGGAAATTATTCCTTTTTCCCTGCTTCACCTTGGTGGTTGACATTGTTCCCTAGTAAGTGGTTTTCCTTGGGGATGGGTTTAATATTGGGAACTCCCTTGATGACCCATTGTATCGTTCCCAAACATACTTACCACTTTCCATCATTATTCCCCTCCATTTCCTTATCTCTTATGATTTTAGGGTGTATTGACCCAAGAATGGGTTGTCCCTCATTCTATGGGAAGAAGGGGCCAAATGCCCAGAGGGGTTGGTGTTGGGAAAAGATAAAATCCTTATGTAAACCTTCCAGATGCTTCGGCTAGGGATCACCCAAGAAAGCATTGAAACACTTATATTTGAATAAAGGGGACCCACCATATAATAAAGAATTCTTAAAAGGTTAGTTGAAGGATAGGCGGTCTCATCACGAGCTGACCTATCACATCCATGGATATCTAGTGGTATGACATTGTCATTATCTGGTCACCAAACCAAGGAAATGGCCCTGAGTTGCATGGTTGAGAGAAAGAGGGTCTCATCACGATCTAGCCTTCTCATTTCCATTATATGTTTAAGGGTGACGTTTCCACCACCTAGTCACCACGCCAGGGCAGTGACCTTCAACCTCTGCTTATTCTATATTGAAAGAAAATAAAGAAAGAAATATAAAAGGAAATTGATGGGCTTGGAAAAAGTGCATTGCGGAAGAAGGTAACACACACCCTCTACAAAGGCACCCATGAATGAGACATTATGACCCCTTGTATTTCATGAGCCCTATGCCCATTGAGTCTTGACCCCTACCACCTCATCCACTTTGCATGGCTTAGATAGGGATATCTTGGAAATTCTCCTTGACCTAATGCAAGACCTACCCAATAGGACACCTCATCAACCCTCCCATATTTAAACTTGACAAGTCACATAGATTGATTGGATTCACTTATCATGATGTTATGACTTGATATATTTGGAGGGCATGTTCATTTGTCTTTGCGGGACCTAGCTGCTGGACAATTTTGGGAGAACAAGACTAGCTTGGCCCACAGGTTGGATGCCAAGGGCCCATATGTTGGATGAGAGAGATCAAACTTGGAAGGCATTGAAGATGACTTGGATGACCTAGCTCACCCCTTACTTGCCAAAGGTTTTTCCCAGGAGGGAAAAAACGTCATATTTTTTAGCTTGACGTCGTAATTTTGGGGGCTAGGGCATCGTGGTGAGGTGTCACTCTTTTGACACATGGACATTTGAGGAGGAGAAGGGTATTAACCATGATGATATTGATGCTTTACATGTAGCATTTGGAGGCCTATCCATGCTTCTCCAACACCAACGACTTCCTCCAAGTGGAAAAACGTTCCCTAAAGGGGTGACGTCCTCCTAAATTAGGGTATTATTTGTGAAAAAAGTGAATTTTGTAATATTACTTTGTTAAGGGGGAAAGATTAGGGTTGTTGACCCCTAATATTGTGTTTTACTCCTTATTTTGTGGACAATCTATGTTAGCTACATTTTGTATAAATAGAGATCATAAGATCTCATTTTAATCATAACTCTCCCTCTTGTGAGAGGATTTGGTCTGAAATTTTGATCCCTCTTGGATTTTTTGTCTCTTTAGCACTTGTTTATGGCAATTTTTATGAATGGTTTATGGAGGAGATCTAGCGCTAGCTTTGGATGATGCTTTCTAGCTCTTGTGGTGAATTATCTTGGCATTTCTCTTGATCTTGGTATGTTTTTCTACTATTATGTTATCATTTTTCAAGTTGAAGTATTGTTATTCTAGGAGATAGGTGGGAAGTATAAGGGAATACACACCCACCATATCCTTCATCATTTTATTTGGTTCATCTCATTAATTTTACAAGGGTTTGCTAGGAGAAGTATAAGGGCATACACCCTCTTAGCTTAAACCCTATCTTAGAGAAACTTGCCTTGGGAAGTAAAATGGATTACATGCCCAAGGAGTTAGCTTCTATAAGCTCCTTGTGACTCCATTAACCCAATAGTAAAGTCACTAGTCATTGATTTGTTGCATTGGAGAAATAAAATAGTGCATTGGGAAACGTGATTTTTAGTCATTTTTACTTCTTTCAATGTGGATTGTATTCCTTGTGCCTTGGGAACCTCATACCCACTAGGGTGTCCCCATATAAGGGATACTTATTGTTGTTGTTACGAAATTGCATCTTCATCCATTATGGTTGTAGAAACCCTAACTTACTTGCTTGAATAACTCTCTTATCAACCATTGGATTTTGCTCAAAGTTTACAAACTTGTTCTCCTTGTTCCAACGCACTTTTGGCAAAGTTTGAGGAGATTTCAGTGGCTTATTTTATTTCTATAATACATTGAATGTTACAGCCATAATGCTGATATAATTTTTTGCAGAAAAGTGTTTACAACAGCCTTATCTTTTATGCTAAGAATATTGGTTTTTCATCTTGAGTTTAGCTAATCATTTACTAGTTTTTCTCTTGCATTTTCTTCTTGATCTTTAGCATTTATTGAGAAGCTTACAGTACCTTTTGTTTATGAATGCAGCTATGGGAGACATCCTCCAGCTTAAAAACATGTGATATGTGGAACATAGAAACTATGTGAGTCTTTCTTTCAGCTTACAAACCTGAGAAAAATCCCCTAAGAAGGGTGGGTGGTTCCTTCCTAAGACAGAGTTAGGAACATAGAGATGACCTCCTCATTTTAGAGAGTGAGAAGAAATCCAAATGATTATCTGGTGGAAAAGTGATCTGTTGAGTTAGGACATGCCTGTGGTTGAGCACAAATTGAACGTGTGAAATCCCAAAAGTGTTGGGCACATCGTCATGTGAACAGAAATGTAGATGATGTGATAGCCTCCTCTCAGCAGCAGAGTTGACGAGAAGACTCCAGATGATTCTCCTATCGATGACAGTGGGAAAGAATATTTGTAGAGTGGACGTGCCTGTGAACGAGAACAGGTGAACGTGTGAAGACCTAGTTCTTTTGTGTAATGCAGTGAATCAGAGCTATTACATCCCTATGGATGTGCCCTTAGTGGATGAGCACTAGTGGATGTATCAGATCCTTTTCTATATACTTTTCAAGAGTCTGACCTACTTGTAACCCTATTTTTTATGTAAATAGTACAGGTCGGTCCCACCTTAATATCTTTAATAATAAATGTAAAACATAATTAATAATAATATTAATATTAATATCAATATCAATATTAATTATTATAATAATAATAAATTATATAGTGACTTAGAGAGGTCATCCCTGTTGATCCAATAAGACACCTTTGTTGATTGAACAATTCTAATATAAGTAAGAGATGATTCTCCATTGTAGAATCATATCTTTCTCATAAGTTTGGAAATTTCAGAAAACCCTTCTATTTGGCAAAAGGTGCCCACCTCTCTTGGGCGCTAGTCTTCTAGGACTTAAGAACCCTCTTGCGTGTTAAGTCATTCTTGGTGGTGAAAGGTATTTCTCTTGAAGAATATAGCAAATGATTTGGTTGGGTTTTCTTCCCTTGTTGAGAAGGGTTTCCCAGGATATATCTTGTGTTCTTGTGCATGGTGTTTCTTCTTGTGATCTTGGTTGCTGCAACAATTCTTATTTATGGTTAAGACATGATGAAATTGAAATGAACTACATGCTTAACCTAATGCTTATGAAAATTCAACATGGTATCAAAGCATAGGTCTTGAATATCCCATTGCACAAGCATTTTCCATCTCCTTCACTCTCTCATTTGCAGAAACCGTACGGCCCTCCTAGGGTTTCCAGAAAATCCGTACGGCCTCCTTTTCAGAGAAGTTTCACCACTCAAAACTTGGACGCTTGGGCTGAAAAATACATAGAAGGGTATGGCCTCCTTCAGCGTACCTCCAGCAAGTCTCAGATCTAAATTCTGGGCATTTTCAAAATTTTGACCCTAAGGGTTTCTAGGGTTTCGTCAAAATTCTGCAGAAAATTATGAATTATATTTCTGAGAATTTCTTAAAGAACCTATCATATTTAAAGGATTATTGTTGGCAGTCATAATCCCAACAAAACCTAAAAGTGCTAGCCTAGCCTAGTCGTTAGGTTTTCTAGCCTAGTTGACAAGGGTTTGTGAAGATGAGAAAATTCATGATGGGAAGCAAGCTCAACACAAAACTCCAAAGCAATGAAGACATCAACATCTCAGCACTCTTAGGTATGGTTCCTATCAATGACAATACTTGGATAATTGACAGTGGTGCCTCCAGGAACATGACCGGTATTAGAAATAATTTAACACACTTCATTGAGAAAGAGACACATATGCATGTTGTTCTTGGATATGATGCTAGATATAACGTGAGAGGAGTTGGAACTTCCACCTTCCAACTAGATTCAGATATGCACCTCAAATTAGAAGAGGTTCTATATGTACCAGGAATGAAGAGAAACCTTGTCTTTATTTCGGCCCTTGAAGACAAAGGTTACAAAATTACTTTCTCAAAAGGAAGAGTCCTTGCATGGCACAAAGACTCTCATATCAACTCTTCCAAAGTAATTGGTGTCATAGAAAACAGCTTATACAAGTTGACCATCAAACATGTTCAAGCCTTACTACATGACACTATCATCCTAAGAGAGTTATGGCATAGAATACTTGCTCACATTCATTATAGAGCTCTTCCAGCTCTAGGGAAAATGGTAGCAGGTCTACCAGAAATCCAGATCCAGCATGAAGGTGTTTGTAAAGGTTGTTCCCTTGGAAAAAATATTAAAGGATCCTTTCCTAGTAGTGATAACCGATCCAAGGAAATCTTGGACTTGATACATTCAGATGTATGTGGGATAATGACTGTTGCATCCTTAAATGGGTACTTGTACTATGTACTCTTCATAGATGATCACTCCAGGAAAAATTGTATTTACTTTATGAAGAACAAGGATGGAGTCCTTGCCAAGTTTCAAGATTTCAAAGCTTAGGTTGAAAATCTGACCGAAAGAAAAATCAAAGTATTGAGATCAGACAATGGAGGAGAATACACCTCAAAATAATTTATCTTTTTTTTGTATTGAAGTAGGGATCAAGAGGGAGCTCACAGTTCCATACAATCCTCAACAAAATGGGGTTGTTGAAAGGAAGAATGGAACTATCATTGACGCAACTAAAGAAATGATACATGATCAGAGTCTACCCATGACTCTATAGGCAGAAGCATGTATGACATCAGTATATGTTCAAAACCAAAGTCTGATATAGGACACTTCAGAATATTTGGATGTCCAGTATACCAAGGTGAAGCCTGATATAGGACACTTCAGAATATTTGGATGTCCAGTATACCTTCATGTACCCAAAGAAAAGAGATCAAAACTAGAATCTTCAGGAAGAAAGGGTATATTTGTAGGATACAGTGAATCCTCAAAAGCATATTGAATCTACATTCCAGGTCAGATACAAATTGAAGTAAGCAGAGATGTTACTTTTGAATAAGAAGTATCCTTCCAGAAATCCATAGAAGCAGATGGAAATAGATGGTGAAACAATACCTTCTCCTCATTCAGTTGTTCAGAGGGAGACAGATATTGTTCCAGATGAGCCAACAACACCAGTTGATCCATTTACTCCAGAAGATTCAGTTGCCCCAATTAATATACCCAAAGACATCATAGTTGGACATAAAAGACCTACTTGGGCACATCAAACTTTAGAAGAAGCGGAATAAATCTCCACAAGGAGCAACCAGAGAAAGCAAGAGGCCTAAGAGATTCTCAAGCTACCTTTCATCAATGACTCACATTATTGATTTAGAACCAACTTGTCATGGATAAGCCTCAAGTGAGCAAGTATGGAATGATGCCATGACTAAAGAATATCAATCTATACTAAATAATGATGTATGGGATGTTGTCGCAAGACCAAAAGGAAGGTTCGTAGTAACTTCCAAATGGATTTACAAAATCAAACATGTTGTTGATGGAAGCATTGAAAAATATAAAGCAAGATTTGTGGCCAGAGGGTTCTCACAAATAGAGGGAGTTGACTATGATGAGACTTTTGCACCAGTAGCCAGATATACCTCCATTTGATCAATAATTGTACCAGCTTCTTCCATGGGTTGGAAGCTACATCAACTGGATGTAAACATAGCCTTTCTCAATGGCGAAATTGAGAAAGAAGACTATATTGAACAGCCATAAGTTTTCGTTATACACAACGAAAAATCTCATGTATGCATATTGAAGAAATCCCTATACTGTATAAAATAAGCCCCACGTGCTTGGTACGAGAAAATGGATGGTTTCCTGATGAGTTTGGGTTTTAACAAAAGCACAGTCGACACAAACTTATATTATCACATTGATTGAAATGAGTGTTTGATTCTAGTTGTATATGTGGATGATCCTTTCGTCACCGGCTCGGAGAGACTCATTGTTGAATGCAAACATGCATTAATTACCAAAATTGAAATGAAGGATTTGGGCCAAATGCATTATTTCTTGGGACTAGAAGTATCACAGAGATCAAACGAGATTTTCCTAAGTCAAGGAAAATATACTTTGGAAATTCTGAAAAGATTCAAAATGACAGATCATAAATCCATGCCTACTCCAATGGTAATGGACTTAAAGAATATGAATGAAACTGATTCAGGAGACGTAGATCCACATTTATATCGACAGCTTATTGGATCCTGATGTATTTGGTTAACACTAGACTAGACATTTGCTATGCAATAAATGTGCTTAGCCAGTTTATGAGCCAACCAAGACAGACACATTGGATAGCTGCAAAACACATATTGAGATACTTACAAGGCACAATTGGTTATGGCCTAAGGTATGCAAAAAATGTGGACCTAAGTCTGGAAGGATATACCGATGTAGATTGGGTAGGAAGTGCAATAGACATAAAGAGCACCTTAGGTAGCTGCTTCACCCTAGGATCAGCCATGGTTTCCTGGTGTAGCAGAAAACAAAGCTCTGTGGCTTTGAGTAAAACAGAGGTAGAATACATTACACTAATCGTGGCAGTTCATGAAGTTGTATGGATTTGCAAACTTTTGACAAACTTGTTTGATCATGAGATGGATCTGACGATTATTCTGTGTGAAAACCAAAGCTGTGTAAATCTCTCCGAGAACCCAGTATTTCATGACAAATAAAAACATATTGAAATCAAGCATCACTATATCAAAGACATGGTGCAGAGGAAGACAGATCATGTACATTATCTTTCTACTCATGAACAAATTGTAGATATCTTCACTAAACCACTTGCCAAGTCAAAGTTTGAGTATTTCTGTGAGAAAATTGGCCTGATGGAGAATGCCTCCCTAGCTGAGAGGGAGTGTTGATGAATGCATCTATGGGAGACATCCTCCAGCTTACAAACCTATGATATGTGAAACATAGTAGCTATGTGAGTCTTTCTCTCTCAGCTTACAAACCTGAGAGAAATCCCCTAAGAAGGGTACGTGGTTCATGCCTGAGATGAAGTTAGGAATGTAGAGATGACCTCCTCCTTTGGTGAAAATGATGACAATATAGGCACACATTGGGTGACTTCCATCCATATTCATCTTCATCTCAATCCCCCTAGGGTCACTGGGATCGCCTCCCTAGAGTGACCTAGTCACACTTGAAGAGAAGTACCTACATCGAGGTGAAATTGGGTGTAGGATTCCCAAGTTGTAGCAATTTCCTTGTGGTTGGTTTGGGATTTTCCCAACCTACAACTTGCACTATAACAGGGAACATTGGGAGTGGTGACAAAGGTATAAAAAATAATCTCTAGGCGTCATTACATGGTGGAAAAATATCACCAAATTGCGCCAAACTAGCATGGTGGAAAAATATCTTGATGCTTTTGAATGTTTGGTTGTCAGAACAAAAAAATTAACCAATGAATTTTTAAAGGAATGTTGCATTAGTGGTACTAAGGAGGAAATCAAAGTCCAAGTAGACATGAACCACCCTTCTACTTGGTTGGAAGCCACTCAGCGCGCTCTTCGTGCACAATTTGTCACATATGATTACTCCAAAAAACCTAAATTTTCTTTGCATCCAATCCCACATATGATGGATCCTCATAAACCTACCCCATCCCTCAAGGTCCACAAGTTGACATGATCTAAAATGGTGGAACACCAACTCAAGGATCTTTGTTATAACTATCATGAAAAATATTCTCCATGGCATCATTAATGTAAGGAACATAAATTATTTATAGCCATCTCTAAGGAAATTTATAATGTTGAAGTTAATGGAAGGACTGAAGAGGAAGTCACTCCTACCACAGAGGAAAATTCTCTTCATGGCTAATCGAGTGAACCCCAAATCTCCCTTCATGCTTTAACCAGTATTTCTTCTCATCAAACATTAAAATTGGTCAGTTATATCAAGCATCAGAAGGTCATTGTCTTAATCAGCAGCAATAGCACCATAATCTCACTCATTTCCACATTGCCTAAGAAATACACTACTATATACATTATGTTAACAACTTCCAGATCATGATTGCAAATGTGGGATTTATGAAATGTGGTGGCTAGTGTGAAAATGTCAAAAATTCAAATGGGTGCATATTTGTTGAAAACTCACATGTTTTACATTGAAATGGTTGGTTGTGATACTGTTTTGGGTGCTAAATGGTTGAAAATATTAGGCTCCATCCCCATGGATTTCCTAAAATTATACATGATTTTTCATATGGGCATTCCCACATGCTCAAAGTTCTCAAAGTAGGCTCTCCATAAATAGTTAGCTCACACCATATGGAAAATATTCTAAAAAAGGGTCATTCTAGCATTATTGCACATTCCCATGCTATTTAATCCTTTAACGATGCTTCTCATCCAAATTCGCAAATAGCTTTGGAAAAACACTAATAAGCCTTTGAACTTCCCAAAGGATTACCACCCTCATGAGGAGAGCATGATCATAGCATCCCACTACTCCCTAGTAGACTGCCACCCAATGTGTGCCTATATTGTCATCATTTTCACCAAAACAGTGAAGTTGAAAACATTTGTCTGAAAGATATTGGACGCATGTATCATTAGTCCTATTAATAGCCCGCACTCTTCTCTAGTCATCATGGTTCTTAAAAAGGAAGGCCATTTGGTGCATGTGTCCTTATTTTTGAGCTCTTAACAACTTGGCAGTCAAAGATAAATTTCCCATTCCAAACATTGATGATATCTTAGATGAGCTACGTGGAGCCAAATTCTTCATTAAATTTGATCTTCTCTTCAATTATCACCAAATTCACATGAAGGGAGAGTATATTCCAAAGACCAATTTCTACTCTCATGAAGGTCATTACAAGTTTTTGGTGATTCTTTTTGGTATTTGCAATGCACCCTCCACCTTTTAAAGCCTCTTGAACCACATATTTTGACCCCTTTTATGCCATTTTTTCATAGTATTATTTGATGACACCTTGGTCTAAAACAAAACTTGGGTGACATATTTGGCACATGTGGATTATATCTTACAACTCCTATGTAATCACTAGTTGTTCCTCAAACATTCTAAATGTGTTTTGGGTGTTTCTAAAGTAGAATATTTGGGATAGATGATTGGTGGGAAGGGTGTGCATATTGATCCTAAGAAAATTGAGGCATTGATAGATTTCCCTCACCCCAATACCTTAAAAGTTTGCATAGATTTATTGGCCTCACATGTTACTACCAAAATTTTGTCAACAACTATGGTAAAATTGTATCTCCCCTCACAACCTTGCTGAAAAATAATGCCTTATGTTGCATTGAGGAGGTCGAATAGGATTTTTAGGCTTTAAAAGATACAATGTATAGGCTCACTAGGCATACAAAATAGATCTACCCAACGAATCTAAGATCCACCCAATATTTTATGTGTCTTACTTGAAGAAAGTGTTTTGGTTTAGTTGTAGAGTTCAAGCCAACCTTCTAGAATCAAGTGAGGAAGATTCCATTTGGTTGCATCTTGAGGTCATTTTGGAAAGATGTGAGAATCGTCTTTGCTAGTGCACTACATTTTTTTATCTAATGGAAGGATACATAGCCTGAATATGCTACATGGGAATAAGAAAATATTCTCCACCAATTTCCTCATCTCTAGCCTTGAGGAAAACACTACTTTGTTAGGAGGACATGTTAGGGTCCTACAAGACCCTAACATGTTCTATTGTTGTTGATTAAGACAAATTTATTAAATAAGACCCACGAGGTAGTAGAGTGTAAAATCAATAAATGTAAGGGGTATCATTAAAGAAGGTCCACTAGTTAGTGGTTGAGGCCTCATCAATGAAGGTCCACTAGGTGGTTAGGGGTTTGGTCAATTAGAAACTATATATAGCAGTACAATTTATGTAATCAATTGTTAACTGAATATTATTGTATTTGTAGCTCTGCTTATATTAGAGGTTGCCCCCTCAAAGAGGCAACTGAACATTGCATTCAATTATAAATATCAATCAAAAATTTATTACTATTGTTATTTTTCGTTTCTAGTTATCTTTATTTGATTTATGCTTATTTATTTTAGTCTATTTTGCTCTAAATATTCTATTTAATCTAACAAGGAACACTACACTAGCAAAACTTGTGGGAACCAGAAAATGTGCCACGAAGGTGGGATCCAACCCTTATCAATCCATGTGCATGGTTTCATGTTAGATGCAACAATCATAACAATGTGATAAGATTGTAAGTATTTATATTTCATTTGTATCTTTGCATATCTTGATTATTAAGAAAATATAAGTGTAAACAAATGAGAGATATTATTTTAGCAAAACTTTATTTCATGAATTTTTTTTGTGTAACTCTTTATAGTATTATTTATGGATTATATTTCTTTCTCAACGGTATCAATAATCATTCGGTATCATATTGTTGCACCATCACATAAGCTATCAAAAAAACATGATTCCATGCAATCTCATGAGTTTCTCAACTAGCATCTCATGATTAGATAACAATCACACATATCACATGTATGCACCCATACACACGATTATATACATCAGCAATTTCCAAGTCATAAATAAAATAATTCATCAAACCGAAAAAGAATAAACATATTGGTGATATACAAAGACAAGCAAAATGGGGCATTACAATCATGGTAATGTTAATGGAGGCCATATTATATAGTACCTAGAAGATATCTCATAACTTTCTTGATTTTTTTCCAATGGAATTCAAGAGGAACTTGCATAAACCAAGAACAAAACCCAACTATATGGGAGATATCCGTCAAGTATGTGTCAAATATATAAGATTTCCAACCAACTGAAAATACAATGTAGCATCAACCAAAAGAGAAGCACACATAACACTAGGTTTTGTGAAGAGGAATGAGTGAGGGTTTGCAAGTTTCCATTCTAAATTTTCTTAAGAAAACACAAGAATAGTTAGGCTGAGAAATTAAATGAAAAATATCCATTTGAAAAATATGAAGCCTCATAAATCTAATGAAGTAAACCCAAGGTTTTTGTTTCAAAAGCATGCATCAAGTCAATCTTGTGTGCACAAAACCATACAAATATTTTTTGAACTTATGAAACAAAGCATGGACAGTTTGATATCCATGTGGTTGAGACATAAATTTCCTCATGTATATATCCTCTTTAAGAAAGCACTATTAACATCCATTTGGTAAGTTTCCTTCGCAAACTTAGTTTCTATAGAAAAATACTCTGATAGTATTCCTCTTATGAGCTAATCAAATGGTTTCATTATTATCAATTCCATCAACATTTGAGAACCCCTTAGCAACCAACCTAGCTTTATATTCTTCAATATTGCCATTTGAGTTACATTTAGTATGATAAACCCACTTGCAACCTATTTTTTACCAAGGCGGGGTTCCAAATTCCATGTGCACTTGTTAACCAAAGCATAATATTTTGTGTGCATATATGCTTCCCATTAGGGATTTCCCTTGGCCTCATATTTTAGGATCATCACTTTCCATTACCTTAGCCATGAGTGCAAAATTTACATTAAGTTTTTCAAATTGTGTATGACATGTATTGTAAGGATCGCCAACATCTAAGCCAAAGAAAGTTAGGTTTTTTTAACCCACTGTTGAGCACTCAAGACACCCTAAAATATTTTGCAAAATTTCTTTCTTTTTGGGTACCACTTATCATTTTTTGAATCAGAGTCAGTATTGTGGGATGGATGAATTTATATGTTGTTATTGAGTCTTGTTATCGGTTATTCTTTGTTGGCTTGAAGTTATTGACGGGTTGATTTTTTTAGTAACATGGCATGAAAGGCCTAAATTGTACACGGCTTAAACTTTTTCAACAGTCGTTGATCGACAATTTCTAGTCTATAATATAGTTCCTTAACATAGCCAATATGTTATCGGCATCGGCGAAATCCCAGATGTAAATCTCAAATGCAGACAACCATAATAAATCGTCAATCGTAAATCATCGATACATTTTCAGCATCGGTGACATAGGACGTTGTATCCAGGCATGTATGTTTAAAGAAAGTCACTGATGCTGAAAAATGTTTCTCACGAAGAGGTCAAAATCAATAAGCCATGTGTCTTTTCCGCATAAATAATTTGTATGACTCGGTCTCTTCCCTGGTTCCCCCATGTAATATCCGTACTTCCATGTCATATTTTTCATGTCAGTGTTGTATGGCGGTTTTAATCAGCATCAAAACTTTTACCTAAAGGTATCAACAAAACATGTCTAAGGAAAATTGTCGACACTGACTCACTTATTTACTATCGGAAGACTGATAGGTCACCAAACGTCGGGGTTTTTTCATCGAAAATTCGTCATTCTACATCAGCAATCCAATCGATCCATACTATTGTTCCATTCAAAATACTCAGTTTTCTTTTTCGCGACACTGATCATACTAGTTTCTTGTGAACACAAAAAGGCCTAGTGATTTGATGGGAGAACCCTAACTGTGGTAAGTTAAGATCTGTGATATGAGGGATAAGTTAAATTCTTGCGTAACCTTTTTCATGACCCCATGCGTCGACCAACAGTTGAAATTTGAATTCATCGATGAACTACGGAGTAACCCGCTCCTGTGTCGCCAGCATGCATTGCATTTAATCCTAAGCATGATGCAGATTCTGTAATAGATTGCACATATTTGATTTGCTCTCTTGAATTTAAGACTTGATGTGACAAGGTAAGTATACATTATGTTTAAATTTACAAGGTCATACCAAAACATGTTATTTCATTCGCAAATCACTTATTCCACGAAGCGGATGAAGGAGCAAGAGAAAGCGTCGAGGAGATTACATCCAACTCTCTAACATTGATTACCAGTAAGACTAGGTTAATTTCTTGCAAGCAAGAAGGTAAGCATTGTATTTATCATTTATTCACTTGCGATTGCATCAATGACTCTTGTCGAGGTTGGTTGGCTTCTCACTATAACATTATTTTCTTTTCTGTAGGAAAATGCCTCCAAGAAATCCAACGACCAAGCGCTCACCTAGAACACCCAAAAAGAAGGAAGCAGAGGTCAGCGAAGGATCTACACCAGACATTGCAAAAGAACTTGATTTTGTCTCAAAGATGGTATCAGTTATCCGCACAACCACCAAAAAGGAATTTTCCCAACCTATGGTGTTGGGCGACACAGAGACAAGCATTGGATCCAAGATGGTGCTCCCGCATTTGGGAGACTTGTATAGAAAAAACAGCCAGGAGGAGAACCCGGAGTTCACACCACACAGCAACCCAGATGTCAGAATGTTGGATGATCGAGTGTACCCGAACATCAGGAGATCATACCTGCACAGGGTGGCTTGTTGGACCCCAGTTCTACCATGTATCGATATTTTAGGATAGATAATTGACCACGCTGAAATAGTGAAATGCACTATTAACAATGCGAAGGGCGAATGCGTTGGTGTTTTCCTTCCAGTTGAGGTACAAAAATATTATAAAATCAGGGACCCGGAGGAGAGGTTAAACACATATTTTGTGGTCAAGTTTTATGAGTATCATGACACCAGCAGGTTACTAGCCTCATGGTGGAAAGAAGAAGAAAAAATTCACAAAAAGAAACATCGGCTGGTACAACACGGTAAATCTCAGAGAACCCTACATGTATCTAATGGCTTTAATTTTTCGATTATATGGAGAAAAGAACTGCTCAAATTTTTCAGAAGCTTGGATGCCCTTGGCTTATACCATGGCGATTTTTGGGAGTAGTTTCTATTGGGGAGCCATTATCTCCAAGCAGCTAAGTATAAATATCCTACAGGCCCAAACACCAAAAGAAGGAGAAGTTCCAATCTTTTCCATGGCATCCTACTTGTTGGATGTAATCTGCGCAAGAAATGTTTTCGTAGGTATGAATTTAAGCTGGTATACTGTTGAATTTCTTGTACATGTTTATTTTAGTATCTTATGGGAGAATAGGTGCAAAATCTTGTACGCCATTATCTATGATGGCTTAGTATTCTGGATATACTTCATTATCTTTATAAAGGAATGCCCTAGGCTTTCGGCGACATCAAAGAAGATGATAGCTAAAGTTGGCCATTGGTACTTCGAAAAGACAAGCATTTATATCAGGGTGTTTGGAGCTACTGGTACACCCAACCTAGTCCCCGTTCATGTCCCGGATCGTCTCATATTGGGAGAGGTTTGTTATCAGACCATTTTACAAGGATATAATTCTTCCCTGGTAAAGGATAATAAGATATATTTCATTCCCTATGGATTTCTTATAGGATTTTATATGGTCAAAGACATTGCACAAGAAAAACAAGAAGGGTTAAATCAACTTGAATATTGGTTCCCCACAGGCCTCTTTCACAAGCATGATCATAAGGGTTTAGTTCCCCATCACCCGCTGTAGGTATCCTCCTATTGGTCGTATTCTCATGATAGTTTTGAAGATGAAATATTTATAGAGGGCACCCAGGACTCGGAGGAGGTGATCCATAGAAGGGATAACCCCAATATGACCAGATTCAAAGTGATGTCTATGGATGAGCAAGTTGAGACAATAGAGTAGACATCTCAAGAATCCCTCGGGGTGAGAGAAGAAAACATAGCAGTAGAAGCAACAGACGCACGCAGGAAGGGGATGTTGTTATTGGAAGAAGACCAAAGTGTTGCCATGTTTTACAGGCAGTGTATGCTTGTCATTGATGGCAAGTACAGTAGCGATGATGGCTTGAGTACAGGAAGGATGTGTCAGGTGAGCACCAGAAGTCTTTTGGGAAGACATTGCAGAGAAAGCTCGAAGGGATCAGAGTATGCAGCGATGGATCTCATTGAACATTTCACGATGAATGTCAGATCTGAGCACGAGGTCCGACCGGCGTTGGATCCAGGAGAACTTACACGCTCTTTAAACGAGAAAGGTGAAATGTGAAACCCAAAAAATCACCTCAACAAAGACTCCATTTCAGAGTTTCGGTTACCGGGAGATGGAGAAGTCAAGAGTTGAGACTCTCCAACTCAGGAGTCTCGAAGTCGCGAAATGCGAAACCCTAAAATCGTAAAATAGGTGCATCGCTCGAAGTTTCAGCTACTGGAGTTTCGGATACCGGGAGATAGGGATGTCACGGATTCTCGTCATCAGGAGTCTCGAAGTGTCGAAATGCGAAATCCCGAAACTCGAAGAAAAAGGCACATCACTCGGAGTGTTGGATACTGGGATTTCGGTTACCGAGAGATGGATATGTCAGAGACTCACATCATCGGGAGTTCCGAAGTGCCGAAATGTGAAAACTCGAAACATGCACATCGCTTGGAGTGTTGGATACCGGGATTTCGGTTACCGGGAGATGGAGATGTCAAAGACTCACATCATCAGGAGTCCTGAAGTGCCGAAATGCGAAAACCCGAAATAGGTGCATCGCTTGGAGTACTGGATACCGGGATTTCGGATACCGGGAGATGGAAATGAAAAAGACTCTCATCATAAGGAGTCCCGAAGTCGCGAAACTCGAAGTTGAGAACTGTTAAAGACTCCATACCGGATTTTTGGATACCAGGAGTAGGAGGAGTCAAGAGTAAAGACTCTTCATCAAAGGAGTCCCGAAATCGTGAAATCGGAAGTCGCGAAATGTCACAGACAAGCTGCATTTCGAAGTTTCGGGCACCACGACATGGAGAGTCAAGAAACTTTACCACAGGAATACCAAAATGTCGATTCACCGAAATGAGAAACGTTGGAGTACCAGACCATTGATCTGACTCTATTTCGGAGTTCCAGATACTGGGAGTTGAAGTGTCAAAACACTTCACCACAAGAGTACCAAAATGCCGAAGTGTTGAAACACGAAATTGTGAAATGTAGTTTCTGAATAAGGCTATGGTCACAGCCATAGGTCACATCAGTGAGAGATAGAGGAATGAGCTAGAGCAACCAAGCTTCATTTTGGGGATCGCGACATGGATTGTCGAGACACTTGATCACACAAATCCTGAAATGCCAAAGAGCGAAATGTCGAAATGAATGCAAGACTAATGAAAGTCATCCAACGGTGCAGATGAAATTGAATCAAATCTGAGGGTTATTGTTGCACGTCATAGTGTAACTATCAGAAACCACTGATGGATTCTTCCAGAGGACTCGAAGACACTTGGGGATGATTGACAGAGGAGGTGAAGAATCTCAAGTGATCTACAAGTGGAACATTGACTATTCGTGGAGGCGGTTTATAGCTGGAAGAGCGTTGGAGCCATTAACTATGACAGAGAGGTTGAGGTCGACTGCAACAGAAGATGAAGAATCTCAACTGCCTGTGATGTGAATAAATTTGATCATGACACCCAGTGATGATGGACAGATGGGCTTAACAAACAGAGAAGTTGAAGAGTTGCGATGAGGAAGAGGCAGAGAACTTGAGATGTTGAGCATGCAGAACCATGTCATAGAGAGTATGCACAAGATTCATAGGGTGTATAAGAATGTGGAGAAAAGAAGAGATGGGGTTGTTGCTATTGAGAGTGATGCATGTGTAAATAAGGAGATGGAGTGCAGCAGCTAAAACGGACAAAAGACAAAAGGTTCATTGAATGGGAATGGTGCAGAGAGCATAGAAGGCAGAAGAACAGAAAGGGCAATGGATGCTTGCAGGAAGACAGTGAGGCAGACAAAGCAGAAAAATATTGTGGAATAGTGATGAGACTGGGAAGCTATTTTTGAACATTCTATCACTGTAATAAGTTTCAGTAACACATATTCATAAACTAGGGTGGTAGGGAGGACTGTTGTCCTCAGAGGTTCAAGTGGGTGCTTGAACACAGGGAGTTGTAGCTTCCTTCTAGTCGGTGCTATAGAAACCAGGGAGTTGGTGCTTCCTTCTAGTTGATGCTAGAGAAATGAAGGAGTTGGTGCTTCCTTCTAGTGGGTGCTAGAGAAAACAGAGAGTCGGTGCTCTCAACAAGTTGCAGCTTGCTAAAACAGAGGTTGTAGCCTCACAATGAGTTGGTGCTCATCTGTATGATAATGTAAAGAATGTAAATAATACTTATCATATAAAGAAGAAGAGGTTTTTACCCTTTATGGGTTTCCTCGAGAAATATATGTCTTTGTGTATATCATATATGTGACTGATGCTGAATGTGCCATTGCTTATTTCCCTGCATTATTGTGATCATCATTGAGTGCCTTGTAAAAAATTTAAAAGAAGCATAATTTTTTAAGCACGGTAACAACTAATTCACCCCCCCCCCCTCTTAGTTGTCCAACAATTGGTATCAGAGCCAGCCCCTTTTATCTAAAGGTAGATCCTAGAGCTTAAACATGACAAGCCATGAAGGAAATTCAACCAATAAGGCCCCTCTGTTCAATGGAACAAACTTTGTCTTATGGAAAGTTAGAATGAGAACCTACATAATGGATTTAGGTGCAGATTTTTGGGATGTGGTAGACACGGGTTATGTAAATCCAATTGTACTAGCTAGTAAGGATGACAAACTAGAATTTAGCCTCAACGCTAAGGCTATGAATGTTATCTTGAGTGGGCTTGCAGAAGCAGAATTCGTAAAAGTTATGCATCTAGGAACTGCCAAAGAAATGTGGGACAAACTCATTAACAGTTATGAAGGTAATGAGAAGGTAAAGGATGCCAAGCTTCAAACCTATAGAATGCAGTTTGAACAGATGAAGATGAAGGAAGATGAAATGGTTGGAAAATTCTTTCTGAGAGTAGAAGAAATGGTAAATGCAATGAAAGCACTTGGTGAAACAATTGAGGAACCTTCTTTAGTTCAGAAAATCTTGAGATCTCTCCCAGATAGGTTCAATCCGAAGGTCTCTTCTATAGAAGAACTAAATGATCTAAAAACCTTGGAGTTTGATCAACTTCTAGGAACATTGAATGCATATGAAATGAGAATAGTTAAATATAAACCCACCTCTAGAGAAGCATCATTTAAGGTAGACAAGAATGAGGATTCTGAGCCCGATGAAATTGAAGAAAAATTTGTGAAGAGACTGAAGAAGGGATAAAGCAAATACAAAAGTAAACTGCCTTTCAAATGTTTCAATTGTGGTAGGATAGGTCATTTTTCAAATAAATGTCCCCACAAAGGAAAGGATCAGACATGTGATGATGAGGAGAAGTACAAACACAGAAATTTCTTTAAAGAGAATAACTTTAAGAAGAAAAGTATTTGCATAAACAATGATGATGATCCTTTAGATGATGAAGACAACGATTCATCTATTGAAGATAAACTAAATGACTTCATACTTATGGACAAAGAGGATTATGATAATAACAGCACAGGGAGTGATGTTAATGAAGAAGAAGCTATGGTTGACATGGAAGGAGAACTAATCAGTGCACTGGAAGAGATTGGCAGACTAAGAATCAAGAACAGAAAGCAAAGACAATTGTTGATACAGTTCGAGAAAGACAGTAAAGAAACTGATGAAGACCTTGTCCTACTAAAAGTAGAATTATAAGAGGCAAAGAAAATCGAAGACATTCTGAAATGACAGTTATCAGAAAAGAAGGCAAGATGTGAAGCATTAGAACAAGAAGTAGTGAAAACTAGGAAAGAGATGGAGAAGTTTCAAGCCTTGTATAATCAGAATCTATCAAGTATCAAAGCCTCAGAAGGATTAGCCACCATTATGAATCAGCAAAGGAATCCAAAGCTAAAAATTGGTTTGGGCTATGAAGAGGGATCAAGTAGTGGAAAGCCAAGAGACGAAGAACCCATCAAGTTTGTCAAATGTACAACCAATGACAATAACAAACCTACAGAAAAAAAGGAATACAATCAGTCGCCCAGGCCGAGTAAGGAAAAAGGTGCCAGGACTAAATCTGTAGAACAAATAAATAGTGTGCCCCCTTCTGAAAGACGTTATCAGCATGGAAGAAATCGATCTTCTCAAAGAAGACAACCATTTCCCAGGTACAAAGAATTTTTCTATGGCTATTGTTTCTACTGTTCTAACTTTGGTCACAAAGTTGTAAATTGTTCCTTAAGACTTATACATAAGCAATTAAGATTTCAAAGGAATAAATACTTCCCACAACAAAGAATGATACAGCCAAGTAACAATCCTTCACACAGTGATTGTCAAATTAGGTCTAGGGACATGCAACTAAGGAGGCCAAGAAATAATCAACAGTCAATGAGTATACAACACTGCAACAATAAGTTTGACCTATCGAAAACTGAGGTTCAATGCTACACCTATCATAACTTTGGACATAAATCTATTGACTGTCGGTTAAGGAACTATGAACCAAATTCAAAATCCCCTGCTGAAAATGTCAAGTTTTGGAAGAAGAAGGAAAGTGATAAGTGTGGATTAGTATTGTCCGCTCAAAGAAAAATGAACCCTTGGTATATAGACAGTGGATGCTCCAAACACATGACGGGAGACAAAGGCAAGTTTCTATCTCTAAGTGAAAGCAAATCAGAAAACGTAACCTTTGGAAATGATGCTCCAGGGAAAATAAAGGGCAAAGGGATGGTGAACTTAAGTAATGGAAAAGGAAAAGCCCAAGATGTTCTACTTGTAGATGGGCTGAAACATAATCTTCTCAGTGTAAGTCAAATGTGTGACAGAGGATTTGAAGTGGTGTTCACGTCCAAGGGTTGCAAGACAAAATCTGTAACCTCAGGACAAGTGGTGGCCAAAGGCATAAGGACAGAAAATAATGTATATGTGCTGAAAGAAAATAGAGAAGAATGTCATCTAAGAAGACATGATGAAAGCTAGTTATGGCATAGGAGACTTGGACATCTAAACTTTGACCACTTAATCAAACTCAAAAAACTCGACGCAGTAAAAGATCTTTCGAGAATATCAAAGCCCCAAGATTCAATGTGTAAACCCTGTCAAGTAGGGAAGCAAAACATGACATAGTTTAAGTCCAAGAGCTTTACTTCAATAAATAAACCACTCCAACTAGTCCATATGGATTTATGTGGACCATCAAGATAGGAAGGCACAGGGAAAGAAAACTACTTCATGTTGATTATAGATGATTACTCCAGACTTACTTGGGTTGCCTTTCTCAAGGGAAAGGTTGAAGAATTTGAGAAGTTTAAAATATTTAAGGCTTTAACTGAGACTCAAACAGGGAAGAGGTTAAAGGCAGTAAGATCAGACTGGGGAGGAGAGTTTATGTCAAGAGACTTCAAGGAATTCTGTGATGAGAATGGGATCAAGAGAGAATACACAATCCCAAGAACTCCATAACAAAATGGAGTAGTTGAGAGGCAAAACAGAACAGTGTAGGAAATGGCCAGGTCAATGATGAATGAGAAGAACATTGGTCAAACTTACTGGGTAGAATCAATACACACATCATTCCATGTTCTTAACAAAGCCCACCTCATACCACAAAGTGACAATACACCTTATGAATTGTGGTTTGGGAGACCTACTTCAATTAAACACTTCAAAGTCTTTGGGATTAAATGCTACATAAAGAATAATGATGAGAACCTCGGCAAATATGATGACAGGGATGATGAAGGTATCTTCTTCACGTATGCTACAAATAGTAAAGGATACAGGTGCTATAATAAGAGGCTGCATAAAATGGTTGATTGTATTGATGTAAAAGTTGATGAAGGAATCCCAGCAAGAGAGATGTACAGTAATGAGTCTTCTACAGAAGACACAGCTAAAGCTGAAGATGAATAGGTCCAAGAATCAGAAAATGAAGACTCTGAATCAGATGAAGACTCAGACACTCAGACAGACTCAAATCAGCAGTCAACTTCAAATTCCTCCTCCAGAATCATTCAAAAGAATCATCCTGCAAGTTAGATAATTGGGGAAAAAGACAAAGGTGTAAAAACTAGGAGAAAGATAATCAAAACCACCAAAAAATCTCATATAGCTTTCATATCCATGCTAGAACCCAAGAATTTCAATGAAGCCAGCAAAGATGACCACTGGGTTAAAGCAATGAATGATGAACTTGATCAGATTGAGAAAAACAATATGTGGGAGATGGTTCATAGACCTGAAGATAAAAACGTCATTGGCTCCAAATGGATCTTTAAGAATAAGTTGAATGAGCAAGGACAAGTTGTCAAGAACAAAGCAAGGTTAGTCTGTAAAGGATATGCTCAGATAGAAGGACTGGATTTTGATGAAACATTTGCACCCGTAGCAAGATTAGAAGCTATCAGAATATTTCTTGCCTATGCTTGTCATAAAAGGTTTAACGTCTACCAAATGGATGTCAAGTCAGCTTTTCTAAATGGAGATTTAAGTGAAGAAGTCTATATGGAACAACCAGAGGGTTTCAAACTGTCTGATAACCTTGACTTAGTATGAAAGCTTAAGAAATATTTATATGGGTTAAAACAAGCCCCTCGAGCCTGGTATCACAGACTGGATACGTATCTCAAAGACAAAGGGTTCAAGAGAGGAACAGCTGACAGCAATCTATATATTAAAATAGAGGATAATAATTTGCTCATCGTATTGGTCTATGTAGATGACATCATCTTCGGATGTAATAAGAATCCATTGGTACAATGGTTTGATTCTACCATGGAATCTGAGTTTGAAATGTCCATGATAGGAGAACTGACATTTTTTCTTGGTCTGCAAATTACGCAAAGATTTGAAGGGATGTTCATTTCTCAAGAAAAATATCTAAGAGAAATGTTGAAAATATTTCAAATGGAAGACTCAAAACCTGTGGGTACACCTATGGTTATTGGATGCAAATTAACCAAGAATGATTACTCACCTGATGTTGATCAAAGATCATATAGGTCAATGATAGGCAGCATGTTGTACATCACAGCATCCCGCCCAGATATAATGCATGTTGTTGGAATGGTAGGAAGATTTCAGTCTACACCTAAACAGAATCATTTGCAATCTGTCAAAAGAATATTCAGGTACTTGGAAGAAACAATGACTTATGGGATGTGGTATCCAAGAAATCGGAATTTTCAGTTAACTGCTTATTTAGATGCAGATTGGGCAAACTGTGTTGATGAGAGAAAAAGCACCAGTGCAGGAGCATTCTTCCTGGGTGACTCATTAGTAGCATGGCTTAGTAAAAAGCAAGGTTCCATTTATTTATCAACCATAGAGGCAGAGTACATTTCTACTGCTACCTATTTCACTCAGGTATTATGGATGATTCAGACACTTGCAGACTTGGAGGTAAAATACGTTGCACCGATACCAATTCATTGTGATAACACTGGTGCCATCAGTGTGTCTAAGAATCCTATATTCCACTCCAAGACCAAGCATATTCCCATAAAATGCCATTTTATGAGAGAGCAAGTCACCAACCAGGTTGTTCAGGTTCAATACATTCCAACCATAGAACAAATAGCAGACATCTTTACTAAACCCCTAGTTAAGACCCCTTTTGAATATCTCCAACAGAAGATGGGTGTCATTCTGTTTCACATCTAAGAGAGTCCATCTTGTTAGGGGGAGTCTTATATTGATTGCATATCTGATACCTCCTAAAAATACTGCAACAACTCAGGGGGGGCGTTCTTTCTTTGGCATTGATGTCAAAGGGGGAGAAAAGAACAGGTTCGGGTGACTTTGTTGCCATCAATGCCAAAGGGGGAAATTGTTGGCATGTTTTACAGGTAGTGTATGCTTGTCATTGATGGCAAGTACAGTAGTGATGATGGTTTGAGTACAGGAAGGATGTGCCAGGTAGGCACTAGAAGTCTTTTGGGAAGATGTTGTAGAGCAAGCTCGACAAATCAAAGTATGCAGCAATGGATATCATTGAAGATTTCACAATGAATGTCAGATCTAAGCCCGAGGTCCGACCGGTGTGGATCCAAGAGAACTTACACACTCTTTAAACGAGCAAGGTGAAATGCGAAACCCCAAAAAATCACCTCAACAATGACTCCATTTCGGAGTTTTGATTACTGGGAGATGGAGAAGTCAAGAGTTGAGACTCTCCAACTCAGGAGTCTCGAAGTCACGAAATGCGAAACCCCGAAATCATGAAATAGGAACATTGCTCCAAGTTTCGGCTACCGGAGTTTCGGATACCGGGAGATAGGGATGTCACGGACTCTCATCATCAGGAATCCCAAAGTGTTGAAATGTGAAATCCCAAAACCCGAATAAAAAGGCATATCACTCGGAGTGTTGGATACCGGGATTTCGGTTACTGGGAGATGGAGATGTCAAAGACTCACATCATCAGGAGTTCTGAAGTGCCGAAATGCGAAAACTTGAAACAGGGGCATCGCTTGGAGTGTTGGATACAGGGATTTCGATTACCGTGAGATGGAGATGTCAGAGACTCACATCATCAAGAGTCCTGAAGTGCCGAAATGCGAAAACCTAAAATAGGTGCATCACTTGGAGTACTGGATGTCGGGATTTCGGATACTGGGAGATGGAAATGAAAAATACTCTCATCATAAGGAGTCCTGAAGTCGCGAAACCCAAAGTTGAGAAATGATAAAGACTCCATACCAGAGTTTTGGATACCAGGAGTAGGAGGAGTCAAGAGTATAGACTCTTCATCAAAGGAGTCCCGAAATCGTGAAACCCGAAGTCGCAAAATGTCACAGACAAGCTCTTTTTCGAAGTTTCAGGCACCACGACATGGAGAGTCAAGAAACTTTACCACAAGAATACTGAAATGTCGATTCACCAAAATGAGAAATGTTGGAGTACCAGACCGTTGATCTGACTCCATTTCAGAGTTCCGGATATCGGGAGTTGAAGTGTCGAAACACTTCACCACAAGAGTACCGAAATGTCGAAGTGTCGAAACGCGAAATTGTGAAATGTAGTTTCTAAATAAGGCTATGGTCACATCCATTGGTCACATCGGCGAGAGATGGAGGAAAGAGCTAGAGCAACCAAGCTTCATTTCGAGGATCGAGACATGGAGTGTCGAGACACTTGATCACACAAATCCTGAAATGCCGAAGAGCGAAATGCCAAAATGAATGCAAGACTAATGAAAGTCATCCAACGGTGCAGATGAAATTGAATCAAATCTGAGGGTTATTGTTGCACGTCATAGTGTAACTGCCAGAAACCACTGATGGATTCTGTGAGAGGACTCGAAGACACTTGAAGGTGATTGACAGAGGAGGTGAAGAATCTTAAGTGATCTACAAGTGGAACACTGACTGTTCGTGGAGGCAATTGATAGCTGGAAGAGCGTTGGAGTTGTTAACTATGACGGAGAGGTTGAGGTCGACTGCAACAGAAGATGAAGAATCTCAACTGCCTGTGATGTGAAGAAATTTGATCATGACACCCAGTGATGATGGACAGATGGGCTTAACAAACAGAGAATATGAAGAGTTGCGATGAGGAAGAGGCAGAGAACTTGAGATGTTGAGCATGCAGAACCATGGCATAGAGAGTATGCACAAGATGCACATGGTGTATAAGAATGTGGAGAAAAGAAGAGATGGGGGTTGTTGTTGTTGAGATTTATGCATGTGTAAAGGAGGTGGAGTGCAGCAGCTGAAATGGACAGAAGACAAAAGGTGCATTGAATGGGAATGGTGCAGAGAGCACAGAAGGCAGAAGAACAGAAAGGGAAACGGATGCGTGCAGGAAGACAGTGAGGCAGACAGAGCAGCAAAATCTTGCAGAACATTGATGAGACTGGTAAGCTTTTGTTGAACATTATATCATTGTAATAAGTTTCAGTAACACATATTCATAAACTAGGGTGCTAGGTAGGTGCTAGGGAGGACTGGTGTCCTCAGAGGTTCAAGTGGGTACTTGAACACAGGGAGTTGCAGCTTCCTTCTAGTTGGTGCTAGAGAAACCAGGGAGTTGGTGTTTCCTTCTATTTGGTGCTAGAGAAACTAGGGATTTGGCGCTTCCTTCTAGTTGATGCTAGAGAAACCATGGAGTTGGTGCTTCCTTCTAGTGGGTGCTAGAGAAAACAGAGAGTTGGTGCTCTCAACAAGTTGTAGCTTGCTAAAACAGAGGTTGTAGCCTCACAATGAGTTGGTGCTCATATGTATGAAAATGTAAAGAATGTAAATAATACTTATCATATAAAGAAGAAGAGGTTTTTACCCTTTATGGGTTTCCTCGGGAAATATCTGTCTCTGTGTATCTCATATATGTGACTGATGTTGAATGTGCCATTGCTTATTTCTCTGCATTATTGTGATCATCTTTGAGTGCCTTGTAAAGAATTTAAAAGAAGCATAATTATTTAAGCACGGTAACAATTGATTCACCCCCCCCCCCCCTCTCAATTGTCCAACACAAGAACTCAATTGTCCAACACAAAGAGCTATACAAAGGTCGGAAGAAGATCCCCCACTTGAGCATTTGATAGAACCCTTGAGGATTACCCCGTCCAACACAAGCAATCGCGAAGACAATAGTACATATTGGAAAAATTGTGACATTCTATTTGCGACTTTATGGACAAAATTGGCCATACTGTTGAAAAATAGAGGAAATTTTAATTTTTTTTCTCCTTATTGCATGATAACGTCGCTCTTGCGATGTACTACTAAAAAATGTCTCTCTTGCGATGAAGTTTAGAGGACATCGTTCTTGCAACGACGTAAATTTTTTGTCTCACTTGCGATGTTGATGAAATATTTGTCGCACTTGCAACGTTGTGGACACTAGGTTTTCCCCACCCCAACAGTCACCTAGTATTTGACCAAGTCAACTTGGACATGGTTAACTATCGTCGGAACTGCAACGTTATAAAATCTATAAATATGTTTCATTTTATGGATGTTGCAACAAGTTTTCTATAATAACGACAGTTCAAAAAGGGTATAAGTTGGTCTTCTTGGCGAAAAAAAAAAACAGGTATTTATTTCAGTATGTGTCTGTGGGGAAGAAAGTCAGAAAACATTAGAGGTGGGAAAAAAAATAAAGAGGGTGAAAAGGGTGACAATAAATGTTATTTCACTTGCAAAAATTGTTGTACTAGACGTCTCGAAAGAGTTTTAATAGCAACAGCTAAAAAACATTGTAGAAAATATGGGCACATGGATAGTGGATCAAATGAATATCGTCCCATGGTAATTAGCTATATATATATATATATATATTCATTATTTGTTTTAATATTTATTGTATTCTCAAAATTTAATAATGTTTTATACATACACTAATTTTTCATGATTGTTTGTAATTATAAAGTTAGATTTTCCCCCTAACTTTATGCACAAAGCACCAAGTAGTAGCAGAAATGATGTTGTACAAGATGAAGAACTTGAAGCAAATAATGAAGATCAAGTTAACGATCCCATGGAAGTAGATGAAAATAATAACATAGTTCAAGATGATGGGACAAATCAAATGATCCAAGACTTATTCAGTCATCAAGATGAGGATCATGGGGACAGTAGTGATGGTATTTATGATGAACCTTGTTGGTAGAGATAGGGGCAGACCCAGGGTTCAACGCTTCAACAGTGCACCAACAAAACCCTTACTACCATCCCTTTTGGCAACGCCTGCGAAGCAGATGAAGTCTCACCCGAGGTAGAGGCAGGGGTGGTTGCAGGACTCCAGTGCCTACAACCTAGATGGGTCTTAGATATGTGATCACAATACTTAATAGAGCACTTATCAGTTAATATTCATCAGTAATTAACCTGTATTCACATCGCATGATCAAACCCTTATTATAGAACAATGCAGTATTCAACTAGATCTAACACATTCAAGCACTAAGAACATCAAAATAGATCAGATCTGGCATTCATTCCCATTATTAAGAACTGAGATACTATTATCATATGCATTCATAACAACAACAGCACTTACAAAATGGGCCTAAACATGGGTAAACCCATGGGGCGACATCCCATACCCATTACATAAACCCTAATCCCAAAACTGCCCTAAAGAGAGGCCAAGATCCCTCGATCTCTGCTTCGACTTGCGCTCCGCCTTCGGCCAGCCTGTCGAAGTCCCGAAATGGTCAAACTTGACCAAGGATCTCCAAAACTTAGTCAAGGGCCAACAAACCTCTGATTGAAAATGAAAATAAATGACTTTATAAATGGTCAAGAGCAAATATTCTCTCCACTACATTGTTTTTGGTGAACTTAAAGGTTACGAATCATTTTTTGAACACTTATATGACACAGATCCTAAGGTATGTCATATGTTTCATCACATATACATAAATGTTGACTTTTCCCCATTTTTTTAAGTGTTAATTAATGTGTAAAATAAAAATGCAAGATTTACAATTACTATTCTTTACATTAACTATTTATTTTTTATGTTTTAAATTGTTAGGTGAATTTTTGTTACCCTCATCAAATATTTTACATCGCACATATAGAGATTTACATGCCATTATGAAAGACATTGGAATGGAGTATCAAAGTATAGATGCATTTCCCGATGATCATATTATATATTATGGACAACATGTGTCGAAAACAAAATGCCTAGTATGTGGTATCAGTAGATATCGAACTGATCAAATAACAAAAATGGTCCATCAAAAGGTTCTCCGGCATATTCCCATAATTCCACGTTTGCAGCGACTATACAGGTGCCAAAGCATAGCACAGTTTATGGATTACCATGCACGAAAGAGAATTTAATATGGATTTCTTCGAATGCCTGCAGATGGTTATGCATTTCAGGAAATTGTTGCAAAATGGCCATAATTTACAAATGAACTTCGTAATGTTAGGATTTCATTGGAAACTGACGGTGTTAATCCATTTGGAGTGCTTCGGTTTGTTTACTCAGTCTGTCCTATTTTTGTTATCAACAATAACATTCCTCCTTGGATGTCAATAAAGAGGAAGCACATAATTTTGACAATGATCATTCCAGGTATTTGTTTCCATTAATTTTTCGAATGTAAATTTTTCATTTTTCTCCTTTTTTGTATAACATATTTTATTTATTTATTTACGTATGTATGCATACCATGGTAGTAATTTCGTGTAATTTCAAACAATTAGGTAAGTACCAATTTAAAGATATCAATGTGTATATTGAGCCTCTTATCGACGAGCTACTAAATTTATGCAAGGGCATCACTATGTATGGCATATGTAAACCAATTGGGCAGAAGAGATTTCAATGTTGTGGAATACTTTTATGTACAATTCATGATGCCCCGGGACTAACACATTTGTGATATGTAACATTCCATATTGCACGCTTGAATAGTATATAATTAATTGAAGATATCATGCATGTTGTTTAAATAATCATTTTGTATATTAATAATTCACATTAATCCATATGTTGCAGGTCTTCAAACAAAGGGTAAATTTGCATGTCCAGTTTGTGGTCCTTAGATGAAATATTGTCGGTCAAAAATTTTAGGAAAGGAGGTGTTTGATGAGTATAGACACTTCCTCTCTAAGAACCATAAGTATCGTACTATTGAAAAAGATATTTTCAATGGGAAACAAGAGACTGGACTAAAACCACAAAGAATGACACCTCACCTATGAAAGTTGGAATATGAAAGAATTAATCCTCGAGGTACGCATTTTGTTTATGTATCGTAAATGGAATCATATTTTGAAATTTTATTTTAATTATTCAATATTTTTTACCGCATTTGATAAATAGTGTTCTAATTTTTTTTATGCTTCATCAATTTCGTCATCGTGAAGGTAGTAATAATGGGATTCAACAAGGAATGAAATGTTATCCCAGTCAATTCATGAGGTTTCCTTACTATGAGGACCTAAAAATAGTTCATTTATTTGATAAAATGCATATCGGGAAGAATGTGACAAAAACATTATGGTGAATCATAGATGGCAGGAGGGATAAAGAAAAAATTGTCAAAATTTGTAATGACATTCAGGAAGCCAATCGTGCAATGCAAAGTGTGATCCGATCAAATAATGATAGATACCAAAATAAACTTCCATGGTTATTAACAGAGCAGCAAAGCAATGGTGTAAAAGAGGTCATTCAAAAAATTAAATTTCTCATGGTTTTTGTTCAAACATAAAGAATATCTTAACGAAGAAAGGTGAATTTGGTGAGGTAAAAACACATGATTGGCATACCTTCATTAAGGTAATTAATAATTTTAGTATTAATATTTATATATTGGTCTTATACTGATCCAGGTGGATATCGGTGGCCACACACCTTTTCCAACTAGCTCAAAACAGTTTTCTGACAATTTTGGCAATTTACTATTTTTAGCGGGTTTTAACTTCTGGGGCCATTTTGAGGGCCTAAATGAAGGTTTTTAGAGATTTAGGTTCTCAATGATGCCCAAAGGCATGATTTATCCCCCAAAATGAATCTCCTCAACAATACATTTCCAACGAGCTATCATACACCTAAAACGGAGATCGTATGCAAAAGTTACGACCCTGAGAAGTTGATGTACTAACTTACCCAAATAGGGCCCACATGACTTTTGGCGCTTCATCTCCTAGGGTTAGGTTTTTGGATGTCTAGGGTTTTTGGCATTCCTATTTATTGTAAAAATTCCTTTAGAGCCTCATTGTAATCATCTTCTTGCGAATGTGAGTAGTTGTCACATCTCTTCTCATGGATAAGTTGCCACCATTATATCGAATCTTTCACTCTGTATTTTACAGTCTCTGTACATTTATTTCATTAATAGAAATCATGTATTATTGTATATATATGTTTATGATTACATCTCTGATATATTTATGTTATATTATTAAATATCTGTGATATCTTTGTTCATTTCTTTATTATATCTCCGATCTCATTTTGTGCCGAAAATAATCCGGATCAGTGGTATCAGAGTAAGTTGTTCTTGATCATTTTTTTAGTGCATGTCCCCGACGAGGTCCGAGTATAGCAAGTTGGGTCTCGAACTTGTCTCTCTTGAGGAAAATCACTCTCACACACCCAAGAAACCCTCAATGGTGGAAGAAAAGAAAAAAGACGGAGCAAACGATCCTATCAGTTTGTTGCTTGAGCAAGCTCTCACATGACAGAGGGACGAAATGATGGAGAATTTCTCCCACATCCTTCAATGCCTGCCAATAGAAACAGACGCATCTTCATCAAGCGACCACTTTGGAGGCACCTCGCCTTTCAAGGTACAAGTTAATTTTGATATTCCTGTATTTGAAGGACAGATAGATGCAGAAGCCCTAGACAAATGGTTAAATCTGCTAGAAGGTTATTTCTCTATTCACAAAATTTTTGACAAAGAAAAGATCACCTTTGCACTCCTTAAAGTTCTCCCCCATGTCAAACATTGGTGGGAAACTTATTGGGAGCAGAGTTCCACAGAGGAGTCTGAAATATATGGGGTTGATCCCACTTGGGATTTTTTTATGGATGCGGTAAAGGAACAGTATTACCATGTTGGAAACTATGAGGACCAGTACATGAGATGGACCACACTGCGGCAAGAGAGGGGCCAAGCAGTTCCGGAGTTCACCAATACCTTCCATACCTTGCGCACCAAGCTGGGTATCAAAGACTCCAAGCGAAATTTGGTTCTGAAATACCATGGGGCTCTACACAGATACATCCAGACTGAAATGGATTTTCTGGACATCTCATCACTCGGTGTTGCTTATCGATATGTTGTTAAAATCGAGAAGAAATTTAAGCACCATAACAAACGGGATTTTGGATCTGTAAATCCACAACAACCAAAGTATGACAAAGACAGCCCTAACAAACAGTCTCCCGAAAACCAGTCCAAGACACAAGAAAAGAAGGGTCACGGGAAGACAAAGAAGGACACCAGAAAATGGTGTGATTTCCACAAAAAACCCTGGCACAACACCGATGAATGTCGCTCAAAAAATTCATTGGTGGCCGAGATCAAAGACAAGGAGCCAAACCCTGATTCTAAATCTGATTCTAAAAATACTGGTAAAGGATAGATCATTGACGTAGACCCCACTGCTATTGTCGCAACTACAGCAATTCAACCAGAAGAACCAATAGATCCCAAAGAGGGGGAGTGCCTTTTTCATTCACAGATGTGGGTGAAGGGGACCCCGCTGCATTTTATTTTTGATAGTGGAAGCCAGAAGACCCTCATCTCAGCAAAGGTCGTCAAACAGTTGGGATTGTCGACAACACCACACCCGCACCCATACAACATCGGGTGGCTTTGCCAAGGACGATATCTCTGTGTCAGCGAGCAATGTCGATTGTCATACAGTATCCATCCCTTCAAGTATGAGGTATTATGTGATGTTTCCCCACTGGATGTATGTGATGTTCTCTTGAGCCAGCCATATATGTGGAAGCACCATGTTGTTTATGAGTCTCGACTCAGTAGTGTCATTGTTACTTTGGGGGGTCATCTCTACAGAATACCAGAGGTAGTTCTGACTATTGTTCCACCTCAAAGGTGTCGCAAGGTAGTATCTCATACTGCAAAATTTAGCTTCTTCACAATCTGTTCAAAAGGAGAACAGAAGGACACTGCAACCACTACGGCCTCGCCCCAAGCACCTTCTATCCGACAGAAGCAGGTCAACAAAGCTGCAACAAAGAACAAAGATTATTTCTATGCATCATCCTCTCATGTATCTCGACTTGTTGAACAACCTCAACCTCAACAGGTTCTTGACATACTTCCACAAACTGAGCAGCGTGATGTTTCCAGCAATACAAGCAGCTCACTAAGATGCAAATCCAGCAAACGTTTTTCCCTCTCCCCCGAGAACTCAACGCAATGGAGACAATTGCTTCATAAGGAGGTAGGATTGATCTAGGTGGATATCGGTGGCCACCCACCTTTTTCGACTAGCTCAAAACAGTTTTCTGACAATTTTGGCAATTTACTATTTTTAGMAGGTTTTAACTTCTGGGGCCATTTTGAGGGCCTAAATGAAGGTTTTTCAAGATAGAGGTTATCAATGATATCCAAAGGCATGATTGAACCCCCAAAATGAATCTCCTCGATGATACCTTTCCAACAAGCTATCATACACCTAAAACGAAGATCGTATGCAAAAGTTACGACCCCAAGAAGTTGATGTACTAACTTACCCAAACGGGGCCCACATGACTTTTGGCGCTTCATCTCCTAGGGTTAGGTTTTTGGATTTATAGGTTTTTTGGCATTCCTGTTTATTGTAAAAATACCTTCAGAGCCTTATTGTAATCATCTTCTTTCGAATGTGAGTAGTCGTCACATCTCTTCTCAGAGATAAGTTGCCACCATTCTATCGAGTCTTTCACTTTGTATTTTACAGTCTCTGTACATTTATTTCATTAATAGAAATCGTGTATTAATGTATATATATGTTTATGGTTGCATCTCTGATATATTTATGTTATATTATTGAATATCTACGATATCTCTGTGCATTTCTTTATTATATCTCCAATCTCATTTCGTGCCGAAAATAATCTGGATCATATACATTTTCTGAGAATTTTTTTTTGTCTAGTTTTGAACAAGTAACAATTTGTTTTTATTGTTACAATATGTTCTACCTCTATCTCTCCCAAATGACTTTGACAACAACGTCAAACAAGTTATATATAATCTTGGAAAATACATGAGATAAGTAGTTGCAATATATATGCAAAAAAAAACATCAATTTTTTCTTATACTTAATGACATGTGTTTTACTTGTAATGTAATATGTATTATGTTTTGTTGAAACATGTTATTTTCTTGCGTCATGATATGTAGATGGTTGTCATTTAAATAAATCCATGAAGATGATATAAAGTATTGGAAGAGAGAAATTCCTCGGCTAATGTGTGAAACACAGAAGTATCTACCTCCATCATTTTTCAATGCACAAGAACACTACCTCATACACCAAGTTGAGGAGATTGAAATGTGTGGACCTGTACACATAAGGTCAATTTGGATGGTTGAGAGGCACTTGAAATCATTGAAGGCTTTGGTTAGACAAAGAGAACATCTTAAGGGTTCTACGGTGGAGGGATATATGGTATATGAATCCATGGTGTATATTAGTTAGTATCTTCCTAAATCAACAGCGCAAACTATGCATGTAGTGGATTGCATTTGGGATGTGAACTCCATCAAAAAATTTGAAAGGGAGTAGTTGTTAGGGAAAGGTACAATGAATAAAGTGAGAGGTGATTAAATTGTGGATATTTTTAATAAATATATTTTTTTGTTTTTTTGTGTATATGATCATACTCATTTAATATTCATTCTTTCATCATTTATTAATATTTACCATGGTTATAAATAATATTTAATATTGGTCAATTGTGATTTTTTGATCGGTCAGTTGCTCAAGATTGGGATGGACTACATTTATACATTGTAAACAATCTTGATTGGATGAAGGTATGGATTGATAGATGTAAAGAACATCAAGGTGGTAGGTTATCATGGAAATAACTATCTGGATTGGTTAGAGAAGCTCGTCGTAATGGAGATTTTGATGTGACGCAGAGGGAAATAGATTTAGCATATTGTTTGAAAGATGGAAAGGCAAGCAAATTCACCCATGTTTTCAGTTATTTTGTATTATATTAATGTGATTGTAGGTGTGTTTTTTTTTATATTATACTTTCCAAGTTATATAAATTTGTTTATTATTAATTGACAATGCATATTTTACATGTATAGCATATTGCAGTTGAAACACCACAAGGATATGTTGTGCAATGGTCATAAATTTCGCATCAAACAGTTGGATGAAACCAGAAAAACTTATGATAGTGGGATAACTACAATATTCCAGGTCACTAATGTTTCCTCTAGGAGTGACAGACGTCCTAGAGAATCCAAAAATAGATACTATAGGTTTTTGAATGATATAATTAAGTGTGACTTTAATTCCTTCAAATTAGTTTTGTTCGATGTCAAATGGTATAGGTTACGAATGCATGAACATAATGAGGAAAGAACTGTTATTCAACATGCCATTGGATTTCCGATGATTAAAACAACATTTTTAGAAAAAGAAAATGACCGCTATATTTTTCCAAGTCAATGTGAACAAGTCTTTTACTCAAAGGTTCTAGGTAAGAGGGATTGGTCATTTGTTGTTAGATATGATCCAAGAGGAAGGCCAATAAAGTATATTGTAGATGAAGAAAAAGATGATGATGTAGATATAGAACAAGAAGAATATGGGTCGACAGATGAAGAAGACAGAGAAGATGAACCATGCGTAGGAGACAATGCACAAGTTATTGATGATGATATCGATGAAGATATGCTCGAAAATGACAATGATGATGATGATGATATCATCAATCCTTTCAACATTGTTTTTGAAGAGGATGTTGATACAGATCTCGAGTTGGATGATCAAGAAGAAGATACAGAACAAGGATGATACAAATGTTGCATTGGTCGATGAGGTATGTAACTAGATATTTTAATTTGTATGAATTATTATCTTTAAATAATTTTTTATGTGGATTAATTACATGTTTTTAAGTTTTATTTCATTTTTGATTTGGTAGTTTCTATGCATGGTTACTATGTTGCTTTTGTTTATTTTCTATTTTATAGATTGGGTATTGGGGAATTAAGAGTGATCTGAGGGGGGGGAGGGGCCATATGAGCTTCCACCTTCACGTGGTTGGCCTTGTTTAGTAGAGAATAAATTATTATTCAAACCAAGAGAAGTTCATTCATTTATATTTATACTCACAGACCCACTCTATATATCGTCTCATCTCGGCCTCATTTCGTTTTAATTTTCTCGGTCAAATTTTAAAGGAAACAATTATTAAAAGAAATTTTACTAGGGATAGAGTACATGATGGGAAACAGTGACCTATGAATGGGGCCAACGTTGAAACTTTTTCAAAATGTTTATGTATGCACCGAAATTTGACATGGATACTCTGTTCACATTTGACACACACCAAAATTTGACATGGATAGTTTGTTCCATGTCAAATTTCAAGATAGTTCTGACAACAATTCTATAGAAGGGAATGACAAACATTGGCAATGAGTTGTGCATGATGAACGTTGATGCAAATGTGGATGATTTAAAACATTATGTGGGGACAGCATACATCCTTGAGTCTTGAAACCCTCCCATATTGTCAAGGCATGTGTCCAGTCTAACCATGTCAAATTTTGACGCATACAGGAACATATTGAAGAAATTTCAAAGTTGGCCCCATTCACTGCTCACTATGTGGGGTCGGTGCATGACATTTGTAGTGGTTGAATTGGAAGTTCCATGACATTTCAAGAGAATTCCAACAAAGATTATACATATGGAAACGACGAATGATAAAAATGAGACATCCATTATGAATTTTGATGCAAACATGGATGATCTCAAAGATTATGTGGGGACATAAGACATCCTTGAGTCTTGAAACCCTCCCATATTGTCAAGGCATGTTTCTAGTCTAACCATGTCGAATTTCTATGCGTACATGCACAGTTTGAAGAAATTTCAACGTTGGCCCCATTCACTTCTCACTGTGCAAGGTCGATGCAAGATGACATTGGTGATGGGTGTATTGGAAGTGCCATGACATTTCAAGAGAGTTATGAAAAATATTATATAGATGGAAATAAAGAATGATGACAATGAGACATCCATTATATTGAACGTTGATGCAAACATGGACGATCTCAAATATTTTGTGAGGACATCAAACATCCTTAAGTCTTGAAACCCTCCCATACCACCAAGGAAACTATCTAGTCTAACCATGTCAAATTTCAATGCATACGGGAACAAATTGAAAAAATTTCAACGTTGGCCCCATTCACTGCTCACTGTGCAAGTTCGCTGGAAGAAATTTTTGATGGGTGTATTGGAAGTTCCATGTCAAATTTCAAGATAGTTCCCACAATGATTCTATAGAAGGGAATGATGAATGATGACAATGAGAAGTGCAGCATGATGAACGTTGATGCAAATGTGGATGATCTCAAAGATTATGTGGGGACATCATACATCCTTGAGTCTTGAAATCCTCCCATACCATCAAGGCATATCTCTAGTCTAACCATGTCAAATTTCGATGCATACAGGCACATATTGAAGAAATTTCAACATTGGCCCTATTCACTACTCACTATGCAGGGTCAGTGCATGAAATTTGTGGTGGGTGAATTGGAAGTTCCATGACATTTCAAGAGAGTTCCAACAAATATTCTACAGATGGAAACAATGAATGATGACAATGAGATGCCCATTATGAACATTGTTGCAAACATGGACAATATCAAATATTATGTGGGGACATCAGACATCCTTGAGTCTTGAAACCCTCCCATACTGTCAAGGCATGTGTCTAGTCTAACCATGTCGAATTTTGACTCATACATTCATAGTTTGAAGAAATTTCAGCGTTGGCCCCATTCACTGCTCATTGTGTGAGGTTCATGAAAGATGAAATTTGTGATGGGTGTATTGGAAGTTCATGACATTTCAAGAGAGTTCCGAAAAAAATTCTATAGATGGCAATGATGAATGATGACAATGAGACATACATTATAATGAACATTGATGAAAACATGGTTGATCTCAAATATTATGTGGGGACATCAAACATCCTTAAGTATCAAGACCCTCTGATGTAAGAGAATCACCAGCAAAGCAAGCGCAAGAGGAGGAGAACTGGATACGCACTAGCGTGCATTTTTAAGTCGTTTTGAATTTGAAAAGACGAAACATTAATGTAATATCTGGAAAAGATATATTTGCATTTATGGTTTGGATATTGTAACGCAGATCTTGAGAGTTTTCTCTCATCTATCGGTTGTAGGCAATTAACGTAATCAATGTAAAGTAGATGAAGGCTTTAATTATATTAGATAGCTTGAGGTTGTAGGAGGGAAAACTCGAAAAATATCCCTCATATGTATTGTATTGTATCATTATTCTCATAGTGGTTAGAAGTTGTAGAGCAAGAGAGCATAGGAGAGAAGGAAGAACAGATATCATAGAAGTTGTATGAGTAGATAGTTGTTTCTATAGAGACCATGTACAGAAGCACTTGAATTAATATAAGAAGGCTTTGATTCAATTTCATGGTGTTGTTATGATTATTGTTTACACCTATTGAATGGTATGCTTACAATTTTCTTATATGCTATGTTGTGCATTTGTTTTAATGCTTATGTGTATGATTTCATGTTGAATGTATGAAGTCCGTGAGAGGGAGAGTATGAGTTTCAATTGTCTCTCATCCTGAGAATTCCTGCAAGGAGTGCAGTGAAGGTCCGCAAGGAGTGCGTTGACAAGATTCTGAGTTTTACCTCAGAAAATATCAGGAGAGATAGAGTTGTTCTCATACCAACAGAAGTGAAAGTATAGCACAGATCCGTGCAAGGTGTGCGCAGGCTGAGTTAAGTCTTGGACTTTTCCAACCAAGGAAAGTGGTGGAAGAATTTATGTCGCAAGGAGTGCGCAGACTTGGAGTGTTCAGATAATCTGAGACTATCATGAAGGGTGTAAGGAGTGCACAAAGAATCCCTTAGAATCCTTGATTTTGCAGCAAGAACCAAGCTCAGAATGGATAGAGACTTCGAAGAGTTCAAAGGAAAGATGAGGGTTGAATTTACCTCGTAGGAATCAAGCTCGGGAGGAAATACGTGAGTTATTGGTGAGGAGTCTTTGAGAACCTGAACGGATGGTTGAAACTCTCAGAGGGAGAAACGTCGATACTCGTGGACCGTTAGATCCAGCAGAGTTGCAGGGAGGATAAATTCCAAGAGTCTTTCAACACTCGCAAGCTCAGGAGAGATAGCACCTATTAGATATGGATTAACGAGAGTCATTGATCTCATGTTTTGAATTTCTCATTTTGGGAGTTGAGAGTGTGGAGGAGACAACTACCCGGAAGACGCAATATGCGAAATCCTGATGCAATCTGGACCATCAGATCGTGGAAGAATCTGGACCGTTTATTTTTGGCGAAGAAATATCATGGTTTCAGATATCGGGAGAAGGGAGGAAAACTACATCGCAAACCCCCAATACATGAAATTATGATGCGCTCGAAGGTTGGGCCCCAGGTCATAGCCAAGGGTCACATCGAGAGAATTTAAGGGAGGAACTAGAGACCGTTAGCCCATTTTGGTATTTTGGGACTTGGAGGAGTCGGGACGCCTTGTAAGGGAACCCCCGATAAGAGAAATCATGACACTCCCTTTTGGGGTTAAGTCTGTGGTCACACCAGTGGTCACGAGGGGTGGAGGTTTACACCTAGCGCTTGTTCGCGTGGGTGTGACTTCTAGAAGGACCTGTGGTTATATGTGTTGGAGATTCCAGTTGAGAATCAAAGAGCCATTTTAGCTCAAAGGAATTTGAAGATCCACAGGTCAGGAGGTCAGCAGATCCTTGTTGAGGTAGGGGTGTTGCGTCAGGTGGTATCAGAGCTAACAACTTTTGTTTTCTGCAGAGGGAAGACAGAGGAAAGTTGTGATTAAATCTTGCGTGGATAGATTGAAACAATGCCACCAAGAAGACATCAAGAAATATCTATGCCTGATCCAGCCATGGAAAGGGAGATGAGAGAAATTTGTGCTCGATTGGATGTTATGGAGACAGCACAGAGGAGAACACCTGATATTGGAGATGTCAGTGAAGCCGAAAATGAGAACGAAGCTGGAGTCAAAGAAGAAGTTGTAGTTGAAGATGTTGTAAAGGAACATCTATTCAAAGTTGTTACAAGAATAGGGTCAGAGAAAAAATGGACATCTTGATGTATGAACGCAACTTAGACGTTGAGGAGATGCTATATTGGTTTAGATCTCTGGATAAATACTTCGACTATGAGGATATTGAAGAAGATAAGAAAGTAAAACACGTTGTCACTAGACTGAAAGGACATGCAACACTGTGCTGGGATGAACTGGAGGCTGACAAGCATTGCAAAGGAAAACAAAGAATTAAAAGTTGGGACAGGATGGTTGCCAATATGAAAGCCAAACTCATACCCAGACATTGCCAAATTAATATGTTCTGCAGAATGTAGAATTTGAGACAGAAAGGGATGATAGTGAAGGAATACACTAGGGATTTTTACAGGATAAACATTAGAGTTGGTCACCATGAGAGTGATGATGAAAAGGTCACCAGATATATGAATGGTCTGAGATATGACATTCAGGATGAGATGAGCATGATGACAATTAGAAATGTGGAAGATGATTATTAGGTTTCTCTGAAAGAAGAAGAGAAATTGGCCCAAAAGTTAGGTCAAAGGGGTAGAGGTAGAATTCAGAGCAGAGGAAAATTTGTTTCCCAAGACAGAGTACAAAATCCCAAGGATGAAGAAAAGAGGCCTCATAACCACCCAGAAAGAGGAGGAAGTTCACAGGGAATACAATGTGCCGATAGGAATACTTTTCCTCGAGGAAGAGGAAGAGGAAGAGGCAGAGGAGGCGAATTAAAGTGTTTTGTCTGTGGAAATATTGGACACAAATATTTTGAATTTCCTGATAGGAAAATATATGGAGGAGGAAAAGATCACATTTCATAAGCGCAAAGGTGAAATGTTGAGGTGAAAGATGCAGAAGGCGGAATATCCTTAATGATGAGGAAAATTCTCTTGAAACCAAAGAAGGAGGTGGAGAATCCAGTCCAGAGGAACAGTTTGTTTAGAACTTCTTGCAAGACCAAGGATAGGGTATGCAAGGTTATAGTGGATAGTGGAAGCACAAATAATTTAGTATCCACAGAGATGGTGGAAAGCTAGAATTAGAGACAGTTGCACATCCAAGCCCATACAAGGTTTCGTGGTTGCAAAAAGGGCATCAAGTAACAGTCACTAAGCAATGTTTAGTTGAACTTGAGATAGGGGGTTATAGAGATGAGATCTTATGTGATGTTATCCCCATGGGGAGGCCATGGAAATACAACAGAAATGTTATCCATGACGGAAGAAAGAACACCTATACCTTGGAAAAGAATGGTAGGGCGCATATGTTGTTGTTGATTGAAGACAAGAAGGTGAAAGAAGAAGCAATAAATACTATAGTTCTCATGAGTGGGAAGGAACTTCTGGATGAAGTCGAGAAAGATGAAGAAATGTAGTTTGTTTTGGTGAGGAAACCTAGAGTCGTTATGATCGGTACTTCAATAGATGATCTACCTGAGGTGATTCAGGAACTGCTGCAGAATTTCGTTGATATAGTGGTGGATTATTTACCTTGTTTGTCGGTGCCCATCAGGAGTATAAGCCATCACATTGACCTTAAACCAGGAGCAATTTTACCAAACAAAGCAGCTTACAGACTGATGACACAGGATAATGAAGAAGTCAAGAAGCAAGTCCAGGAATTGATGGACAAAGGGTTGGTTAGAGAAATATTGAGTCCATGTGTTGTACCAACAGTGTTAAGTCCAAAGAAAGATGGTGGATGGAGAATGTGTACAGACTCGAGGGATATAAACAAAATCACCATCAGGTATATATTTCCTTTACCCAGGATGGATGACTTGATGGATTTCTTGAGTGGAGCAAAGTTTTTTTCAAAAATTGATTTGAAAAGAGGATATCATCATATTAGAATGAGGGAAGGTGATGAATGGAAGACAACACTCAAGATAAGTGAAGGACTATATGAATGGCTTGTCATGACGTTTGGTTTGACGAATGCGCCAAGCACTTTTATGAGATTGATGAATGAAGTCTTGAAATATTTCATTGGGAAATTTGTAATTATGTATCTTGATGATATATTGATCTTCAGTAAGACTGAGGAAGAACATTTGAGACATCTAACTCTAGTGATGAGGAGGTTGCAGCAAGAGAAGTTGTTGATAAATCTGAAGAAGTCGCCTTTCATGAAGAGAGAACTCATTTATTTGGGTTTTGTGATCTCTTCGAATGAGTTGAATATGGATCCTGAGAAGGTAAAAGAAATCAAAGAATGGACATCGCCAAGGAATATCTTTGAAGTCAGAAGATTCCATGGACTAGCCAGTTTTTACAGGAAGTTCATCAGAAATTTTAGTGGGATTAGTGTGCCAATGATGGACACAGTCGAGAAAAGACATAAATCTTTACATTGGATAGAGGAAGCAGAAAGAAGTTTCAAGTTGTTAAAGGAGAAGATAATCGAACAGCCAGTTCTGGTTCTGCCAGATTTCAGTAAAACATTCCAATTCAGATGTGACGCAAGTGGATTCGCGGTTGGAGTAGTCTTAAGTCAAGACAATAGACCGATTGCATACTTCAGTGAGAGGCTGAACGAGACCAAGATGAAATATTCCATGTATGATAAATATTTTTATGCAGTCATACAGGCGTTGAAGAAATGGAGGCACTACTTGGTTCCGAAGGAGTTCGTTTTGTATAGCGACAACCATGCTTTACAATTTGTAACCAGACAAGAGAAATTGAACCAAAAACATGCAAAATGGGTTGAATTTATGCAGAACTTTCCTTTTGCTATAAAGCACATTTCTGGAACTGCTAACAAGGTTATTGATGCATTGAGCAGGAAATGTTTGATTATGTAGGAGTTTCGTGTGAAGACCTTAGGTTTTGATAGCCTTAAGGATATGTACAGAGATGATTTAGATTTCAAGGACGCTTATGAATCATGTGAGAATCTTGTTCTAAGAGACAGAAGCCAATGGATTGAATATTTAAATCGGGATGGATTATTATTCAAAGGAAATCAGTTGTGTATCCCGAAGAGTTCTATGAGAGAAAACCTTTCGAAGGAAAAATACAGTAGGGGATTGGCTGGACATTTCGGCCATGAAAAAACATTTGCGCAACTGAACAGTTTGTATTATTGGCCAAGGATGAGAACGGATGTCAAAAAAAATTTCAACAGATGTATAATTTGCCAGCATGCAAAGGGGAAAAGAAAAAATACAGGTTTGTATCAACCATTGCCAATACCAAAGAGGTCATGGGACGCAATAAGCATGGATTTTGTGTTAGCACTGTCGAGAACACAGAGAGGTTGTGATTCCATATTCGTGGTAGTCGATAGATTTTACAAAATGTCACATTTAATTCCATGTCAGAAAACCAGTGATGCAACACACATTGCAAATCTGTTTTTCAAAGAAGTTGTCCAACTTCATGGTTTACCCAAGAGTATTGTTTCAGACAGGGATACTAAATTTGTTGGTAATTTATGGAGGACACCATGGAAGAATTTGGGGATAGATTTATATTTTATCTCAGCATATCACCCTCAGACAGATGGACAGACTGAGGTAGTAAACTGAAGTTTGGGAGACTTATTGAGGAGTTTAGTAGTTGAACATCATAGTCAGTGGGATTAGATTTTGCCACAAGCGGAATTTGCATATAACAACTCACCTAATCAGAGAACGGGACAGAGCCCATTCCATATAGTGTATGGAATGCATCCGAGAGGAGTATTTGAGTTGAGAGACTTGGAGAAGAATGAATTCAGAAGTGTTGGAGCAGAATATTTTGCAGCAGAGATGCAGGAGCTCCATAGTAAGATTAAAGAGAGGTTGCAGAGTTCTAGCCAGGAATAAAAGCATAAAGAAAATCAGCATAGGAGAGAGCTTCAATTTGAAGTCGTATATTTAGTCTTAGCGCATCTAAGAAAAGAAAGGTTCCCAAGGGGAACATACAATAAACTGAAGATTAAAAAGATAGGGTCGTGTAAGATTTTACGGAAATTTGAGGCAAATGATTATGATACAGAATTGCTAGATGGTGCGGGAATATCACCCATATTCAACATAGCAGATCTATATCCTTATAAAAATAATGAAACTGGAGGAGGAGAGAATCAGAAGGAAATTCGGGGGTTAAACAGATGCATGTAGCTGAAAAACCGCAGATGGAAAAGATCATTGATCATAAAGCTAGCAAGAAAACCCGGAGAAAGATATATTTTGAGTATTTGGTAAAATGGAAAGGACACCCAATTGAGGATGCCAGTTGGGAAAGTGAAGCAAATATCCAAAAACATGGAAAGATGGTGCAGGATCTCATGGATAGGAGTCCATGAATTTTTCAGCTAGAGGAGTATGATGCAGGAGCATCGCCAGCAAAGAAAGTGCAAGCAGAGGACAACTGGATACACACTAGTGCACATTTTTAAGTCGTTTTGAATTTGAAAAGATGAAACATTAATGTAATATCTAGAAAAGATATATTTGCATTTATGGTTTGGAGATTGTAACGCAGATCTTGAGCGTTTTCTCTCATCTTTCGGTTGTAGGTAATTAATGTAATCAATGTAAAGTAGATGAAGGCTTTAATTTGATTAGATAGCTTGAGGTTGTACGAGGGAAAACTTGAAAAATCTCCCTCATATGTATTCTATTGTATCATTATTCTCATAGTGGTTAGAAGCTATAGAGAAAGAGAGCATAGGAGAGCAGGAAGAACAAAGATTGTAGAAGTTGTATGAGAAGATAGTTGTTTCTATAGATACCATATATAGAAGCACTTGAATTAATATAAGAAGGCTTTGATTCAATTTCATGGTGTTGTTATGATTATTGTTTACATCTATTGAATGGTATGTTTATAGTTAGCTTCTATGCTCTGTTGTGCATTTTTTCCAATGCTTATGTGTATGATTTCATGTTGAATGTATGAATTCTGTGAGAGGGAGAGTATGAGTTTCAATTGTCTCTCGTCCTAAGAATTCCTGCAAGGAGTGTAGTGAAGGTTCGCAAGGAGTGCATTGACAAGATTCTGAGTTTTACCTCACAAAATATCAGGAGAGATAGAGTTGTTCTCATACCAACAGAAGTGAAAGTATAACACACAATCGTGCAAGGTGTGTGTGGGCTGAGTTAATTTTTGGATTTTTCCAACCAAGGAAAGTGGTGGAAGAATTTATGTCACAAGGAGTGTGTAGAGCTGGAGTGTTTAGATAATCTGAGACTATCGTAAAGGGCGCAAGGAGTGCACGTGAAATCCCTTAGAATTCTTGAGTTTGCAGCAAGAACCAAGCTCAAAAGGGATAGAGACTTCGAAGAGTTTGAAGGAAAGATGAGGGTTGAAGTTACCTCACAGGAATCAAGATCAGGAGGAAAGATGCCAATTATTGGTGAGGCATCTTTGAGAACCTGAACAGATGGTTGAAACTCTCGGAGGGAGAAACATCGATACCCGTGGACCGCTAGATCTAGTGGAGTTGCAGGTAGGATAAAGGTCGAGAGTCTTTCAACACTCGCAAGATCATGAGAGATAGCACCCGTTAGATCTGGATCAACGAGATTCATTGATCTCGTGTTTTGAATTTCGACATTTTAGGAGTCGGGAGTCTGGAGGAGACAACTACCCAGAAGTCCCAATACGTGAAATCCCAACGCAATCTGGACCCTCAGATCGTGGAAGAATCTAGATCGTTGATCTATGGTGAATAAATATCGTGGTTTCAGATATCGGGTGAAGGGAGGAAAACTACATTGTGAACCCCCAATACGCAAAATTTCGACGTGCTCGAAGGTTGGGCCCCAGGTCATAGCCGAGGGTCACATCAGGATAATTTAAGGGAGAATCTACAGACCGTTAGCCCATTTCAGGATTTCAGGACTTGGAGGAGTCGGGGTGCCTTGTAAAGGAACCCCTGATACGCGAAATCACGACACGTCGTTTTGGGGTTAAGTATGTTGTCACCCCAGTGGTCACGAGGGGTGGAGGTTTACACCTAGTGCTTGTTCGCGTGGGTGTGACTTATAGAAGGACATGTGGTTATATGTGTTGGAGATTCCAGCTGGGAATCAAAGAGCCATTTCGGCTCAAAGGAATTTGAAGATCCACAGGCTGGGAGGTCAGCAAATCAGTGTTGAGGTAGGGGTGTTACGTCACCCTCCCATACCTTCAAGGCAACTATCTAGTCTAATCATGTCAAATTTTGATGCATATGGGCACAAATTAAAAACATTTCAACATTGGCCCCATTCATTGCTCATTGTGCGGGGTCAGTGGAAGAAATTTTTGATGGGTGTATTTGAAGTTCCATGTCAAATTTCAAGATAGTTCCGACAACAATTTTATAGAAGGGAATGGAAAACATTGGAAATGAGACGTGCATGATGAATGTTGATGTAAATGTGGATGATCTTGAAAATTATTGTGGACATCATACATCCTTGAGTCTTGAAACCCTCTCATACTATCAAGGCATGTGTCTAGTCTAACCATGTCAAATTTTGATGCATACAAGAACACATTAAAGAAATTTCAACGTTGGCCCCATTCACTACTCACTATGTGGGGTCAGTGCATGACATTTGTGGTGGGTGAATTGGAATTTCCATGACATTTCAAGAGAGTTCCAACAAATATTATGCATATGGAAACAACGAATGATGACAATGAGGCATCCATTATGAATGTTGATGAAAATATGGATGATCTCAAAGATTATGTGGGGACATCAGACATCCTTAAGTCTTGAAACCCTCCCATACCGTCAAGGCATGTTTCTAGTCTGACCATGTCGAATTTTGACGCAGACATGCACAGTTTGAAGAAATTTCAACGTTGGCCCTATTCACTGCTCATTGTGCGAGGTCGATGCAAGATGTCATTGGTGATGGGTGTATTGGAAGTGCCATGACATTTCAAGAGAGTTATGACAAAGATTATATAGATGGAAATAATGAATGATGACAATGAGACATCCATTATATTGAATGTTGATGAAAACATGGACGATATCAAATATTATGTGGGGACATCAAACATCCTTAAGTCTTGAAACCCTCCCATACCATCAAGGCAATTATCTAGTCTAACGATGTCAAATTTCAACGCATACGGGAACAGATTGAAAATATTTCAACTTTGGCCCCATTCAGTGCTCATTGTGCAGGTTCGGTGGAAGAAATTTTTGATGGGTGTATTGGAAGTTCCATGTCAAATTTCAAGATAGTTCTGAAAACGATTCTATAGAAGGGAATGACAAATTATGACAATGAGAGGTGCAGCATGATGAACTTTGATGCAAATGTGGACGATCTCAAATATTATGTGGGGAAATCATACATCCTTGAGTCTTGAAGCCCTCCCATACCGTCAAGGCATGTGTCTAGTCTAACCATGTCAAATTTCGATGCATACAAGCACATATTGAATAAATTTCAATTTTGGACCCATTCACTGCTCACTATGTAGGGTCAGTGCATGAAATTTGTGGTGGGTGAGTTGGAAGTTCCATGACATTTCAAGAGAGTTCCAACAAATATTATATAGATGGAAACAACGAATGATGACAGTGAGACGCCCATTATGAGCGTTGTTGCAAGCATGGACGATCTCAAAGATTATGTGGGGACATCATACATCCTTGAGTCTTGAAACCCTCCCATACCATAAAGGCATGTGTCTAGTCAAACCATGTCAAATTTCAACGCACACATGCACAGTTTGAAGAAATTTCAACGTTGGCCCCATTCACTGCTCACTATGCGAGGTTGATGAAAGATGACATTTGTGATGGGTGTATTGGAAGTGCCATGACATTTCAAAAAAGTTCTGAAAAATATTATATAGATGGAAATGATGAATGATGACATTGAGACATCCATTATATTGAATGTTGATGCAAACATGGATGATCTCAAATATTATGCGGGGATATCAAACATCCTTAAGTATCAAAACCCTCCCATACCTTCAAGAAAACTATCTAGTCTAACCATGTCAAATTTCGATGCATATGGGCACAGATTGAAAACATTTCAACGTTGGCCCCATTCATTGCTCATTGTGCAGGGTTGGTGGAAGAAATTTTCGATGGGTGTATTTGAAGTTCCATGTCAAATTTCAAGATAGTTCTGACAACAATTCTATAGAAGGGGATGACAAGCATTGGCAATGAGACGTGTGTGATGAATGTTGATGCAAATTTGGATGATCTCAAATATTATGTGGGGACATCATACATCCTTGAGTCTTGAAACCCTCCTATATTGTCAAGGCATGTGTCTAGTCTAACCATGTCAAATTTTGACGCATACAGGAACATATTGAAGAAATTTCAACATTGGCCCCATTCACTACTCACTATCTGGGGTCGGTGCATGACATTTGTGGTGGGTGAATTGGAAGTTCCATGACATTTCAAGAGAGTTCAAACAAAGATTATACATATGTAAATGATGAATAATGACAATGAGACATCAATTATGAGCATTGATGCAAACATGGATGATCTCAAATATTATGTGGGGACATCATACATCCTTAAGTCTTGAAACTTTCCCATACCATCAAGGCATGTTTCTAGTCTAACCATGTCAAATTTCTACACATACATGCACATTTTGAAGAAATTTCAATGTTGGCCCCATTCACTTCTCACTATACGAGGTTGATGCAAGATGACATTGGTGATGGGTGTATTGGAAGTGCCATGACATTTGAAGAGAGTTATGAAAAAGATTATATAGATGGCAATAATAAATGATGACAATGATACATCCATTATATTGAACATTTATGAAAACTTGGATGATCTCAAATATTATGGGGGGACATCAAACATCCTTAAGTATTGAAACCCTCCCATACCATCAAGGCAACTACTTAGTCTAACCATGTCAAATTTCAATGCATACGGGAACAGATTGAAAAAATTTCAACGTTGGCCCCATTCACTGCTCACTGTGCAGCTTCGGTGGAATAAATTTGTGATGGGTGTATTGGAAGTTCTATGTCAAATTTCAAGATAGTTCCGACAACGATTCTATAGAAGGGAATGATGAATGATGGCAGTAAGAGGTGCATCATGATGAACATTGATGCAAATGTGGATGATATCAAAGATTGTGTGGGGACAACATACATCCTTGAGTCTTGAAACCCTCCCATACCGTCAAGGCATGTGTCCAGTCTAACCATGTCAAAATTCAATGCATACAGGCACATATTGAAGAAATTTCAACATTGGCCCCATTCACTTCTCACTATGCGGGGTCGGTGCATGACATTTTTGGTGGGTGAATTGAAGCTTCTATGACATCAACTCGACTTGGTAATTCAATAATCAAACATAGTGGTTAGATCCACTTTAACCAAGAGAATAAACAATATATCCACTTGAGTTAATGAAGTCAATTTATTGATGGTTCATCCTTTGGGGTTTCAAGCTATGAATCAAACTAACTATAAATTGGCATTGGCAAGAGGAATGAAATTATGATTATGTTCAAAATTATCCAGTTTGTGTTGCTAGTGTTACACCTCATTTTACATGAGGCCTATACTAGTATTTTTCCATTACTCTTGTGATTTTCATCACAAAGGTAGGTTTACAAGTTGATCTTTGGATGGCCTAAGGGTTTTGATTGCATTTGATGAGACTATTAGTGATGTAGTCATGGATGGATAAATGATGTTGATGCTCTAGTTGTCTTGGTAATTCCTTTCCTTTAATACTAGTAGACTTGGTTGTGGAGTCCCTTATATGATAATTATTGGATGGTTGATGATACATGTTGATGTATGACTCCCTTGATGGAACACCCTAGAAATTTTTGGCTAAGCTAATATTGTATTGGCATCTTTGTTTTCTTGTAATTATCCCCTTGATATCACTTGATTTCACATTCATTTAGGTTGATATGGTCTAGCATGGTGTGATGTTCATGAGGTGAATTCCCTTGCTCATGTTGAGGATTCATACACATATTATGGTTTTTTATGACATGTAGTACATGCTCATGTCGAGCGTTTCCCTCTTCTACATATTTTAATGCCCTATTACTTGGTGGAGGAGCCTGCCATGGAATTCCCTTTCCTTGTGGGATGATTTCACACTTGTTTAGGTGAAATTTGGATATTACTCATCATCCCATGTGGAGCGCTCACCCTCCTTGCATACATATTAAGGGATGCTCTTATTTACATGTTAAGGGATAGTCTTATTTACATGTTAAGGGATGGTATTATTTATTGATTGATGAGGGGCCACCCCTTTCTTTATGGATTTAGTTTATTATTGAAGGAATTTCACATGTGTTCTTCATATATAATTTGATGCCTAATTTCATGGATCCACTTGATTGGAACTTGTTTTGAGGAAGACATCCACCATTTGATGTCATTTTTCACTTTTACATTCTTTGTTTGAAGGGATGTTTCTCTTGAAGGTTTCACACTTTCTACCATTGAAGGTTTGAATTAATTCAAACTTCTAGTTTGTGGAAATGTCCACCTTGGATGTTACATTTCATACCTTTTATTTCTTGTTGATGGGACATCTCGCATTGGGATTAGGAGGTTTCATGGTTTTATGTCCTAGATCATGAAGGAAGATGAACAATTATGGATGTTTCTTTCACTTATGTTTATGCTTATTATTGAGGAAACCCACCTTTCTTGGAGACTTATTGCACTTGCTTTAGTTACAATTCCTCATGTGGTTGCCCCTCTTGCAAACTCACCTTTCGTTGTGTTTCGGCACCCGGCCTTGCCTAGGCCATCTTGAAAAAGTTAAGTCGAAGCCAAAATTTATCCTTATCCAGCATCCAGTTCATCATCTTTCCTAGTGCTCCCTTCTGTGGCCCTTTTCATTCCTTTCATGTGGGTGGGCACACCTCTTTCCAACTCACCTTGCGTTGCGGTTGGGCGCTCTGCTCATTTTTTTTATGTTTCCTCTTTTGGGCGCCCCTCTTGCCAACTCTCCTTGCCTTTCCTTTGGGAACCCTACCTTGTTTTCGTTATGATTCCTCATGTGGGCACCCCTCTTGCAAAATCACCTTGCATTGTGTTTAGGCACCTAGCCTTGCCCAGACCGTCTTGAAAAATTTAAGTCGAACCCAAAATTTCTTCTTATCCATCATACGGATCATCTTATTTCCTAGTTCTCCCTTGTGTGGTCATTTTTGTGCCTCTCATGTCGGTGGACACACATCTTTCCAAATCACCTTGCGTTTTGTTTGGGTGATCTACCTTGTTTTTGTTACGTTTCCTCTTTTGGGCGCCCCTCTTTCCAACTCACCTTGCCTTGCCTTTGGGAACCTTGTCTTGTTTTCGTTACAATTCCTCATGTGGGTGCCCCTCTTGCAAACTCACCTTGCGTAGTGTTTGGGCACCTAGCCTTGCCCAGGCCATATTGAAAAATTTAAGTCAAAGACAAAATAGCTCCTTATCCGGCATCCAGCTCGTCTTCTTTCCTAGTGCTCCCCTGTGTGTTTGTTTTCATGCCTTTCATGTGGGTGGGCGCACCTCTTTCCAACTCGTCTTGTGTTGCGTTTGGACGCTATGCCTCCTTTTTGTTACAATTCCTCTTGTGGGTGCCCCTCTTGCCAACTCGCCTTTCCTTTCCTTTGGGAACCTTGCCTTGTTTTCATTATGATTCCTCATGTGGGCGCCCCTCTTGCAAACTCACCTTGTGTTGTGTTTGGGCCTAGCCTTGCCTAGATCGTCTTGAAAAAGTTAATTCGAAGCCAAAATTGCTCCTTATCCAACATCTAGCTCATCGTCTTGCCTAGTGATCCCTTGTGTGGCCCTTTTCGTGCATTTCATGTGTGTGGGTGCACCTCTTTCCAACTCGCCTTGCATTGCATTTGGGCGCTCTGCCTCATTTTTGTTACGTTTCCTCTTGTGGGTGCGCCTCTTTCCAACTCGCCTTGCCTTTCCTTTAGGCACCCTATCTTGTTTTCATTACAATTCCTCATGTGGGAAACCCTCTTGCAAACTCACCTTCCATTGTGTTTGGGCACCCAGCCTTTCCCAGTCTGTCTTGAAAAAGTTAAGTCGAAGCCAAAATTTCTCCTTATTCAGCATCTGGCTCATCTTCTTTCCTAGTGCTCCCTTGTGTGGTTATTTTCGTGTCTTTCATGTGGGTGGGCGCACCTCTTTCCAACTCGCCTTGCATTGTGTTTAGGCGCTCTGCCTCATTTTTGTTACGATTCCTCTTGTGGGGCACGCCCCTCTTGCCAACTCACCTTGCCTTGCCTTGGGGCACCCTGCCTTGTTTTCATTACGATTCCTCATGTGGCCACCCCTCTTTCCAACTCTCATTGCGTTGTGTTTGTTCTCCCTACCTCATTTTCGTTACAATTCCTCATGTGGGATTACACAAAATTCACCTATAATGTGAGACACAAAATTTCCACAGAGAGAAAATACCTAAAATATATATATAATAATAATAATCTATTTTTAAGGTCACAGCCAAGCCAAACACCAAATTGGTGTATGAGACCCCCTCCGCCCAACGATTTTACATATCCTACCCCCCTCTGGATTTGAACATGTGACCTCTTAGGAGGAAACACATGTTCTATATAAGGAGGCCCTACACCACAGTGAATTTTGACAGTCCATCCTAGCACACTTGATCAAGTGACGCAGAGACTAAGGGAAAGGGAGAGGATGGTGAGTACCTCTGCACACTTGAATTTACATTTCTAATTCAAGAATAGTATTTTTGTTTCTCATTTTTTTGTTAAGTACTCAAACCGCAACCTGAATCACTTGGTTCAGAAATATGTTGTGTCAAAATGATGTCATTACTGGCCAGGCTTATGGATCCCAATCCCAACAATATTTCAAAATATCTTTAAATATCAATATATTGTTAATCAAAAAACAAGCCTAGACTATGATGATATACCTCTCCTCATTGGAAAAACTTCATAAATACCGAAAAAACTTCCCACAATGGCCATGCCAATCCACACATTATTACCTAAACCCTAGAATTTTGGATCATAACCTCGAACGTGGAGTATATATCTTGTCTCTTCAGATTGATAACTCTCAATGAATTATGAGAGACAAAAGGGTACTCAGATACATGCCTGATTGATATCTTAGTGTACCTTATTCCAGTCTGATTGTCTCATCCTTCATACTGCACATTGAATTGAGGGAACAGATTGTGCATAGAATCTTTTTGGTGAGAATCGGGTCTTGGGTGCTTTCCTTCAATTAATTTTATCAGTGGGATGTATGAATTAATTAATGTCTCGATCTATGAATTCATGCATGTCTCGATCATGCAGCGGTTTGCTTAGAGTTTAAAAATTCTCAAGAAAAGTGGTTGCTTTACTTTTCTTACCATTCAATTAGAATGAGTCTGCTTAGATTCTAAAAATTCGCAAGAATATTGGTTGTTGCATGTGTTGGGCATGATATGTTTTTACATTGTTATTGTAAAAACATATTTTCTTTGTGCCTATTTGTCTGCCTTTTGCTGGGAATTCTTTGATTTATTATTGTGCCTTTTGCTGGGAATTTTTTGAATAGTATGATTTATTAGTTTGTAAGAGGTTGTTGAGTGTGTCAAGCATGATTTGTTTTACACTGTTATCATAAAAACATATTTTCTTTGTGCTTATTTGCCTACCTTTTGATGGGAATTCTTTGAAAAGTATGATTTATTAGTTTGTTGTCTTACAAGTACTTTAAGATCCATACCCGAGTATTTTGATACTTTCTATCAGATTTATTAGTTTCTTGTCTTACAAGTACTTTAATATCCCATAATTTCTATATAGATAGATAGAAGAAAGAATATTATTTAAGATGTGGATAGCAAAAGAGCATGCATTCCCTAAAATGCCAATTCCACCATCTAAAGTTATCACTCCATTCTTGCACATTAATTAATATAATTGGTTGGGTCATGGTTCAACACTCTGAAGAGATTTTACCATAACCACAGCCCCTTCCATATGGTTCAACAGTCGGAGAGAGTGCATTTTCATGGGTAAGTGATAGGTCTAGAACATGTTGCCTCAACTTTGCCTTAAAATTGAGTTGTTTATATGTAAAAGTTTCAAACCCTTAAACCATATAAAAATTGGTTTTATTTTTAAAATGAATTCAAAACTCTTTTAAAATGAAATTAGACCTTTTTATGTAGTCTTATCTCTTTATTTATGGTTCTCTTAGTCCAAAATATTTAGTCTTATTTTGGATTTTGTACATTGGATCCTTTTTGTGGGGAGATTTTGATGCTTTTGCATGGATTTTGTTGAATTTATGATACTGCGCGGAGAAAAAGTGCAAGCAAGTCCTTGAGAATTGCCTCACAATAATGCCAGTCTCATTGAATTAAACTCCACAACTTTTTGGTACCTTCAACGAATTGACATGTTTAGATCTGAGTAGTCAAAGTGCACTAGGAATTATCCTAGGATGTGGAGTAGGCACTCATATTTATCCACTAACTAAAAAGAGAGAACACATTTATTGTTCTTTTCAGTGTTTGAAGCGAACACATTTATTCACAACATGTGGGTTCATAATTAAAAAATAACCTTTATGAATGAATTATGTGATAAGATATTGGTCAACATGGTGAAGCCCCTGTGATCCTTATGAGTATTTAAGATGTGTATGGTGGTCTCTATAATCATAAAAGTTTACTATGTTAGAAATGATGACATTTGATTCAATGTTGAATAGGTGTACTAAGTGAACTATGACATTTGTATGGTATTTTTAAATTTGGGTCATCTTGCTTCCATTTATCTGTATAATCAGCTCATACTTTTTTTCATTATAAGTGCACACATAGTAATCAATCAAGAAATTATTTCTTTCCTTGAAACTTCTTACTCCTTCCCATAGCTATTTTTCATCGAAGTTGAAATTCTTGCATTTCATTTTCCTCTTGCATGGTTTAAAGAGTCGAGTCGAAACGCCATCAGTTTCACGACCACTCCTTTGAGTAACAACAGCCTAAAATCAAGGGCAAATTAAAATTTATCTAACAACTTTTATAGGGCTATTCAACCCCATCTTAGCTTAGGTGTAGAGCTTTGGAATAGGATTGTGAGAATAACTTTACAAAGTTGCTAAACAAACATAAATATTTGATTTAGGGAGTGAAATCAAGTTTCTATATCACTGACTTTGGGAAGCCTTTCTAACACAAGGGTCAAGCATGAGGTTGCATTGGGGCCAATAGAGTAATCAAACCTACTTTTTTGGTCTTGGTATCGATTGTCGATTGTTCCCCCTCTTCTTTGGTATAGTAGGTGGTACCATAGAGGCCATAATATTTTAGACTTCCTATCGAAGGTGACAGCACAGGGAAGGTGGTGTTGTACCTAGGATAGGCGTTGGTTAGACTCACTCGGACTCCTTGGAGGGTTTCCCACTACTCAGTGAGGTAACTTGCACCAGGGCGTTAGTTCGTTAAGCAGGTTGTCAACATAACTTTCCCACCCGCTGAAACTCAGCCCCTTCGCACATTGATCCTGCGATGTTGGATTCCATCACCAACTAGCGCTTCTTTGTGAGAAGGTTTGTTTTCATGGTTGACTCCTAGATTAATTAGTGTGTGATAGATAATACAAGTGTGAAAGAGTAACACTATGGTAATCATTATGAGTTTACTTTGATACCAACAGGATACTAGTAATGAATTAGAACCATTGTACTAATTAGTGTTATAGCTTGATAGAACAATGCTTATGCATATCCAATTTCATAGACTAAGTTAGTGGATTGATGTTAGTTCTCTTTTTTTTTCTCTCTCTTAAATGTAGGGATTAATTCTTCCCACTTGGTTTGGGACATTTGTAACATTGTATCCCCTAAATCTCTTGTGGTCCTTTAATATTGAACTATGGCCTCCTGTTCCATTTCCTTAAAAATCGGGACTAGTTCCACATCTAAAACCATTTAAGGATGTCTTATCAACACATATTTCAGATTAGTACTTTCAACCCTCACCTACAAGGTCATGGTAAGTTCCTCCTCCTTGTATGTATGGGATTCTATAGATCTACTTTCCCCATTTTGTATCCAAAATCATTATCTTCTCAATTTTATCTTTAGTTTGTTCCATTTTTCCTTCCATATTTTCTCTCAAATTTAATTTTTCATTTCCTCAACTTTTAATTGCGTCCAAATGGTGCACCCTTAAAATTTAAGACCTTTCTTCTAGGGAAGAGACTAATTGTTCATGTTTCTCCAAGGGTATAACTTATCACCTCTTAGATTCTACTATACCATTCCATTTAATGATTTCTACCTATGTTTTCTTGATATGTTCCAATAAAACCCATGTGCTTATGTCAACAACTCCCATTCTAGTAGGTTCTTGAGTTTATTTAATACTTCGTATATTTGGTGTAGGGCCCAGTGAAGGAATATGTGTTTGTTTGGCTACATGGGTCTTTGTCCTTTCTCTAAGTTTCATGATCCTACTAATGTACTCGCTTGTTTATAAGGATCATGGTTTATATGGGATGATGATCCTCTTATTTCTAGCAATGAGGTAGTAATGTCCTTAATTATGTCCCATGTTTTTGAAAAATAAGTATCTTTATCCCATTGTTCTATCCTCTCAATTTTCCTTCTTTTCTTTTTAGTACTAGTTCCTTGGGGGTTAAGGACCTTATAAACACTCTTATTTTTCAATTTTTATCTAAATTTTAGGGTCTACATCTATTTATGTGACAATATATAAAGTGTTTTATCATTGGTATTCAGAAATCTTAGGGATGATAGCAACGAATGTGGAATAATTAATTGGTTAAAATAGTAGAAATGTTTCCCACCAAAGTGTTGAAAATGAACAACAAATTAACTTCTAATCGATAACAATAGTTCTTAGGCATCTCTAAAACTCATAGTTATACCTTTTCTTAGGACTATAGTGACATGTACAGAATCCATCCAAACATTTTCAAAAATCACATCTACATCGAGTATGATTCCCTGCAATCAAAAGCCACAAAGGAGAGTGAACGTTACACTTAAAGACATAGTTAAATATAAACTATAGAAAATTTTATATGTAGGTTTTATATACCCTATATTAGATAGTGAATGGGTTTTTCCTTTGATTATTGTTCCCAAGGAAGGAGTAACTAGACAATTTGTGTGGATTATAGGGAATTTAATAAAGCCACTAGAAAGGAAATGATTCCACTATATAAGGACTATATGGATAATATTTTTTTAGTAGAATAATTAAGAGGTAAGTCTTTCCATCATGTATAATTTTTTGTATGTGTTTGGTTGGTATTTACATCCTCTTTATCAAGGTATTCCTGAATTTGTATAGTGTTGGGATACAAATTTTGCATACACTTTGAAAGGAATGTGTCATTATGTATTTATTTCAATGATAAAGCATTGTCAAGAGTGATAATAGACTAGATACTAGTTCCAAATATGTATTCATCATCCACTTTTCCTACCCACAATGATATTTTAGTTTCAATAAAATGTTTAGTAGGAGGATAGAGAGCGAGTCTCTTTTGGGACAATCCTTAAGAAATTTTCATGTCCCATATTCCATAACCAATGTAAGTATCTATTGTAGCTAACCATGGTCTTCCAATGATGATGGGATTTCCATTAATAAATTTATCCTCGTGTTACAACATGATAAAGTCTACTAGATATTCCTGGGAGCCTATTGAGATTATCACATCTTATAATATTCCTTCGAGGATGAAAATTGACATGTCTATCAACCAAAGTATAGTGGGTGTGTGTATTAATAATTCTCTCAAATTTAATTGAGGATTGTCTACTTGTCATTAAATTGATTGTGACCCCTAAATATATCAAGGTATTTTGGAATAAGTACATGGTTATGTAGAAATCTACTACAAGGATGACTAGATTAGAATAAATATGGGCCTAACTATCTATATATGGGTCATCGCAATCCAATGCAATATTAGCCTTCAATTCAAAACATAAATTATTCAAGCCACAAAACCTACCTTTCTCCCTCCATTCACAAATCAATATCAATTATGGAGATCATATTTACAAGATCTCATTGAACAACATTTAGATCCATTTCCATAGGATATAGAGTATTTAGGAGTGAAAATATTCCCTCACATCATGAGATCAACAAGCTACCCAAAAACATTAATTGTGGGTGGATCTTTTTTTCGTCATTCTAGGTCTCTTGATGCATGGTTCCTTGATAATTGTTTTTTATATGGGCACATCTTTGATAGCTTAAAGGATTGGAATTTTGACAGATAGAGTTTTTAGTTATCCTAATATTTTAGTTTTAAATTGGTTGTATGTCCTCTTTTCTTCAATCCTCTTTAGATAAGGCATTTTTTCTTGGTGCATCTTATTGAAAAAACAACTAGGTTTCTTCTTGGACATATAGATTCTAAGTCCTTAGGTGGATTTTCTTTCGCTTTCTAGCTTTCAACATTATCTAGGAGTTTCTTCTACGCTCCCACATTGTATTCACATTGGATGTATCTTTTAGTCCCATTGACCTACTGTTGTGGTCATTTGTTGGACATTAATAGCATTATCTTACCTTATCTACATCTCTAGCAATTGTTAACAAGTAACCATGGATGCCTTTTCAATTTCAACAAGTTGTTTGGGATTGAATCACCCTCTTCCATATTCATTAAGAATCCACCAACGTAGGTTGGTCGACTAAAGGAGAAAAGATCATTGGGGTTGTCAATGAAAGTACTTCCAAGAGAGACCAAGATCACAACAAGTCAATGAAATATGTTACATGAAGCATTTCAAATAAAGATGGTCTAGTCGTAGTACAAAGTTGGTTTGTTTGCATGCTTGACTCCTAGATTAATTAGTGTGTGTTGTTTTCTCTCCTTAGTTGGCCTTAGGATTGAGTCTGTGTCTAATGGCATCAGTTCTTGGGTATTCCAAATAGCATCGTGTCCTATTACCGCCACTTGTTTGCATGTGTCATTTGACTCCAAATATGCCCCTATAATTCCCATATAGTATACCAATAGTAATAGAGCATAATACAATTGTGAAAGAGTAACACTATGGTAATCATTATGAGCATATTGTGATACCAACAGGATACTAGTAATGAACTAGTGTTACATCTTGATTGACTGACGATTTTTGTCATTAATGGTGTTATAAGACGTACAAGAAAACAGGTATTTGTCAGATCTATCTTCATTGAGTGAGGGAAGTTCAGGTAGAATAGATGAAAGTGAGACATCTAGTAGGTCTAATAGGTGGAGATCAACTAGAGGTGAGAAGATCAGAAGAAAATTCCATAGACGCGTGGAATTTTTTCTTGCAAAAGAGGGATCATGTTCTTATGATCACGAGAGCATAGAAAAAATCAAGGTGCCCTTGAGTTACAAACATATAGTGAAACGAAGGGTAACCAAGGATATTCCTGAAATAAACATTGATTTTTGTGTAAACGAAAGGATATATCGGATTGCTCCATCGTCATTACATGGTTTGGGGCTATTTTCCATGGATGGAATAAAGGTTTGTTACGACGGATTAACTGAATTGATGGATTACGTCGAACCTTGTTATATCTACAAAGATTGGATACGAATAGTCCAATATACAAAAAGTATGTGAAGATATGGCTTGGTTGCAAATTATATACAGCTAAAAGACAATGATCAAAATAAAGGAGCAACTATCTATATTGACGGAAGGCAACAAGAAGCGGGGAAGATTGCAGGGTTTATAAACAATACACGACCCACGACCACAAATAAGCGACCCAATTACACATTTGAGGGGCATGAAGGAAACCGCGTATTTGTATGTGCAATAAAATCAATAGTTGTGGGGGAAGAGTTATTGATTGATGACAATTTGAATCGAATAAATACAGATGTTGTTATTATGGGGGCGGTACATATACTAATTTACCCAACCTGTAAGAAATGACTCTTATATTTTATGATTTTCATTATGTTCTTTACGGTGTTAATCCATTTGGAGAGCTTTGGTTTGTTTACTCATTGTAGCCTATTTTTGTTATCGACAATAACATTCCTCCTTAGATGTCAATAAAGAGGGAGGATTTCTCATACATTTGAAATTATTTCTCATGATAATGATCACGGTTCTAATTTTACTGTAATGTGGCAGGATGATTGTGGTAAATCAAAAGCAGCCTCAAAACAGGTAAACGAACAACAATTTTTGAATTGTATTTAATGTGCAATTTATTTCTGTGGAGATCAGTTATTTTATTTGTTTCCATAACTGAATTATCATTTATTTTGTTGAATATGTAGTCGGAAGTCCATGATGTTGATGATGATTCGCTTAGCGAAAGAGATTTGTATGAATCCCCCGACCCTATGATTTTAATTAGAAAAAATATCAATAAAGAAAACAAGGAACTAGCTCACTTATTAGATATTCTAGATCAAACTCATGAGGTCGAAGAAAGGATCAAACAAGTTATGAAAACGCTTAAGACATATAAGGTAATAACCATAATTTCAAGTGGTTTTATTTTTATGTCATAAGATCAATTATGAAAGCTTGATTTTTAACATTTACATTATCTAAACGAAAAAAGATTTTCTTTCTTATATAGATATTTTTGGATCATGTTGACCCCGACATGCATGGAGTCGGTAGTAGTGGTGTTTCACAGACGCCACAAGGTCCCGACGCATGCCCTCGTAAATCTTCTAGGACACAGTTATTCATATCTCCACCTTCCACACCATTAGGTGGGAGCCACGACATGCACACCGCGGAAGCGGGCACACAGGTAGGCTCTAGAGGTGGTGACGGAGATGAGACTGATGATTTGACCAACTGTATGGTTGTTTTTCCTAAATCAAGATGTGTGACCAGCATAAGGACCCTTAAGGGCACATTTATGGTCAACGAGGAAGGGCTTCCATTAAAACAAGTTAAATTCCTAGGCAATTTTTAAAATTTTAATTGCTTCATGTTCTCTATGTAGACAAATATAAATCATCTAAATTATTATTTTTAAATTAATAATCATATAAAAAAATTCGTGTAGGGAATAATGATTTATATAGGTCATTGGAGAATAAGGCGTTGCTGATTTTTGGTCCCGCCATACGGGAGAGGTGGAATTCCTAGAATTCCAACCTCAAAAAAGAATTGATGGATTATCTTGAAATCTTTTTTGGTGTAGACACATTTAATAAGACCTTGGCCACCGCCGTCGCTGGCCAATATTTAAAATATACGCGAGAAACATATAGGAATCACTTGAAACAAAACGATAGGTACGAGCATCCTCTGATAATTCCATAGAGGGAGTGGAAGGCCCTCATTGAGAACGCAAAAGAGAAGAAATTGATAGATGAAGGAAAAACACCCTCTCGTCCCAGAAGGTAAATTACAATTTCAATTCAATACCTTCAATTTTTTTTAGATGTAAATACAATTGTGGTATATATTAACATACTTGAAACTTTTGATGATAGGTTGAATGGCACGTCAAAGGCAACAAAAGCAAGGCTTATAAAATGTGGCCAACACAGGCTAGGCCAGGGCAGCTACTTGAAGTTGCAATCTCGAATTGTAAGTACCTAAATACCTTATTTGTATCACCTTAAAACTTTTAGGTAATTGCAGCGAATAACATTAAAAATACATACTCTTATGCAATTCAGGGTGACGAGTTTGGTATTGAAACCACGGAGGAAGACCTCCATCTTTGTTACAAGTACGTCTATAAAGTTGTAGTTGAACACCGAAAAAGCTTGGGGCAGTTACCAAGAACCACTTTGCAGAATAAGGTAAATAAAATTCAATCCACATTAACCTTTATTATTAATATAATATAGTCATGTTTGATATCATCGATAAATTTCATGTCTTACAACTTTGTTTTAATCAAAGGAGCAGCACTATCAACGAACGCACTAGTATTGGAGAGCAGTGTGTTAATAGCAATTTGCAACCATAAGATGGTTCTCCCATGTAGTCCCAATATTCCATGGGGGAGCAGCCCCCCAATGGTGCTACGACCGAGATGGCACATGACGGTAATATGGTTGTATTTTAATCATATAGTTAATACATTTTGTACTTCTATTTTTTTTTACTTATACATTTATGATTGTCCCTATAAAGTTTGTGGTCTCAATGGAAGAGAATGTTGTAATTGAGGGTCATACAGTGGAAGAGGATCACGCAGGGGCAACTATTCCAACGGTGTCGACCAGTGCACTAAGTAAATAATGACATTGCAGGTGTTTTTTTTAATATTATTGAACTAGTTCAATGATATTTAAAAATTGGCCATCTAAATTTTATATTTTTTTCTTTTGTAGACGATGCCTCATCACAACGGCCTCCATTACCCTGTGAGAACCCCATGACTAGGCGTGCTCTGCGTGAGATGACGCAATCACAATCAGATTTTGAAGAGCACCCAGAGAAGGAAGACGTATATATTGATGAAATGTTTAGGAACTATAGAACTAAGAAGAAGAGGCCAGCTAAAAGTACTAAATGATGATGTACATGAATATTTTAATAACTATTTAATATAAAATCTATTTTCTATGAAATATTTTTTTTTACTTGTTGGGTTGTCAAAATGTCATTCTTTTACCAACCTTTTACTTCACTTTTCACCATATTTCGCTTTCCCACAGCCTTACATTAAGACCATTTTCATGATTACATATGAGTTTAGACCTATTATTTTCCAAAGCATTAATTTTAGTATTTTGAGTGAGTTTATGATTAAATATTGAAAAAATAACATTTTTTTCACTTATATATCAAAGTGGGATAAGTTCTATGATGTTTATAGGTGCATTTTAATGCTCCAACCAAGTCATATGATGGAATAGAATAAAGCCTCTTTTCACATCAATTTCCATTCTCTAGTTTTTAGATGTAAAGTGCTTTAGTGTAGTGTATGATGTTATGGAATAGTTGTTACTTTTCTCTTAGGAGAATTGAGCTCACTCCAAATGGATCAAGGAAATATTTTATTTCATTGAAAATAGTTGTGAATATTGGTATGTATATATGTTTGTTTTTGTTGTAAATATTTCAATAGATTTATATGTTGTGTATTGGGGAATTGAGAGTGATGTGAGGGGGGGGAGGGGCCATAAGAGCTTCCGCCTTCATGTGGTTGGCCCTGTTCAGTAGAGAATAATTTATTGGAGCCATTTAATCTTGGATCAAACCTCCCTCGATCCAAAGGAGAAACAACAAAGTCAATGTTGACTTTGTTGTTGCTACTTCAAATCAAGGGAGGCAATTTTATCAAATATTAGACGCGTGGATCCAATAAATTATTCTCGAAACCAAGAGGAGCTCATTCAGGTATGTTCTGACACTCTCGTAAAAATGCATCTTAGAGCAAATAATGCGCTACAAATATGACTTGTATTGATTTTTTAGATATTTATGGAGGTTGAATGATTTTGGTAGGTACTTTAAGATCTTTCTTCGTCAATTGAGGGAAGCTCAAGACTAATAGAGATTCATACAGCTGAATAGAAACACGCGAGGGAAACCATTCAAACTGTACTGCCGACCAGTTCATCAGATCAGGTGTGATTTCTCCTTTCAACATAGTTTATATAGTCATCAATTCTAGTTATGTTTAATGTTTATGAATTGTTATGTGATTATTTATTAATGCAGAGTTTGTTATGTGATAATTTATTGAGATATATCATATGTTTAGTACTTTTCATGTTCTCGTCTTGCATCTAGTAATGGTAGATACAAGTCCATTTATATTGAGTGAAAGAAACCTTGGATTCCTGTAGGGATTGATGAAGTGTTAGTTCATGCATCTACTATTAGGGGTCCTCATAGAATAAGGACAAATGAACTGAGAAAAATTTTCATAAATAGTGTTGTTGTACTATGCCTCCTTTTTTCTAGGCATTATTCCATATCATGGAGCATGTACTGTTACCATCCATCCTAATATAAAGATCATCTTATACTATGTTTGTTTCATATTTTTCTTTCCATGTTCGTTCCCATAGTTCATTTTTACCTTTGAGTCATCTCATGGATACAACAGCTTATTAGTGGGGGTTTTTTAGCCATAAAATAAAGGACTTTCATTTGACAAAGTTCTACAAGTTTTCTCAAAGTGATTTCTGGATCACTTTAGGCTTATTTATTGGGCCTAATTAAGTGCAAACAACTTCTTGTTTGTGTTTTCTTACTTGCTTCTCCAAATTTCCAACAATAATAAATAATTGGGTTTTAGGTTTCATGACACCCTTCTTCCATTATATAAGGTGTCACGAGTGAAATCATTTTGGGCTTCCACTTATACCCGGATTTCTCCTTTTTTGAACCATTTTTTGAAAAAACAATAATGGCGGGTGATCCTTGCATGTTGATCATGAAAACCCAGAAAGTGCTTCAATGATACAATTTTCCTCCTTTACGCAAAGTCACCCGGGGATGATAAGTCTATGTATGAACACAAAGAGATAAAAAGGAATCAGGTCATGGGGACATACACCCTCTCACTGGATATCCCTTTGTCCTAGCTTCATCCATCATTTCATAAAATCATAATCGAAGGTATTACACTAAAGATATCTCAATTTTAGTCCAAAACGTCAATTTTGGGAGTGGTGTTGAGAGAATTACAAATGTTAAGTTATCAAAAGGGTAAGGTCAATTTTATTTGGAGGTGTTCTCCATATGTTTTCCACATCCCACTCTTCCATGTCCTCCATACTCCACATTCTCCTTTCCCTCCACATCCATTTTCTCCACATTCCTTTTCTTCCACATCCCACTCTTCCACATTCCCTTACTCTCCCATGCATTCTATATTCCTCCCTTTCCCACCTCCACATCCTCCCCACTAGTACGCATTTTTGCTTCCATGTGGACCTTTTCTACACTCACTCCCCTCAACCTCCTCTCTACATGCCTATCTCCACTCACCCCTACTTCACCCCTATCCCTCTACCTCCACACCTATTTTTCCATGTGAGATGTAGAGGTGGCATCCTCTGTACCTCCACATTTGTTTTCCTCCGAATATGTTTTGTCTATCCTAAGTTTTTTTTCCCCTTCCCCTTGCAGACATCCCAAGACACCTTTCAGCAAACCACAAGCTGACATGTGGCACATCCTACCAAATCATGACATGTGGATTTATCCTAGTTGGACACTTGGCAAGTATGGTTGGCTAGTGGTGATTAAGCAATGGCATGGAAAGGTTACTAGGTGGCGATATGGAAACCAAAAATTACACTAACAATAAGCTACATATGTTTTATGTGGCTCAATCTCTTCTACCACACTCTATACTAATAAGGAAGAACTCTTTTTTATAAAGAGATCAATCTTCCCTCCCAAAATGCATGTGGGATAATAGGGTGAATTTTAATCAATAACTCAGATTGCACAAGGAAACTAATCGACGATGGTTGAGTCTCCATCTTTCAAAGGCCATATCTTGAGCTCCTGGTGTTGATATTGGGTAAACAAGAGCTCATCGGAAAGCTAAGAAGGTGAAGAACATATTGGTTGTAGTTTTAGAGATGAATCTTGCAAAAATTTTCTGAAAAATTCAAATAACATTCTCTCTCTCTCTCTCTCTCTCTCTCTCTCCACACACATATTACACAAGGTTTCTTGACCCCTGCCACCTATACATCAAACTCCACCTAGCATGGCCATGACATATCCATGTCAGTCTACTAGTCTGCATCACTTGTACGAGGTCCACATCGTCTATACGGTTCCACGTCATTTCTTAGGGTTTTTCTTTAAAATTTAAAATATAGATTTAATTATATATTTTGCTTCCATTTTTCAAACCACCACCATGAGTTTTCACATATGGTTCCTCCAATTCAACTCATCGAACACAATTTTCAACCCATCACCTACCATAAATTTGGGGATGGAATAAATATAAGATGGGGAAGGGAACCCTTGGGTTGGGAGTAGTTTGGACCACACGATTCCTGATTTGATGAATCTGACCTTAAGGCATACAAGACTATTTAAAATTTCATGAATTTCAAATCTATTTCTGACAAATATCCAGGGACAAGATTGGTACTAGTGATGGGAAGATGCTCAAGTTTGGTGTTACATTATTGCTAGGTTGAATTCATGCCATGTAAGTTTATAGAAGAAATAAGATATGTTGGTTTGGGAAAAAACTCCTTCTAGTGTATATACTACAAAGGCTCGTGATATTTACTTAAGTAAAGAAGAAGAACAAAGTGATGTTGTTTGTTGGTAGAGGGGTGACTAGAAATTCAATTGCCCTTCAAAATCTAATTTTTTTTTGCGGTTCCTCTTAAACAATAAAGCACTAATGTGGGATAATCTACAAAAAATAATTAGATTCGGGCTAGGGATGTGCTCTCTCTATGTGTTTGTGATGAGACCAATATTCATTTGGTATTGGAATGCTTCTATACCAAAGAAGTTTGGAGGGAAATAGAAGTGATACAAGGTTTAAACAATGTGTGTTATGTAAGTACTATAGAGGAAGGAATTAGGAATTTGTTTGGTAAACCTGTGGTAAAATCATATAAATATTTGCCTCTGATTCTCTCCCAAGGTATCTGGCTAGCCAAGAATGCCAATTTATTTGAAGATAAATATATTCTCTCTCTGCAGTGTGCAACTCAGGGGATCATCATTTGAAATAACTTTCCTCAAGAAAAAAACATGATAAAACAGCTAGGGAGATTATGATTGAATAAATATATAACGAGGGATCTTGGGCATAATTTGATGGGGCTACTTAGGGAGAGCCTCAAATATGTGGGGTAGGTGGATTTATTTTTATAAATAGGAAATACTATTTAAAGTTAGAGCATGGCACTAGCAATTTTGCAAAATTAGTGATGTTTAAGTTGCTTTTATTGTTAGCTAGTAAAAAAGGGGTTATAACACTACAAGTATTTGGTGATTTGGTGACAATGATTAAATGGGTGAGAGTTGAAAAAAACTTCACAGACTTTCTTTTTCCTCCTTTGCTAGAGTAGGTTCGAGGGACCTATAACTTGTTTAATACTTTGTCTTTCGATCATATTTACAAAGAAAGTAATTTTGATGCTAATACATTGTTAGAAGCTCGGGTTGATATGGTTGTTGGTCAATAGCATATTTTGGAGGTTAGAGAAGGGTACGTTGTTGAATACTACCACCCACCCTTCCATGATGTTCTTCAACTTTAGTTCCTACAACTGCTCATTGAAAGTTTTTAATGTTTTTTATGCTAGTATACATGTATGTTTTTTCTTTTAAATATACAGGGTTTGGCCCTTAAAGAAGTATGTGGATTATTGTATTTTGATATTTTAGACTTATAGAGTACTCTAAGTAGAAACTCTGTGTGGCTCTTCATATTGATTGTGTGGGAAGAATGTTTTTGGCTATTTTATGTAACCTTGAAATACATTGCAGTATGGTGAAGGTACATCATTCTTTTTGGAGTCATTTAGTACCATACACAACTATATAATTCTTTTGAAGAATTTGAAAAGTGTGTGTGTGTGTGTGTGTGTGTGTCTTATTCCAACAATCATTTATATCCTTGTCATGTCTTTCGATACTAATTATTATATCATATTTAAAGTACCAAAATCTCTTGCCTAGATTGTATGCCATTCGAATCTATTTATATCAATATTATCTTACCTTCATCTATGTCCCTTGCCTCCTTTGCAAGAATATTTGCTACTTAACTGTGCTCTCGATAAATGTGGGAGATATGTAATGCTTGAAATATTAACCTCAATGCATGGTCTTTCTCTACAAATCTTACGAGAATGATGTGTGTATGTTGAGCTAGGTTATTCATCCAATCACAAACTACCTTGGAATTCAAAAAATATGGATCCATTGTATCCCAAGTTTTGATTATATCTTCATCACCATGAGCAGGTTGATTACATTTGCGTAGTTGTTGGGTCGAAAACATGTTCCACTTTTCATAGTGATTGTGCAACCATAATAGAATGTCCCACGGACTTTGCTTTGGCTAGGATGTCCCCTGGAGGAAACATCACAAAATATATACAAGAAACTATGATCAACCTTTAATGACATAATTTGTATAATCACAACACCCCTTTACAGTTTGCAAACCATTGTTGAGTATTTTATTTTATACATTATTTCAATGGGGGATGGTTGTTTTTCTTTGAATATTTCTTCATTCAACGTGATTCAAAGACCCCATATCACATGTAAAGGTGGATTGATCAGCTCATGTGCAATTCCTCATCTCAAACCATGTATTCCATGATTCAATCAAAGTGTGGAACATGCAACCCCAATGTACTCCAAACCTCCATCTAGAAGTGGCATTTGACCAAGATGTGTAGCATTGATTCAACATTTTCCATGTAGAGGTAACATTGTCCCGATACTTCCTTGTCTCTTTTAAGTAAATTATCACATGTGGGAAGTTTGTCGTGGAGCACAAGTCATGCAAAAAAATTTGCCTTGGATGGGGCCCATAATTTCTAGAGTTCACTCCACCACCATGGTTTCATTGCCTCCTTGATTTATGTTGATAGGGTCTTGTACTACATTTTTACACTAAATGTGCCCCCATGCTAGTTTTTTTTCCCATTAAAGATTTTCTTTAATTTCGGATAAGACACCAGGATTAGCTATCAAAGCTTATATGAATATGTTCCAATGCCCATGGAATTGCTCTTCCAATCTAATCTTGGAGGTTGACATCCACCCCAATTTCCATCTATATGTTGCTTCATTCAAAATTTTTATCAACATCGGTGGACAATGTACCCTTTGACCAAGACCAATGATTGCATCTCTACCAATAAAAGCTAAATTTCCATCCCTAATAGACCAAGATAGGTGATTACCAATAGTATTAAATAGGCATGTATGTCGAAGAGACGGGTTGTTAGGGATCTATAATAAGTCATGATGCCTGATTTTTCTTCTGATGCCTTTTTTTCATTCATTCATTTTATTTTTTAAACACCTACAGGGCATCGGTATTACGACGTCCATAACGTCGCTCCCATGGCATCCACGTCGTTGATATATAGCTTATCGTCGCTCAACCGACGTTACTATCCATTGGTCTTCCGACGTCTATAGCATCGCTCCCATGGCATTCACGTCACAACCGAGATTGCATACACGTCGGAATAGCGATGTTAATTGGCGTCGGTATTGCGACGTTCCAAGCGTCGCTGCCATGGCATCCACGTAGTGGAGAACGACGAAATGGGACATCGGAATTTCGATGTCTCTGGCATCGTTGTAGCGACGGCTATATGGGGTTTGGACAGTCAAATCTGAGACGACATGTGTCTGCATCAAAAGTCACAACAAAGACGATATCTATGGAGTCGAAAAACCGACGTCATGTGAAACGACGTTTGAGGGGGTTTGTTGTTTGTCGTTCTCCCGAAAATATAAAGTGGCAATTGCTACGAACAAACCATCAGAATTTGACCCAAATGTACTAGTGAGAAGATTTGAATGGCTCAGAGACAATTCCAACAGAGGAGACCACCGACCAAAAGAAACCCAACCCCATGTTAGCACATGCAGGATTTTCGATGACTACTACAGCTCAGCTGCAGATAGAAAGAGCATCAAGTGGGACGGGTGTGCCTACTATCCTCGTAGAATTAATTACCATATACATCGATGGGGAAAGTTTAGAGGTTTCGCACATAACCTCAATACCAATCACAGAAGAGGAAGAACCAGGAGAAACATCTGCTCCAGCTTCTGACACTTTGATGCCAAATCCCCAGGAAAGCGACCATGAGGCTAGGAGCACTCTGGACACTAAATTTCTTGACCAGTTGGGAACACAGCCTCAAAATGACAACTCCAAGAATGACTTGGGTGCTGGTGAACTAGAAGTAGAAAAGAAGCTTCCAGAAATCGGCATCTCAACGGTCGAACCACAAGCTAATGTTGATCCTATGCATACTTCCCCATCTAAGACCAAGACTCCACCAACTGATGAGCATTAGCATGAGGCCAAGTCACCAGAACATACAGAAGTTCCCCCTCCTAAAGAACTAAGAGAATCTGCTATGGAAAAGATTTATACAGCAGGAAACGTAGACAGTACTCTGTCCTAGGGAGATCAACAGATTCTTGAACCAGTGAATGAAATCGTCGATATACAAGCAACTTCTTATGACAAGAAAAGGAAAGATGTAATGAGAAGAACTCCCAAGAAAAGGAGGCTCACGCTCGATAGCACACTTCTCATAACCACAAAGGAAACATTGTTTGACACAGAAAATGCTAAGATGATTGAGAAAATTGGAGCACGTATGGCTATAACTGATGCTACTTTGGACAGGGAAAGAAGGGATGAAAGGGAGGTAGCTTCCATGAAGAAAGAGTTGGACCATTTGCAACATCAAGTGGAATATTACCAGAATTCGACATAGGCAGTGGTACTCTTGAAGAATGATTTTGGAGAAATGTATGCACAATTCACTAGCGAAAGAAATCTCTTCACCTCTCGCATAGCTGATTTCCAAGAAGATACCCTCATGGGGCTGGCAACCTGTAAAGACATGCAGCGATGGTATGAAAAGGCACATCAATCTTTAGAACGGATAGACTACATCCGAGGAGCATGGCATCTAAGTGTTGATGGATAGCAACATTGCCTGAATAAAGAAAGCAGATGAACACTGGGTAAGCATGGTCCAGGAACCTCAGCGGAAAATGTAGGAAAGATGGGGAGAGTGTAAGAAACATTGGGAGAAAATCAATCGGTAAATGAGGAGCATCGAGCTACCAAAGTTTGGTCCACCGGAAGATTTCACCGATCTGCATGACATAGTTAAACAACATCAAGAGCAAGCCCTGGCATGGGAAGCAGAGATTTCTCATATTTCAAGCATGATCCCAGGTCAAGTGAAGAAGCTCATGGAACCCCCAATTAAATCTCTAATAGTCATACAACGCTTAAGTGTCATTGTAATCAAGTACAAGGAACGGGCAATAGAGATAAAAGAGGTCCTCTCCGCTCGGAAGGATCAACACAGGTTTCCTTATGCAAATACATGCGAAGATATCTTCATTAAGTGGTCAGAATACGAGAAGAACGATCCACTTCAGTGAAAGCACTAGATGAGCAAAAGACAACAGATAGATAAATCTTCCACGTGGCGTTTTCTTAAAATTTAACACAACTTTAGTAGTTATTTTTAGTTTAGTTATTTTTTATTATAAATAAGGGCATTGACCTCGGTCAAATGGTCGATGGTTTTGGAGAGAAAGACTTTTTCTAGAATTTTGTAAGAGAATTATTTATGTGCAAGTTATTTTAATTAAGAAGTTTTGTTTAGAACCAAAGACACTTCTATCGTCTAAGGCGTGAATGTGATTCGACCAAGGGATATTATCTATGTCTTCGGATTCAATATTTGTTGTTGTATTGAGTAAGAGTTGTTGTTTCTATTATTTAAAGTGATCTGATAATGTCGTAACAGTTCTTTTATTATGGTTGATGAATAGAAATCAGTTGTGTTAAGTTGTGATTGATAATAGAGCATCGAAAATTATTTTTCTTGCACTAACTTCTTGTCACGTGTATGTTTCATTTATGTAACTGTTATCTCAGACAATGTTGAATGTCCACTAATCAGAATGGTACTTATGTTGGTTTGAAGTAGTTTAGATCTTCTTCGTCTGCATGCTAAGGTATAGAGGTTATCCTAAAAAACCTAGCCTTCTCCCAACACACAATTTAACTTCCCTTTGCCATTCAGATTAAGCTTTATCTTTCTTTATTATAAATATTAGAAAAAAAGAACCAAAAAGAGAACTACCCAGTCTGAGGAAAGGTTTCACGGAAAAGAAACCTTTGTCAATCACAAATAAGACTCATCGATATTTCCAGCGAGATCATGAATCTGGTGAACCTTACCACTCATCAAACGCTTACGAGTCTAATTGGGCCTCTTAAACTAGTTTGGTTCCGAGTTAAATGGACCTCGGACCCCTCAATAGAATTGGCGCTAGGAGGGCCTGATGAATGAATGGCTAATAATATTTATGATAATATATTTTGCATAGCCTATAGATTCAAAACAACCCACCTACATGGCTAGTCATTCTCGAGACAACCCACATTCAGAGAGTACTCCCGATATGAGTAACTCACCACAAAATGAAGAGGAAGAACACTTGTACCCTGAAATACATTACGCTCATCCCCACGAGGAGTTGAATAAGTTCAGAAGAATCACAAGAGCTTACGCCCGACAAATCAGAGCATTACATTTAGCTCCTTTAATTCCTCGAAGAAAACAAGTAAGCAGACCAGTTGTTGACACCCCTGACCAGGTATTTGTTCACATGGTAGAAGACCTGATAGATTTTTCCCTTACTTATATCCAACAACCCCTTAATATGATACTTGAAACACCACCTGACGATTTTGAATCTGAAGAGGAAGGATCCAACTCAGATCGCTCAGGTTCCGAATTGGAAGACATGGAGGATAATAACGATAATAATGGAGAATGAGGAGATCAACCTCAAGGCAATCAACCATGGTTGGTCAGAGATGCTCTAGCAATCCCAGGATGGGTGCATAACCTACCTAGACATCTAGAAAAATTACTTCCTAAATTTGACCTAGAATCATCCAGATTACCTGACGACCATATTAAGAAGTTCATATCGGCTATAAGGTTGATGAATGTGCTACACGAAGACGTAGTGTGTAGAATTTTTCCTACACCTTTGAAAACTCAGCCTCGACTTGGTATTTTCAAAAGGATTTATTGGTAGTGTGTAGTGTGTAGTGTGTAGTGTGTAGCTGGACAAAGTTTCTAAAGGATTTCTTGGACAAATTTGCGAAAGAAACTACCACATGAGCTTTTAATGGCTGAACTTTTCGCTGCCACTATGAGTCCAAAAGAAAAGGTTAAAGATTTCAACCAAAGGTTTACCGCCATTTTGAACAAATTTCAACCCGAAGTTAAACCCACCCACGAGTTGCAAATTGAAGTATACGCTAATGCTCTCCCAGCTTATATTTCCTTGTTTGTAAAAAGGGCTGCCAAACATACCCTAGCCAAAAATTTCGAATAAGATAAAACGATTGAATTCCAAATGAAAGGATGCAAAGAAGGTCAGATCTCACTGATAAAAAAAGAAACCCAACCTCTACCTAAGAGAAGACTTTTGTTAACAAGACCCCCGGCAAAACAAACAGAACCCGGTCCTGATAAAGAAGGAGGAAATCTAGAAAACCTGCAGTAGATGATTAAGAAACTCTCCAAAGATATCGTAGATATTAAAAGAAGTGTTGGGGAGGGTAACCAAAATCAAAGACCTTATAAACCCTTTTTTTAAATAAATCCTCCCTTCAAAGCTATAGAACCTCCCCCAACTAACCTAAACGTTGACTTAGGGAATGTAGCATCTGACTCTTTCTGCACATATCACCAAGAAAACCATTCAGAAAGAGATTGCCCCCAATGGGTACATGTTATGAATCTAATGGCAAATTGATTCCTAGACGAATGTTCTCTAACCTAACAACCCAGTAGCTCGGCAATAAATTCCATCGATCAAGCAAGTCAAGAGCCACTGGAAGAGACAACCATGTTGTTATGGGATTCCAATCACCTGATGCCTTTCAACGACGTCGTTAAAATGCAGGGACCTCACGCTAAAATTCTAGTTGTACAGACGCGAAGTAAAAGCCAATCTGTCCAAAGTAACCCCACCACTACTCAGTTATCTAGAGGGAGCCCAGCGACCGATCACCCCAAACCCCTATTTTCCATTCAAAAAAATACCACATATATACACACAGGTAGCTCCTAAACTAGACTATAATATGGTAGAACACTTGAAGAATATGAAGGCTAATGTGTCTGTCATGGACATGTGTAGGATCCCTCAACAAAAAGATTTTTTGTTGTATGCCTTAAAATCAATAGATACCCCTATAACAAGCACTGATCAAAGTGAGGTTCCATCTCCCACGGATTTAACAAATAAGCCAAGTGTGAATGCTTTCTCTTTAGACAAAAGGGTAAGGCCTTTTGTTCCTCCTTTCCTCTTGATGTTTGAAGTTTTTAACAGAAATCTACACAATTTCCTAGTCGATTTAGGGGCATCTTCAAATGTCATGCCATTGTCAATCTGCAAGAAATTAAACGCAACCCCGCTCAAAAGTGATAAACATGTTATACAACTAGATAGGACTCAGCGAAAAGTCATTGGGGAACTTAAGGATGTCATGATCAGAATTGCCACACACCCCAAATTTGTTCAAGTAATTGACATAATCGTAGTAGACATCCCAGAGCCCTATGGACTGCTACTTAGGCCAAACTGGTCCGAGAAATTAAATGGATACTTTAGTATCGATCGAGCTCACCTTTGGTTGCCATTAAAAAGACATAAAAACATGATCAGGACTGACAGAGAAATATATCTCAAACATATTGTCATTGATTTAGAGACTCCAAATGAACCCTCATCAATAGAGTTCCCTGTTTTAGGAAACTACTCCTGTGATTCTGATTTCAGTAATTTCACCTCTCTCGTGTCTGACATACTTCCCACACAAAAATCCGAAATGATTTTTCAAGTAGACTTACTAGCAGCCACAAAGGAAAGCATCTTTTGTCCAGATTCTCCATCACGAGTAGCAGACAAGGAAGATGAAAGTGAAAAAATAGAGACATGAAGAAGTTGGTAATTTTCCCCTGCAAATTTGGACGTTGTACTTTGATGGTTCTAAATCTCAAGAAGGGTCGGGAGTAGGATGTATCATCATTGATCCAAAGGGGAAACGAACCTTCTTATCCTGCAGATTAGAATTTGAATGCACTAATAACACTGTTGAATATGAAGCTCTAGTCCAACGACTAAAGAAGGCCATCAACCTAAAAGTCAAAGAATTGAAAGTTTTTAGAGACTGAAATTATCGTTAGATAAGGAAAGAATACTATCCATTGCAATTCACCTCACTTGAGAAATTACCAGCAAGAAGTAAACATGCTAATAAACAATTTTGATGCTTTCAACATTATCGTTGTTTCCAAGACAAAAATACTATGAAGCCTCAAGGTTCGCAGTCGAACTGCTCTACAAACCGTCGATACCTAACAACATTTCCAATTGGAAAGTTTTTGAAGGTGATGAACAGATTGTAGATTTCCTGACTTATTAGGAGAATTTCAAGTATTTGACTATTGACGATGAAATATTCCAAGAAATATTCACAAAATCAAATCTCCATGAACAAAGGAGCAAAACATATCACTCTGATGACAAACCAAAGTATCACACGATACCAAAAGGAGTGGCCAATCTAGAGAACCTTTTTTACCTAAGGGAGAGATTTAGAGGGCTAAGAAATGCAAAAATAGGGATCTCATGCCCTATATACGAAGCTATAAACCTAGGTACCCTCGAGGATCCCAAGAATGTCAACCTAAGCAAAACAGTGTACAAAGAAGACAGGAAAGTTTATCTTAAATTATTTAAAGAATATCAAGATGTCTTTGCTTGGTCGTACCAAGAATTGAAAACCTATGATACTCACATTATCCAGCATATGATCTCGTTTAAATCTGGAATAAAACCCTTCCAATAGATGCTTAGGAATTACCACCCATCTCTGGAACCTCTAATGTAAAAAGAGTTGAAGAAATTATTAGATGCCAAGATTATTTTCCAGGTAAGACACTATGCTTGGGTATCCAATCTGGTGCCTGTCAAAAAGAAGTCTTGGGAGATCCATTTGTGTGTGGATTTCAAAAACCTTAACAAAGCATCGGAGAAGGATAACTATCCAGTCCCACCCATGGAACAGCTCCTACAGACAGTATCCGACTCTGAAATTTTTTCCCTCCTAGATGGTTTCTCGAGGTATAACCAGGTCCTGGATTCAAAAGAAGATCGATTAAAAACTACCTTCCAAACCAAGTGGGGAACCTTTGCTTATAAATGCATGTCTTTCGGGTTGATGGGGAAACCTTCCAAAGGGCCATGAACATAGTTTTTCAGAGATTGATTAACAAGTTTGTGGTAGTCTATTTAGATGACGTAACAGTAGACTCAAAAAATAAGACCACATTCAGCGTTTGACTCAGATCTTTGAAAGGTGTAGGAAGTATGGAATATCTTTGAACCCTAAGAAAACCATCTTTGGTGTAGAGGAAGGAAAATTATTACATCACATCATTTCTCAGGAAGGAATCAACATCGACCCTGACCCAAATTACCAAGGGTAACAATAATAATTGATTCAATCTTAAACAAAATGAAATTTATATTTTGGTCACAGGTTTTGTCAAAATTCCCAAAATCTATGGTGATAATAAATTTGATATTCTAAATTTCCTAACTACAGAGAAAATAGTAATTAAATGAAACTATAGATTTTGAAAATCTTTAACGGCAAATCCCAAATGAGATTGTTACAAAAAAATTGCCTAAAGCGACCACCCCACAAGTTGAATGCCTCCTCTCATTGAAAACATTTCACCTCTATAATCTAAATGAAATAGAAGTTTTTTGCATACATAACTATAAACTTGGGTAGGATGATTATTATTTGCCTATAATTTTGTCCCTTGAATTTGTTTGGTTCTATTTAAAGAATACTTAAGTCCTATGTTGCTTCATACATGTAGTTTCACTTGAAATATTGTTATCAAGATCGTAACATGTTTCATTCACAATCAATTCTCGCTAATGTTGTTGGACATTTGGTTAACTCCATCACAACATGTGCTCAGTTCGAATCTTCCTAATTGACACACACCAATCTACACCAATAATCTCATTGGATTAACCATTCATAAATCTGGAAAAAGTCTTCCCTTAAATTTTCCCACAAAGTTTTCCTTCAAGACTAACATGATGTTTCATAGACTTCCATTTCCCTCTAATCTCTACATATGTTAACATCAATGCATCCAATACTATAATACATATTTTATCCCTCGTTATCCTTAATATGATAATTTATCCTCTAATCTTCTGATTTAGATTTATGAACCTTTTGTATCCACTTCACTTCGAATATAGGTGACCTTCTACTACTTTCTCATCATATATCATTATCTATTTTTTTCAACAAGTATCCTCACCTTGTCCTTTATTGGCAATTATCACGATCACATTAATTCTATGTGAAAAAATGAATCGGAGTCAAACCTACAAGTAAACCCCCATCCAACATTAAATCGCAGGGCACTAGTTTTTTCACAAATTATCTAGTATTGCACTCTAATGACCGACACTTGTATAGGTGGAGCTTGATTGTAAGTGGATGAACTGCAACAATAAAAAATTCAAGAGACTGCTGCACACCTTTCAAGGTACAATAAGAACAAGGGTGCCCCCTAATAAGCCCGAAGTTACAGTTTGCCTCCTACGGCTGGGAAAACTCAACTCGGTAATGAGTTGTATTTACATAGACCTATTTTAAAAACTAATACTCCATACCAGCTTAAATATAAAAAATGAATCCATGCTCCAGCACTCTGCAAAAGACCACCCCAATAATATCATCTTCCACTCAACACAAAGAATCCAATTTTTATATAATGACGCAAGAATTTACTACTAAAATATACTTTAAATAATTTCCCAATCAAATTGTGTAAATCAATAATTAATGATTCGCATCAACAATTTGGCATCTTTTTTAGTTTACAGATAACAGCCAAGGAGCATTGGATATTTCCAGTAAAACCATATACAGTGTAGACACATTTAGGCATGAACATCTTGAATGTTGCCGAATATTTGAAAATTTACAGAAGCCATGATGCAACTGAAAAAACCTCTCAACCACATGCCATTACAAAAATGAAAAGAAAAAAAAAAATCCATGAATTTCATTCTAAACAAAAGATTCATTCTGCATAAAATATAGACTTAACCACCACCTTTTTTAAGCGCACTCAACATTTTTACTAGTCCCATACACCGTTTTTTGTGCTGTAGTGTTGAGGCAATGTTTTTTACTAGTTCCAGCTAGTTTAATAGACAATATCCTGCTACAACACGCAAGCACAGAAAACAGAGATTGTGCAGTCCATTCACATAACTGATACGCCTGTTATATGTGTGTTAATGAAAGCACCCATTAATTAAGGAATATTCAGCGAATGGTGCAATCTCCTTAGATAGTGATTTAAAAAACACACTCCATGGAAAAAGATATAAACTCCCTTCAGAACTATAACTCGTTTAAGAACTTTGTGATCGTAATTATTTCTGACAGGTACAAACATATTATTTGTAATATGTACAAAAAGGAATAAATTGTTCCCTCCTGATTGCAACCAAAAACAAAGCTGGCAGCTATGAAATGATTCCTGCCAATATTAATTGCCACAGCCGCTAGCAACAAATTGCAACACTTAGATAACAAACTTTGCAGCCACCTTAACTAGGCATTACTCATATCAGAAAGAAAATCCAACAACTGCCATGAGCATAGTGGATGTATAGCTTCAAAACCAGACAGATTGGATCCCAATTATCAACCTTTCAAGAGGCGGAACAGCCAATGTTGATGAGACAATGATAACACATTATTACCTCTTTGGATGTAGTGATAGGAACTCTTCAATTACATTGAGGCTAATGCAGTTTATCTTGACAAGAAATAACCCTGGAGAAGCCTTAGGAAAAAATCAGGGCCATATGATAAAACTAAATACAGGGTTGTAATGTAAAGAACATCTCAACGTGTATCAGCTAATTTAGCCATACCCTTAAAAATGAGAATGGAACACTGAATACCACAGCGAAAATTCTGATATATGAGAATACGATATGTAATTGATGGCTCGAAGGTCAAGAAAGTCACTCAGCAGATGATAATATTGATATCCCAGGCTTCAAATCATCCATAGATGATAAACCATTGCTGGCTTTCTCATTGGCATTACTATCTTTTGGTAATTTCTCTTTCGCTCGAAAGTCCTCCAATGTTCGGAACTCCTCTGTAAGTAACCTTTCCAATTCTGGATGCTTTTTCAAAGGCCTAGCATCCTTCTTGCGAAAAAAATGAAATGCCCTGCAAAAATGTTTTATATTTAAATGGACTGCCAAAAAAATCTTAAATGTTTCACCTATATTTTGCACTTAATCCAGAACATCAAACAGAAAGGAAATATACCAATATTTTTCAAGACCATAAAGATTCCCCTTCTTGTAGAATTCAATGGTGAACTGTTCAAAATCTTCATACAGACTTTCCTTAAATTTCTTCTCCAATCCATAGCTGAAAGATCCCACGATTGTTATTTTCTTATATTCTGGCCTTTTGACAGCAAAAACAAAGGATAGCAAACTGCAGCTTATAAATCAAACTGTCACCTGTAGAACCTAAAAAGGCACTCCATGCCGTAATTATACTTTGATGCTGCATCTTCCAGTGCTAATCTTCGGAACTCATTATACATGGAGCAGTTGAAATTATCTCTGAGGAAATATGACCAAAATCGGTAGAGAGTATTCATTTCCTGCATTGACAAATTATAAGCTACTATCATAACTGAACTGAACTTTCACCATTTTACAATTGACGATGTGTAACATTACAAGATATCTGCTACAACCTACATGAATCGCCTAAAGAGGGGCAGCAAGAACATGCTTTCCTAAAATAGTATTTGTAGACCAGAACATTTACATCATAACTGCTCAAATCCCATTAAGTGCCTGAATATGTCCAGAATGAACATGTTGGCCCTCAAATGGTATTTTCAAATTAGAAATTTGATAGATTGACAGAGTGCCGAAGTATATAAGAGAGAACTCATGCTAATCATCTACCAACAAATCCTATTTTATACTTATTCAATAAATATCCCCAGTAATCAGACTCAGTAAAAAGTATTCATTGCCTGCATTGACAAATTATATGCTAGAACTGAACATTCTACCATTTTACAATTCGCAATGTGCAACATTACAGGATATCTGCTACACACTACATGAATTTCCTAAGCAGGGGCAGTGTGAACATGCCTACCTGAAATAGTATTTGCAGGCTAGAATAGTTACATTATAACTGCTTCAATCGCATTATGTGCCTGAATACTCCAAGAATGAACATGGTGGCCCTCAAATTGTATTTTCAAATGAGAAATTTGATAGATTGATACTGCACTGAAGTATAATTCTATGAATACGGTGAGAGAACGTTTTCTAATCATCTACCAACAAATCCTATTTTATGCTTATTCAATAAATGCCCCCAATAATCAGATGTTACTTCTTCAATATGTCTCCCCACAATCAGACAGATCATAGTATTGAAGAAAAAGCACACAATTGTGATCAAATATCATTTTAAAAAAAGTTTATCATAGAAAATAAAGAATCTAATCCAATATAATGGGATCCCCTGCAATTATTCCAGCACAGGAATCCAAGGATTATTACTAGCCGTACAATATTAGAAAAATTCAAGACAAACTTTATCATTGTACACAAAAGCTTCCCTGCCTGTAATAGGTGTTCAAAAGACTTTCCATGCACCCCTACCTGTAAATGGCAATATGGCAAGGATGTAGAGGAGATTAAGTTTAAGCTTTAAAATTAAGAATTAAGGATCAAAGGACCAGCAATTACAACATTCATGAGCCAAAACAAAACCATCTTGGCTTAAGCCAGCCAGTATTTTTTGCTCTTGGCATCTAGCTCATCGGTGTAATTGGCAGACTTTCAGTCCAGCCTACCTGTAATTGACAATATGGCAAAAATGTAGAGAAAATTAAGCTAAAACTTTAAAATTAAAAATAAGAATCTAAAGAGCAGCAATTACAACATTCATGAGCCAAAACAAAAGTATCTTGGCTTCAGCCAGCCAGTATTTTTTTCTCGACATCTAGCTCATAGGTGTTTTTGGCTTAAGCCAACAATGGAGCCTGCATGCACAGCCCGATTTGTATTGAAGCTTCACATACATGGTAAAAGGAAGCTTTAATTCAAAATTAAAACAAAAGTATCTCTATTCTCCCAAGAACCCAGTGCCAAGCGCCAAAACAAAAGCATTGAGTATGTTATTACTTTTGGTTTTACCACACTGAGCTGCCAAGATGGCTAACAAAATATGCATTGCAGAAGAGAAACAAGAAACAGTTACGGTAAATCACACCCTTGTGTAAACCAATGTTGCAAAAATTGCCCAAACATCAAATATTTTCCAAATTTTAAGCAATTCCAACCCAAAACAAGAACTGGCAGTCATAAAATCACGAGTTCTTGGAAAAATTGAAAAACTAATGAGTTTTCCAAACAACTCTGTCTATGCATGAAGTCTTTTCTCTAAACCCCAAAAAACAAGAGTATTTCACTGTGTTGTTAGAGTCCAAACGTCGTGTTTATTGCCAAGTCATTCTGCCTTTTCCCTATCTTGCTCCTTCAGTCAATTTTTGGTGCTGACCAAATTAATCATGCGTCCATATTTTGCAACAATGGTTTGCACTGTGAACACATATTTGCTAGTTTAAGCTCACATACTCAACCACGATTATTATTCAATATTGCCATTTTAAGTAGGCAAAGAGGTGCATCAAACAACTTTTCCAATGGCATGGTTTACATGAAAGAATGGTCACCAAACATGGGGTGGGCAATAATAAAATAACTACATCACTTAGTGAATGAGTCAACATCAATCACTAGCACTTTTCAATCATTAGACCTTTTACAAAAACAAAAGTACAATGACAGATCGTGAACCGAGACATCCGAGAGGACATATACAGATTATATATTCAGGTCACCTGGACCTCACCCCCGACGAGCCTGGGCTCGAAGATGTCATTCTACTTGAGCACTTTTTGGAGTTGCGGGATGGTATCATTGTCCACCCCCATACACATACAGATATTGGATGCATTCACTCAGGATCCCTCTGGAACAGCTCTGGGTTGGTTCTCACCAACTCCAAGTGGAGACTGATCACCATCTCCCACGTTCTGATAGGGTCTGCCAGATGTGTCACCTAAAGGAAACAAAGACAACGAGGCACCTCATCTTCCGATGCCCTGTGTACTATGAGATCAGCGCACATTACTATTGCCTCTACAGGGACTCAAGGGACTCCCTCTTGACTTTATTCCGATATCAGGATCAAAGGTGCCTAGCTCTTTTTATCAGAGAGATTCTCAATCACAGATCCCAGCTCTTGCATGCCCCCCCCCAACCCGAAGCAGACTCTTATCGTTTGTTTCCCTCCCATCAGATCTAAGCAACAAACGACAGTCTGAGTTGCAGAGTACTTCAAATCGTAGAGTGGTGAGACCTCGGGCCTCCCCTCAACCTCCCCCCTTGGGATATCGACCGATATATTTGAGACCAGTCAGGAGATGTAGGACCATCCATCCGACCACACATCCTCATAGCGACAGAGGTTTCACCTACAAACGAATTTAAAGCAAGGCACCTCACACGTCGAATAGCCTCCCAGCCCCAGCAGAGCAATCAGAGATCTATTTAAAGATTCTTTTCTTTGGCCTCGGATGTTAGGAGAATGTAGCTTCCTCGCTCCTACATCCCCCCAAGGTCATACATTTAAATCCCCCTCCGGTACTCGAGGACTTTGACAGTGAGACAGCGCGACCCTTGTCAGCCCCCTCACCATTGGTTATCATATCCAAGAGACATTGACCTCATTGGATTCATCCTCAGATACTTCTCTCTCAGATAGTATTGAGTTGTCCAACTCCTACCATGAACACTCTCTCACTTTGTATCACCGCACATATGATATTGTTATATACACTTTAGTTTTGGTTTTTAGCTAGACCTAGGGCTTAGCCTAGTCGGATATTTACCTAGACTATACTTTCAGTTTTTCTCTTTTCTTGTTTGGGAGTTGCTTTTGCACTCCCACATTGTACTCACACTAGATGTATCCTCTAATCCCATTGACCAACTTTTATGTTCATTTGATGGACATTAATAAAATTATCTTATCTTATCCTAATGATAAGAAGGAACAAACATTAAAAAGAGGAAAAAAGAAAGAAAGAAATTATATAAGTATCTATAAATGGCCAAAGACAAGTCAAAAGGACTAAAGTGTACATCCAAAGTTAATAGCCAGACAGAAAGTGTTCAAGGGAACTCTTCCTTAGATAACGACCAAAACAATATGGAAAATATATGTAAAAGTGAGGATGAACCTGTTCATGATTGCAACTATGTGAGACATTCTCCAAGACACAAACCTGAGAGAGAGCCCCTGAGAGGGGTGTGTGGTTCCTATCTGAGACAGAGTTGCAACGTAGAGATGGCCTCCTCCTTACAGAGAGTTGAGAAGAACTCCAGATGATTCTCCTGTGTAGCGCAGTGAGAAAGGAGATCTGCAGAGTTGGACGTGCATGTGGCTGAGCACAAGGTGAACATGTCAATTCCCAAAGAGCTGGGTGCATCGTCATGAGACAAAGATGAAGATGATGTATTAGCCTCCTCTGAGCAGAGAGTTGATGATGAACTCCAGATAACTCTCCTGTGTAATGCAATGGGCTAGAGGCTGCTGAGGCGCCCCCTCGAACCCGCTCGGTCAGCTCGAAGGAGGCGTTGAGGAAGCGGCGCAGAGAAGCGCGCTCCTGGCAGCTCCCCGCCGGGCGTTTTAAGCAGCTCCCTCTTTCCATGCGCTCCCTGGTTTTAGAGGCGCTCGGGGGAGCGTCGAGGCAGCAGCTCCTGAGGAGAAGCCTGCAGCTCCCTCCTCGAGGAAGCCAGCTCTAGGCGCTGGCCTCCCAAGCAGCTCCCCGAGCAGCTCCACGAGGCAGCAGCGTGAGGATGAGGGAAAAAATGTCATTTTTAAATTTTTGGTTTTGGGGAAATGACTCATGGTTTTGTAGCCTAGGGTTAACTAAGCCTACTAAACACTCTTTCCTCCCATTTCTCTCATTCTATTTCTCATTTCATCCATTTCTATGCTTTGCTAAAAGAGGGTTTTTGACTCTTGAGAGGGTTCTTGTTAGTTCTTGAGGAGATTGAAGAGAGGGAGATTGAAAGTGCGCCATTTGTGAGAGCTTGGAAGGAGATTAGAGGCTACCATTTGTGATAGCTTGGAAGGGAGATTAGAGGCTACCATAGTCATCTTCAACCACATTGGAAAGCTAAAGAAGTAGGCTCTTGGTGCCCATTTTCTTTCTTGTTTTGTTTTTAAAATGCATGTGTTGTAAATTGGTTCTTCTCCTACTCTTTCCCATTTCTCCTCCATCATTCTATGGCGGGTGGCAACTTATTATCAAGGGCCAAAGGTTCAACATTCCTTGATGTTGATGTCAATGTGGTGTGCTTTTTTGGTTCCATTTTATTATAATGGTGGTGGGAGGTTCACATACGCCTAGGCCTAAGGCCTACCATGATGATAGAAGAAATGAAATGGACAACACATACCAAGGAAGGAGGAAGGAATGGAAGGGATGGAGACAATGAACATGGCAGTGATGGTCAGGATCCCAAAATCAAAAGTGAAACACACACCTGCGTGGAAGTATGTCACTAAGCTTCTTGGAGGGAAAGGGGGTGGAAACGAGGGAAATTTATAATACCACCATTGTAATACACAGAATACCACGAGGTTCCTATACCCGTGTGAGAGAAAGCATCTATGTGGGCCTATGCTTGGGATGAAGGTAAGAATATAGGAATCAAAACACGTGTGAGTATTAGTTCCAAAATAGACCGTACCGAAGGGAAGAGGAGGTAGCATAAAACAAAACCAAAAGACCAAGGAGTGAACATTCTGCCTGCATTCTCAGGCAGAATGTTCGGTGGTCGAAACACATCCTCCATGCTAGTGCATTCTCACCTCCGTCTTCACCTAAAACTATCGAGAATTCGCTTGACCAAGGTTGTAGAGATGATGGATACAAAAGTTCCTGAGGTTTTCTATATGCATGCGGTATACCGTTCAATGTTCTTAAGCTCACCATATTGGCATGAAATGGTCCAAACCATCAATGGTGCCCCTCAAGGGTTATAAGACCACAGGTGGCAACAAAGCTAGAGCAGGTGGGACTTGACATGGAAAAAACCAAAATCCAAGGTGCTCTAGGAAACTTTACAAGTGAGTGGAACCGACATGGGGTATCAATTGTCTCGATGGTTGGACAAATGTGAAAAACAAGCCATTGATAAATATTCACTAACGTGTCTAAAAGTAATGCGATCTTCCTTTCAGCCCATGACTACTCTGATCGCTACAAAATAGGGATTAATACTGCATATACCTTGCTTAAAACCATTCAAGAGGTGGGGCCCTACAATGTCATTCAAGAGTCATCACTGATTATGTTGCTAATTGTAAGGCAGCGGGAGCAATCATTGAAGATATGTACCCCAAAATATATTTTTAATTGAGTGTTTGGTTCACACAATGGTAGCTGATGCATGATATCATTAAAATGAAGGACCATGATTATAGATGGATTGATGATTTGTACAGAGAGAGGGAAGAAGATGATAGATTTATTACCAATCACTTGTAGCACTTGGCCCCACTACATTTTTTCGCAGTCACTCCAAGATGGGTTTACTAAAGATTGCAAAGACCAGGGTTGCTAGCTATTATCTCACCTTCGGCGTTTGTTGAAGGTAAGAGGCATTGGCTAGTATGGCCACCAGTGATTCATGGCGGGATCTAAAAGGCGGGGGGCTACATCCCAGCATCGAGGAAGTGACTTCGGAGGTGGAGGACCACACGGTCATGATGGCCATTTTGGCAGCGAGTTGGTATATTACGCGATTCACCAAACCCATTTCACGTTATGATTGATTCTGCGGATCTGAGATCGACTAGGTGATTGGAAGTATATGAAGCGGATGAATGACATGCTAGGTAAATCGAAATTGTAGAATTAAAGGATACGATCTTGTATAATCATATCCATAAACTTGTGGTAAGGTGGGATAATTTGAATGTTCCACTCCATGCCTTGGCATATGTCCTTACCCAAAATATTATTCTTCATCTTGGTTATCCCAACCAGCACCTGGGGGTGGGGTTAAGAGAAAACCATACATAGATCGAGAGGTGCAAAATGGATATATGCTTGCATTGGACAAGTTGGTACCTGATGAAGAGGAGTGTGCTCTAGTACGAAGCGAATTGAGCAAAATACATTGATGAGCATGGAGTCTTTGGTAACTTGCATGCAATCAAAGATCGAAGACGGGGCACACGCTATCGATGGTGGAACATGTATGTCTCCCCCACCAAAAATTTGCATAAATTGGCGGTGAAGGTGCTCTCTCAAGTCGTTAACACCTCTTATGCAGAGAAGTGTTGGAGCACCTACAACTTAATCCACGGCACAAAGAGAAACAACATAAATGTAAACCAGGCATAAAGCTTGGTTTATGTGCATTACAACTTTAGTTTGTTGTCGCATTATTGTGATGGAGATGGGAATTCTTTTTGTAAAGAGATATGACTTGGGATAACAATCCAAAGGAGAATAATTTTGAGGATGGAACCATTGTTTTAGAAGGAACTTGGGTGATCATGATGGCGATCATATTCTGGAAACATACCCCATACTACAAAGGGTTCAGTTCATCGGTTTACCTTTATCTGCACAATTTCCATTTTCACGTGGGGGCCATTCAGCTGCGGTCATGTTCCACGATCACTTCCACTGTTCCTCCCTCTTATTCAAAGATCACGGGAGAAGAAACTAGAAGTTTCACATTGGCAAAAGGAAATCTTAGAGCATAGTACTTAGTACTTGCTAGATCTCTTTTGTTTCATGTTTGAAGTAGTCTCTAAAACTTAGTACTTTGTCTTGAGTCTTGACTCTTTATTGTAGCTTATTTTGTAAATAATGAAGTTATGAAGTTATAACATGAACTTAAGAACATCATATGACAATTTACCTTTGAAGTTAATGATTGATGTTATGATGCTTTAATGATTGATGTTATGATGCTTTTATGATTGATGTTATAACTTATGATGCTTTAATGTTAGGTCCCATATGTTTATAATTGATGTTATATGTGTAGTATGTTATGTACTATGTAGGATGTCCGACTCCGATGTACTAAATGGTTGATGCTTTAATGATCATCAATTCATCACTAATCAATTAGTTAAATGATCTTATATCTATGTTTCATGTTTTTTTTTGCAATTGATTCCAACATTCTATATGTTTATATATATATATGCATCAAAATATATATTTTATGTATTATATAGCAGCTCACAGCTTAGCTCCGGCGGAATATATATTTTTTATGTATTATATAAAAAACGCTCCCGAAAACGCTTCGCTCCCGACGATTTTTGAAAATATGCGCTTCCCGCTCCCGCTCCCGCTCCCGCTTCCCGCTCCCGCTCCGCGCTCCCAACAGCCTTGCTCCAGATAACTCTCCTGTGTAATGCAATGGGAAAGAAGATATGTTGAGTGGACGTGCCTGTGGACGAGCACAGGTGAACGTGATCCTAGTGGTTGAGCACTAGTGAGAGTGGTTCTTTTGTGTAATGCAGTGAGCCAGAGATATGGACATCCCTATGGATGTGCCCCTAGTGGCTGAGCACTAATGGGTGTATGAGATCCCTTGCTATATTGTTCAAGAGTCAGACCTGCCTATAACCCTAATTGTAATGTAAAAGGTACAAGTCGGCCCCACCTTAATGTAAGTGATAATTAATGTAAAAGATAATTAATATGGTTAATATTAATTATATTATGAGATAGAGAAGTCGGCCATGTTGTGCCAATAGACACTTTTGTTGACAGGTCAAGTCTAATATAAGTAAAGGAAAATTCCCCATTGAGGAATCATATCTTTTGTGTGAGTTTGGAAATTTCAGCAAGTACATCTTCTTGGGAAAAGTGCGCACCTCTCTTGGGCGCTAGTCTTCTAGGGTTTGTAAGCACCCTCTTGTGTGCTAGGCTTTCTTGGTGGTGAAGGTCTTTCTCTTTAAGAATATAGCGAAGGATTTGGTTGGGTTTTCTTCCCTTATTGAGAAGGGTTTCCCAGGATACTTCATGTGTTCTTGTGCATGGTGTTTCTTCTTGTGATCTTGGTTGCTACAACATTATTGTTTATGGTTAAGTTAAATGCTAAAAAAGGAATGAACTTCATGCTTAACCTTATCTATTGAAAAATCAACAGAACCCTCTATCATGCAATACACCCTCATAAGAAAGGACAGAGAGAGCAAATGTGTTCACAATAGCAAGAGCAAGTCTGCGGGGCAACCACTAACCATTATCTAGACCAAAAAAGGTACATGAACCATTGATCACCATAAAATCACCAATAATGTGCATGATAATATCTTCTAGAGAAAGGCCTAGGCTAAATCGAGCATGTTGAGTGGAGGTAGGCAGTGAAGGGCTCCACACAAAAGCTTTTCAATGTCCAAGGTCGACGACCATCTAGAAAGCGAGAAGAATCTAGTGATATAGTCACATCCAAAAGGAATGGTTTGTGCACAGGATGGGACAAAAACCATCACCATAAGAACTAGTGTGACTAGTCCATGGCAGGGAAACCCAACAAAGAAGGTATTGTTTGATCAATTTCTAAATCAATCAATCTTTGCGAAATTAGTAAACTCTCCCTCGAATCTCATAGTAGATGGGACACCCAATGATCAAGTGTTCCTCTGTCTCAAAATACTAAAGAGAAGAGAACCCATAAATCATACCTTCCAAAGATATATGGTGCCCTGGCTAAATATGAAGATAGTGAGAGCACATTTTCAATTGGCCTTAGATAATGGGACCAATTTTGCTATAAATAACCTTCTGGAATAATAAGACCCTTAACAATATGCAACAAGTGCTCCACATAGAAGGTCGCCATCATGCTAACGGCTAAGGAGAGATCCAAGATGTTTGTATTCACAACCGATAAATGCCCCTCCTCTGATCACCCTAATAATTTCTTCAGGCAATGGTTGTCTCCTCCACCATGTCTCGAATTCCATACTCCTCTTCATCAATCTTGTGGTCCTCAGGGCCTCCACCCCTGAGGGTCTACAAAGACAATTGAATGCTCTCGCATTGTTTTACGAACTTTCGAAGTTGATGGTTAATTTTGAGAAAACCAAGGTGATGATCTTCAACTACTCGAAGAAGTCCCTCTCAGACTTCTACTTTTACTTCAAGGTGAAGGTGATTGAGGTGACCGCTACATACACACATCTTGGAGTTCAGTTTTCAAGGCCTAGACTCAGGTTGAGCCTCCAACCCTGTGTAAATAAGGGAAATGGGTCCCTCGCTCTCATAGATAGACAATGTTCCCAGCACCATTTTCAAGATATCTCGTCCAAACTGGACCATATGGAGTATAGTTCACAAGTTTGGGGACTAAGCCTGCTTGAGTTAGACCTACCCAACACCAAAAGAGTTAAGATCTTCTTGCTCTGCTGCATCAACATATGCAAGAGGACGATTCTACAACCCATCATCCAGGTAGAGTTTGCAACACACCCTTTCTGGATCGAGACTATATTCAAACTAGTGGAGTTTGCAGCACACCCTTTCTAGATCAAGACTATCTTCAAACTAGTAGAATTGTTGCATCACCTAAGGAGATTTACTGACAATGGCGAGACATTGGGAAACCATGTAAGCACACCAAGCCATCAATACAAAACATCAAGGAGAAACAAATTAACCTATATTACTTAGGAAAAACCATAGTTGAGTGGAATTCCTTTAGTGAATGTGCTAGGGGTCAATCAAGAGTGCATTGTGCTAAGCCAAAGCCCCGTGAAGGCACCCAACACTTTACCACACTCCACATGTGCAAGATACAAGCCTCTAAAAAATGGGATGATGATGCCAACAAAAATAATAATCCATAAATAGTATTCATCCAAGACCACAAAAATATGGCTCCTAAGCCATCATCCTCCAAAGGCAGCCTGCTTGGGCAAGGTCTTCATCCTGGGACAATCGTCGTACAATATGGGCATAACATAGCTAAAACAACGGCAATCATGTCTTCCGGAGTTTGTGAAGACATTTGATTGACAGTAAATATAACATTGTTGTATTTAGAAGGTAGAGTGTTTAACAAGATGGCCTTGCCATCCTCTTCCACCACCGTAGCTTTGACTTCTACTAGCTATCTAATGAGAGACCTTTGATTACTTATTTGGTTAGACCAAGTGACTTCAATGGACATCTTCAATCTAAACAATTGAAGCTTTATAGAAAACTTTGCATTCACTATCTTTGCTCCAAACAACATATTCAAATTATCCCAAATTTCCTTTGATGATTTTTCCAGATCTACATGATATAACTCTGAATCTGAGAGAGCAAGGCTAATAATGGATTTGTCTTTATCATCTTTTCTCTGCCATTCTAGTAATTTGTTGGGCTCTGTAGGTGATTGCTCAATCCCTTTTACCCTACAAGATTTTGTTCATTAACTGCATCTAAATTTTACACTCCAAGTGTGGAAATTTAAGCTAAAGTATTTCTCTAATGTTATTTCCATGCTTAATGTCCTTATTAGAGCAATTAAAAAACTATATTCTTTTACTTGATTTAAAAATTCAAATAGTAAGAAAATTTGTGTTGAATTGTAAATGCTTAATATAAATTAACTGTTATTAACCCCAATGTTTAGATTTGGACCTTCGGGCACTGGAAATTTAAATAACAAAAATAACAATTTGCAAAAACACATGTTGGCACAAGAGACAATAGTGATTAGATCTGAGGCACTCTATAGTAAACAATGGCTCAAGGCCTATAATGCAAATTGTCGCCATCTGTATGAGTGGTGTTGCTCCGACTCACTAGTAAATTCGAGTGTCATCTGTATGATTGTCGTTTCTCTAAGTCACTAGTAAATTCGAGCATATATTGATGGCTTCAAATGATGACCCCTCTACACAATGACAACGGCTCTAAAAATGACAGCTACAAAGATTTACTCGCAGCACCTTCAATCAAAGACTCGTGAAAATAGGCAACTCATGCATACAAAAATGTCTTCTTCGAATGGTGGCATATAAGAGCATCGCCCTCTTAACTTTTAATCACTTTCATTTGACCCAGTGGCATCTTATCCTTCTTTGAATATGTGGCGACTTCTCTTTCAAGCTAACAACAGCTCGACCTCTACCTTTGATGATCAGCAACTTCCTTTTTTCCTTGATGGTTGACCTAGCCGACTCCATCACTTCGTTATGGCAGCGCTTACATTGGAAATGGCAGTTGCAACTTAATCTCATACAATGGACAACGGTGGCTCCAACACTTCTACAAACATATTTCCATCACACAACATGCACTTCAACTACATCGGATCAAAAACGTGCTCGGATACTGCCATGTAACAAGGAATAAGCTAGATCATTAAATGTGAAAACACTATATAGGGTTACATCACGAAGTGCATGAAAGAGATTTATGCAATAACATCCATTGATATCATGAATAACCAGTGCATTTATTACAATGAGATTCACCTCTCTTATAAAGAGTTTGAGAAGTCTTATTTGTCCAAAACCCTAAAAGCTAAAGTATAAAGTTTTATAGTCTAAGTCACTAAGGTGACTTTAAAACATATGTATGTCTTATATTCTAACAAGTTGTCCGTGCTCCAACACCTCTTTGTAGAAGAGGTGTTCACAACCTGTGAAAGCAACCTTGCCACCAGTTTATGCAAGATGTGTCGTAGAACCACCATAATGTTCCACCATTCAATAGGATTCATCCTTATCTCGATCTTTGTTTGCATGCATATTAAATATGAATCCATGACCACTGATGTACTTGCTCAATTCGCTTTGTACTTCACCACACTCAACGTCATCAAGGACTAGCTTTTCTAATGCAACCATACACCCACCCTAGACCCTAGATCTTTCTCTTATTTTCATGTCACCCCACCCCCAGGCACTGGGTGGGCCAACCATAGTAAAGAATAATATTTTGGTGTAAGGACATATGTTAATGCACCGAGTGGAACATTCGAATTATCCCACCGTTTGACCACATGTTTAAAAATATGATCATACCATATCACATCTCTTGGCTCGACAATGTCTTTTATTTGGTAAAGCATGATGTCCATTTGTTGATACTGTCAAGCTAGAAATTGGAAAAAAAGATAACTCCACACTTGATGTGTTTTGCATTAGCTTGTAGGTTAATAAATACATAAAATAATGACGGTTGGTCTTCCCCAACGGGTGACCGTTCCTATCACCTATGACTCTTCATATTTACAACTTATGTTACAAGTAACACAATCCAAAGGATTACGTGTCCAACATTCCCCCCCTTAATCCGAAGGGGTGTGTGTGAGTCCAAGCATCATTCTCAAATTCTCAAATTTTTCTCCTACAAATCTCTGGTAGAATTTACTTGTTTCTCCTGCAAATCTTCAAGTATTTTCCTGAGCCACGTGATCTCCAAGAGACAGTTGTTGATCCAAGACTCATGAGATAGCCTGAAGTTGAAAATCCGTTTTCCTTATCCCCATCAAAGTCTGAATCAGAATATCCGATCAAGTTGAAGTCATCCACCTTCGAGTATCTGAGTCCAAAATCTTGAGTTCCTTTCAAGTATTCTAGAACTCTTTTTGCAGCAGACCAATGTCCTTCAGAAGGCTTTTGCATGAACATGGAAAGAATGCCAACAACAAATGAAATGTATGGTCCAGTGGTAGTAAGATAGATAAGACTTCCCACAAGTTGTCTATACTTGGTTGCATCCTCAAATTCATTCCCTTCTTTTGATGTGAGTTTCAAATTTTGTTCCATTGAAGTAGAAACGGGATTGCACTCAGCGATGCCAAACTTATTCAACAGTTCTCCAATGTATTTCTTCTAGGATACAAATATGAACCATGGTTTTTGAATCACCTCAATGCCCAAATAGTAGTGAAGATGTCCCAAATATGTCATCTCGAAGCCTTTCTTCAACTCTTTCTTTATGGATGAAATGTAGTTTTCATTGTTCCATATTATCAATAGATCATCTATACATATATTACAAGATATACAATTGTTTTTCAAACTTTCTGAAAAACAAGGTTGCATCGTCAAGATTGAAATACTTGAAATTTAATTTCAGAAGATGCTCAGTTATCCTTTCATACCATGCTCGTGGTGCTTGTTTCAAGCCATATAACGATTTGATGAGCTTGCATACCTTATGTTCTTGTCCCTTTACAACAAAGCCTTCCGGTTGAGACATGAACACATTCTCTTTCAAGTCTCCATTCAAGAAAGTAGTCTTCACATCCATTTGATGAATTTTCCATCCATTTTGTGTTGCCATGGAAAATAGAGTTTGGATGGTAGCCCAGTTTGTTGTGGAGGGAAAAGCTTCCTCATAATCAACACCTTCTTTTTGTGCAAATCCTTTTGCCACAAACCTTGCTTTGTTCTTGCCAAGTAAGCCATCTAATCTGTACTTGTTCTTGGATACCCACTTGCAGTCGATTGGTTTGGTTCCAAATGGAGAGTCCACCAACTTCCATGTCCCATTCTTTATGAGAGCATCATATTCCTTTTGCATGGATTCTTTCCATTCATCATGACAAGTGGCTTCTTCAAAGGAAGTTGGTTCAAGGTTAGTAAATAAATTCAACTCGCAATCATACGAAACATCCATGTCATCTACATCACCTGAGTTTGAATTATCTACATTACCTCCATCTTGTTTTGAGGACAATCTGGTTACTATCTTCCCGACCTCATCAGGATGAACACTTTCAAGTGCTTTTGAGAGCCATTTTGGTGGACTTCTGAGATGTTGCAGGTTGTTTAACTGATAGAGATGGTATTGAGTTCTCATCAACCCTCGGCTTTTCAATCCTCTCGATTACATCATCCAACTGAACCTTAGATTCTAATGAAGTGGCAGGAACTTCTTCATGTGGGGAAGATGGTGCTTCAAAAGGAGATACAAAAGATTGACCCAAGATAGGGATCCCCCCTTCAAGATGTGGAATCTCATCATCAAATTCATGATATGTCTTTACAAGAGTGAATCTGTCTAGATGATCAAGCTGCCTCTCAACAGTTTCATCTTTCTTGGAGGATTCAAGAAAGATTACATCTCTGGAAAGAATGAATTTCTTGTTTGTCTCATCATAAAGACGACACCCCTTGGTGATATTTGAGTACCCCAAGAAGATGCACTTCCGACTCCTTGCATCAAGCTTACTTCTTTGCTCCTTAGGAATCAAGGCACAAGAAGTAGAACCAAAGACCCTGAGATGCCTCACCGAATGAATGTGGCCATACCACATTTCATATGGAGTCTTGTTTTTAAGATCATGAGATGGACACTTGTTTTTGACATAAACTGCACATAGAACTACATCAGCCCAAAACATCAATTTAACATCTTGAAAAACATCAAGGAACGAACCATATTTAGGAGTGTCATTTTCATTCGTTCAGCCACACCATTCTGTTGGGGATCGTATGGAACTGTGGTTTGATGTTTGATCCCATGTTGGTGAAGGTAGCTTTCAAATTCATTAGATGTATGTTCTCTTCCATTATCAATGCGAAGAGAGTCAATATGAGACTGAGTTTCATTTTGAATCCATACATGAAAATTTTTAAAAGTTTCAAAAGCTTGTGATTTATCTTTCAGCAAGTACACCCAACAAAACTTGGTGTAATCATCAATTAAAGTCATGATATATTTGTTTCCTTTTGCAGAAGGAACATGCATGGAGGCACACAAATCAAAATGAATCAGTTCAAGTTTTCTTCATGCGTTGGAAGTAGAATCATGAAAGGGTTGTTTGTTGTGTTTTATAAGGATGCAAGCATCACATTACTTCAATTTCTTGGGGAATAGTAGGCAAACTAGAAACACCATTCTTTCTCAACAAACGAAGACTATCATAATTAATATGGCCAAATCTAGCATGCCACAAAAGACTAGATGGCATTAAACCTGAGTCATGATGAGAGAGGTATGCAGCAGTTTGTGTATGGGAAGATGTCCCATTCAGGTTCAGCAGTCTTCCATCTTCCATTCTGGTGATAACAAGCATGTTATTGGAATCCTTTCATATTTCAACTTTGCCATCGATCATATGAACAAAGTGGTCTTGTTGTTTGATGTGCACAAGGGACAACATGTTTCTTTGCAGCTCAGGAAGATAGAGTACATTGTGCAGAAGAAAATATGGGAGTTCAGGCAACTTAAGCTTGATGGGACCCATTCCCGAAGGTTTGAGAATTGATCTATCTACAAAGTACACTACGCCATCTACATTATCATCGAAGTCTTCAAAGAAATCTTTTTGAAATGTCATGTGAGAGGTTGCGCCCGTCTCAAGAAGCCATGCATCTCCCCAAGAAGCAAATTAAGTGTTAAACAATTCTTCAGTTACTCTTATATTGCAATGGGCAACTATGTAATGAGCAGGTGTTTTACCTTCCACTGGTTATGAAGTTTTATCTTCGTCTTCTTTATGATTTTGTATGTCTTTTATGGTCTTCTCCCATGGAACTTTGCAGTCATTGGCTTCATGTGACCCATTATTTTCGCAACACGTATAGTGAAGATCAGATTTACAAGGATGATGTCAGCTCCCCCTCCCTCTGAGCTTTCCACGTCCTTTCATTTATGAATGGAATGAAGCAAAATATATTCTCGAGTCTGGTCGATACAGGCAGAAGCTATACCTGCTTCAATTAGGATTTGGACTACTAAAGATGATCGAAAGATGAAATTCCAAAGTTACAAAGTACAAAGCCAAGACGTGCCCATTCACTTGTAGTGTCTCAATGAGGAGTTGATGCTAGTGTACACCATGTTGAATTTGTACGGTTGTTCACCAATGGAAATGAAAATGAATATCAGGTTTTTTATGATTGAGTGAGAGCCCAATAAAGAGCCAAATTTTAACTCTTCCACCTACAGTTGGAAGCTTGTTCAATTCCAACAATATTCACATATAGGACCTCAAATAGAGATTTTCGACCAACGACCAATGGTCTGGGCATGCTTTGCTCCCTGACACTCTATTGGGAAGTCTACAACAGTGCCATGAACTAAGAATTGATGGGTTACCATGCATGAGGAAGAATCAAAATTCTATTTAAATGGGCGATGGGAGTACAGCCCAAATCGACTTTCTTGCATTATGGTAAAGGAATATTGAACCCATGTGAAGATGGACTTCGAGGGACAAGAAGGAAGAGCCCTAGCAGTCGGCGAGCTTAGTACAGTCCAGGGGTTTCGACGCTCCAACAACAAAATTGAACAATCACGCAACTCAGGCTTTAGTGAGGGAGCGAAGAGCAGCAGAGAGAGGAGAACAATGATGAGCGGATCAAGAATATGCGTGAAGGAAGTGGTGGTGGATGCGCGCCAAGTGATGAGGGGCGTAATCTTTTGAGGGTGTGATTCGTAGTCACTTGAATTAGGGCTTTACTAGAGGAGCGAATTGGGTTTCCTCGGTGGAGACAGCAAGAACCCTAATGCGCGAAGAACCATAGTCTCGAGAGTACTGAGGGAAAGAAACCTTAGTTCATACAATCTACAGGAATTGATCAGAGAAGGAATCATTCAAAGAATCAACTAGAGAAGGAAGATGGACAGGCACGAGTTAGGAGGTGTCTTATGTTCGCTAAAGGAAAGGAAACACCAAGAGAATAATTCATGGAGTTAACCGACTCTAATACCACTGTCAGGCTAGGAATTGGCAAAAAAGATAACTCCACCCTTTATGTGTTTTGCATTAGCTTGTAGGTTAATAAATACATAAAATAAATAAATACATACATAATGACGGTTGGTCTTCCCCAACTTGTGACCCTTCCTATCACCTACGACTCTTCATATTTACAACTTATGTTACAAGTAACGCAATCCAAAGGATTACGTGTCCAACTGATACACCTCCCCTAATTGGTTGATCTGAATCTGCAAACCTAATCATATTACAAATTGGCTTCATGAATTACAAAACATACCTAACCTGTGCCTAAAACTGACAATCAAGAATGATGTCTTCCACCTCCCAAAATTCCTCTCTATTAGATGCGGTTACAACCTATCTTTCAAACCCTACCATAAATCACTTGAGACCATACTAGCCAATGCCTCTCTTACCTTCAAAAGGCCTCTAAAGGTGAAGTAATAACTAGCAAATCTTGTCTTTGCAAGCTTAAGTAGCTCCAACTTAGAGTGATTGCAAAAAATGTAGTGGGCGTGACTATGATTGGTAATCAAGTTTATCATATTCTTCCATTTCTTATACAAGACGCAAATCCATTTATAATCATGCTCCTTCAACTTAATAATAGCATGCAAGAAGAGGTTCAATGTGTGCAACAAACACCCAAACCAAAATATGTTAGGATATACATGCTCAATGATTGCTCCTATTGCATTACAATTAGTAAACATTGTGAGTTATGACTTAAATGGCATAGTATGGCCTAATCTCTTGAATGGTTTTTGTTATCACAGGATTTGTACTTGTGTAAAGCCTTCCACAAGATCCCAATCTTGTGTAACAATTGGAGGTGTCTACCACTCTCACTTAAGAAGATACTTCGCTCGTTTTAGTGAAGGAAAGAAGTCCAGCACAAGGGAGGCTTCCCTAGTGACTTCAAGGGATCAAATAGCATGATTAGCCAAGCCTACAACCCCCTATCTTAGTCACTTAGATGGTTAAGCTAGGTCTAGGAAAGGTGAACAGAAAAATTAGTTTGAACCAGGTAATTGGGCAACCTGTACGAGACAATAAACTCTTCAATGCGTAAAATCACCAATTACCAAGTTATATAGCATGTCAATCACCTTTAGACAATAGATAACAAGTTAAACTCATTGTTGTTGTAAAATTGCAGAAGTAAACCAGTCTATATCAGCAAATAGTATTTTATAACAGCAATAGGAAAAACAACCCAGAAAACTAGCATTTGACTCTTAGAATTTAGCATACAACAGGGAGAACAATATCCAATTGCTAGACAAAAATTCTAAGCGGTTTTAGCCACAATATTAAGTAACTATCAGCAATAAACTGCAGCCCTAATGGCTGTTGCATACACGTTATAACAGCAGCAAGCTATTTACTGATTTAGCAAAGCGTTGAGGTGTGATTAACAAGCCAATGGTGTCATAAAGCTAGTTTAAGTGAAGGTTTTAAGAGTTGTTGAGAGTGTAAGCATCACAAACATAAGACTAGAGCCGTCTACTTCCTTGGGAAATGGAGTCAAACAACACTTTGAAAGATGAATTAGATAGTTAAGGAGAATAATGCTTTGAACCCTAAGGTGGAACCCCTATTCGACCTTCGGATCAAAACCTACAAGAAAACAAACACCAGGATGCAACCCCTCTTGGATCCCAAGTGTCGTTGTCTTTCTTCTAGAGTATCTAGTTCAAGGATCAAATGGACTAAAATCACAACCCTAAGGTGCAACCCCTATTCGACCTTCGGATCAAAACCTACAAGAAAACAAACACCAGGATGCAACCCCTCTTGGATCCCAAGTGTCGTTGTCTTTCTTCTAGAGTATCTAGTTCAAGGATCAAATGGACTAAAATCACAACCCTAAGGTGCAACCCCTCTTGGACCTTAGGTCTTTGGTTTTTTTAGCTACAGACTAGGTCTATAAATGCTTTTACAAACTTGAACAAATAAAGGTATAGAAGGAGAAAAACCCTTATGTCTCCTTCCTAGGGTTTAACTAGAACAACGTAACATGCACAAGATAGCAATTATCACATTATACCAAGAAGAAACACATCAACTTAAAGAAGATCACTTACCTATCCAAGTCGCTACGCCAAGAGAAATGCTAGTTGCAAAAATTTATCCATCCAAACAAAGAATAGCATCCACAAAAAGTCCTTCTCCAAAAGTGTGCACAAGTATCCAAGAGAACAAGAAGAGTAGAGCAAAACTTTTCTAGAGTGCTCAAGTGTGAGGAGTTGTGATGATGATAAAATGATTTGTGATGTTGCCTTTATAATGATAAATCATGCAAGCAATACTCATAAGGTCACACGTGCGGTGACGTCAAGCCCTCAAGAAGGTGAAGGAGGCCTCCCAAGGCCACATGTCATCGTCAAGTAGTGAAAACAAGGTGGAAGACCATCGTCAAGCACCTTATCATATCTCAATTCATCATGTGGTGTCCAAGTGGCATGCAAACCCCAACATCATCAAACCCTAGTATATGACGTCATCATCAAATAGGCCCAGCATCCAAGGTGGAGAGGGGTGTATCTCATCTTTGCATGGTATCCAACCATCCACCATTGTAACGTCCTCCATCCAATGCATAATAATCACCAGGGAACAATGCCTATAGTGTGGGCTTCTTTCCCATTCGTGTGCCATCATGGTCATATCTGCAAAATATAAGCTCATATGTCCATCGTCCAAGGTCTAGAAGATGTGATGGTCTGTATCTGAGTATGTCAAGCCACCAGGTGACTCAACGCTCTGCATCACACATGCCATATCCTACAATAAAGGCACAACATCCTGGGTTAAAGGTTGGGATGTCCTTCAAAAAACCATGTCAGGTGCATCCAAATCAAATCAAAGTAATGGAATCAAGTAAAACCAATGTTCACAAGGTATAATAGTCCTTACATCATACAACGTAAGTTGTTACTTAACATAGAAGCCACATAAACAATTCACATCAAGCATCCCCTTCAAACTTCACATTAGCTCAAGAGTTTATGTAAGATGGCAAGTTTGACTATGGGAGGACCATCATCAGACCCTATTAGGTGTGCCAACCAAAACAGGAAAGAAAAGACCCAAGTAGAGGGATACATCCCAAGGGAAGCAGGAAAGAAAAGAACCCTGCAAGAGTAAGTGTGATAGTGAAACGTGTTGGCCTTACTTCATGGCTTATGGAATCAATTGGTCAATTTCTATGAGCTCCTTTGTGGAGGCTGCACTTGCTCTTGAGTTACCACTTCCTAAGCGCTATGTTTTTCCAACCCCTTAATCTGCCTTTTATATTGTCCTTTTATTAATTTGCAAGTCCCATTTATAAGGTTTCAAGCATTAACATTCATTGTTTTGGGACTGGGGTGAACGTGGAAAGGGTAGAGCTCAAGTATGGATTAGTTTTTTTAAAAGTCCTTGCTATACCATTCTTTCTTTCTTTTATAACATTCTTTCTTTATCACTTTTGAAGTTTTTACTAGCAGTTGCAATCAACCTCTAGGCCTTTAGCCCCTCTTCTCATGAGAGTATGAACCATGACCCATTACAGATGTTTAGTACACTAATGACATGATCCAAGATGGTAAGTGTTAAGTATGGTGGGGAAACGAAACATTACCCTTGTGAGGGCCCCCCAGTAATACCCATTTTCATTTGGGGTGAGTCATGACAACACGGGACTAGAGTACAAATGATGGCCACCAAGGTGAAACAAGGAAACAAACATAACTTCTTGAGCTTATGATTCATTATCCAACTTCAACCGATGATCCTCATTCACATGCCTAGTATATTAAGCACAACACTTCATATGAAAGAAGGACTAATGTACCTCATGATGACACTGGCTTACCATCTCCCAAAGACTGTGTTTATTGGATGTGATGAACTTTGTTGATCAAGAATGAAAGAGGCATCTATAAGGGGGTTGTTGGGTTGCCATAAGTGGACATGTCGATCATCATTGTCGTCGGGATCATTATCTTCATTGTGGGCCATGAGACATGATCTCCTCTAGTTACTCCTAGGCATGGGGGGGCAACAGTTTTAATTAAGGGCTCTACAATGTTAACACTCGTCTTGCAATGATCGAAGCAGTCATGGACTAAAAGGAAGACCACACCACTAGCACACACACCAAGAAAAATTATCAACGCCATGCCTTTAACATGTGCCCACATCAAAGACAATGGATAACCCATATTCAATCCAATCTTTTGTAAATTGTCATAGAACATTATGAATTTTGGGTCTTTCCTTATCAAGTCCCATGGTTCTAGCTTTATCATAATTGGGGTTCATGATTCCTTTAGGGGCATTATTGATGGCATAAACTATATCATGCCAATAGGGTGAGAAAAGAACATTTAGTGGTATGCCACATGCATAGATAAGATAAGATAAGATAAGATAATTTTATTAATGCCTGACTAATGACCACAAAAGTAGGTCAAAGGGATTGTTGAGTACCAAAAGGTCTCCTATAAAAGGTGATAGGCATAATGTAAGGTTCAATAAGGTAGGGTAGTAGAAAGAGAGAACTACCCCGAGGCATGAAAAACCCTCGACCCCAAGCTCAGATACCTACTCGGATGATGGGGCGCATCGTACTAGAAGATCTAAGGGCAAGAGAAAACAGAAGAAAGGAAATACCTCTGTCATGGAATTGATCCATCTCTCCTACCCTCAGAGGATGAATGAAGAAAGTTGAGTATAGTCGAGTGTCTCGAGGGGGAACTAGTGGGGTGCCTAGATCGCCCGTTGCGTTGTTGGCCGGTAGAGGTAGTGCACCGACGAGGTCTGGGGAATCTCATATGTCTCCGAGGAGGGGATCTGGTTTGGCCATGTCACAGAAATCTCGTGAGACAAGGGAAGGTCCCACGGCTCCGCACTGATCTGGAGCCTAGGGTTACATTGGTGTCGATCTGTCTCTTAGTACCCTTTCCTTGGGGTAGCACCGGCAAAGAGGAGGTGATCTGCGAATGGGGTCTAGTCTCGTAGGAGGCTGAAGAGTATGGGCTCAAAGCCTGAGGGCCTCGTGTATGTACAAGGCTAAACATCATTGATCCGAATACCTTAAGAAACCTCTAAGGGTCTGAGCCCCCCTGAATAAGCAATGAAACCACCCCCTGATTCCATAATAAATGGGGCACCCGAAGATGAAGTGCTCCTCAGTCTCGACCTCCTGTAACTAGCATAGTTGACAAATCCTATCTGGTCAGTCAATCTGGTGGTCTATCTCTACCCGAAGTCTATGAGAGACTACTCTGAACTAGCATAGAGGAATGCAAAGAGCATGTACCCAGTGTCGGAATGTATATTGTGGTCGAACGATGAACCCATCCCTAAGCTGCAAGAAATGCTCAGCATAAAAGTCCATCTTTGGGTGTAACCCGCCAAGGGATTAACACAAGTGATTTGCTAAACTATCTATAAATGTCATCTCTGATGATCTTGTTCAACACCTACTTGGTCGATAGGATATGGTCAGGTGCATCCAAGGAATACCAAAACGGAGGGAGGCAATCCATCTGAATGCCCACTGACCCTAAAAGATCTAAAACCCCTACAAACCAACCTCTCGCCCAGCCCGATGGGCTAGAGAAGGGAATAGTCTCAAAAGAGCAGTAAGACAAGTACAGGTATCGATCGGGCATAGAGAAACTTGAACACATTTATATCCACGTCATCCCTACAACTCTAGTCCAAGAAATCTGCTACTGATCTACACCCTAAATGAATGAGATAGGATCCACTAGCACGGGCAGATGGGCAACGACCGCCGAACATTTGTACAAGGCCTCAACTTTAACCTTTTGTTTTGTTTTTTTGGGTACTCCTTATATTATTCCCTTGGGTATTTTTATCTATCTTCCTTTGGTACTTTATCATAGGGCTTGATTCCTATTTGCTTGGCTTCATCACCCAAAAATAAACCACAAAGATGCTTCCTCACACATGTCTATGAACCTATGTAAGTTTTGTCACAATGGGGCATGAAAATTTAGTGGTTCACCCGCCTTCTCTCTGTCAAGCCTTGCCATATACTTCCACAAGGGTACATTACTCTATTTGTTTTTATTTTGATCATCACTAGCAGTTTCATTATCCAATTCATCCCCTTCTACTTCTTCCACCTCTCCATGCTATGGTTCATACTCCACTTCTTCCTCCTAATCATTGTTATTTTGACTTCTCGTCAACACAATCATAATAAAAAATAAAGGCATACATCACATAGCCATCATGTAGAAAAATCAGACGCCAACCCGGTTTCAAGTCTCAATGAGATACATCATAGTTTAATGCCCAACCCACATTGCATTTTCAGCTGCAAATTAGTTAGCAGAAAATAAATAGCTCATAATAAGAAACACATGAAGTCTGCTACAGCCAATAACCAAAAATAAAAGCACACCCAGAAAATTATACACACAGATTTTGGTCAAAACAAGACCCTGGAAAAACCCACAAGGGGAAAACCAGTGAGAGAGGGGAGGCTTTTTATTATTCTTAGAGTTCTGAGAATTTTTCTTTACAGCAGATATCAACAACATTAAAATCAGACTTATCTCGATTTTCGTGCAACTCCACACAACCCAGAAAACCATGTAATACAGCTCCTCCATTTATGTGCCCAGAAATCCGTACACAGTACTGTTGTACCAGCAATAAATTTTGTACAATGCCTCGAAAATCATGCTTGTTGACTGTATAAACAACTCAAAAAATTATGCCTGCTGCATTCCTCGATTTCTGTGTCATTACTCACCTTGGAAATCGTGTAGCAAGTTTCCTCGATTTCTGTGTCATTACTCACCTTGGAATCGTGTAGCAAGTTTCCTCGATTTATGTGCCCTCCAACAGTGTACGGTCTGCCTCAGTCCAGACAGTACGATCAGCTTCTCATGTTGTAGTTGCCTCCTCGAAATGTGTGCTAGTTCCTTGTCTTGGGAACCGTGCCTCTAGCTCTGCAAGTTGACTTCTTCTTCCTTTCTCAGCGCTCTCTCTTGCACTCTCAAATGCTCATGAAGAATGTCAAAATGGGGGGCGTCTTTCCCTAATTCAACTCAATGAGGGAAGTTGAAGAGTCACGTGATCTAACAGTGGAGATGAGATTAGATCAATGGTTGTGACTAAAAGTCTCTTTAGTCACCCACTTCATGAAATTTCCCTAAAGTCATTTTTAACTTCATATCACACAAAGTTAATTCACTAGGGACCACATTGGACACTTTCTCACCCCTAGGCGCCTAAGTTGTGAGAAACACTTGTCCTTGGTACTTTTTAATTATTTAACACATCATGCTTCTTCAAAATAACCTGCAATAGAATGAGGGAGGAGGAGGAATGGGAAAGAGTAAGAGGAGAACATCGAACATCAAAAACATGCAAGTTTACAACACAAAGGGAAAAAAACAAGTGAAGATGGGCTTAGAGATTACCTCTTTCACTCCCCAACAATGGTTAAACTTTAATAGGCAACCTTCAATCTCCCCTCCAAGCTCTCATAAATTTGGTCCTCAACTAGAAAGAAGCACACTCAAAACCATCGTGAAGATGAGTGAAATGAGCGGGGTAGAATTAAAATGACTCGATGAGTGAAAATGGAGAGAAATCCATCCATAAATATTGAGGCCATTCCTTGGGCCCCACATGTAGAAAAAAAAACTTGGGCAAGACTCATTGGGTCAAGAAATGTTTCTTTTTAAAAGCAAGGACCATTGCAAGAGTGTTGTGGGAGCACTCTAGGAATGCACTCCTTTGATCACTTCCCACAGCAGTAGGAGCATTTCTATCTGCCCTAAAGATGCATCGAGGCTCTTCAACGCACTTCCAAGGCAATAGCAGGGGAGGCACTTCAACATAGCTTTGATGTGTACCAACAAGATTTTTAACTCCTATATAAGGAATGGGCTAAATTTCCCCAAGATAATGAGGGTAAAACCAAGGTTATGATCTTCAACATGTCAAAGTGCTTTCTCTGACTTGCATTTCTACTTCCAAGTGAAAAAGATTGAGATCACAATAGTGTATACCTATTTAAGGGTTCTATTTGTGGGACTTCATTTTAGCATGCATAAGGCCCTCCAGCCCCAACTCAACAAAAAAGTACGGCTCCCCCACCATGCTCTAGCGACAATCTTTATAAAACCAAGTTCAAGAAATCTCTTCCAAGTTGTAGCTCCTACGTATTATTGCCAAACCTACGGTCCTTTATGGTTTAGAGATCTGGGGACCAAGTTTCTTGCAAACTGGTTGGGCCAAGACTAAGAAAGTCCATACCATGCTTCTCCAGTGCAAACATATGGTTCCTAAGCCCATTGTTCAAGTGGAGTTTGGAGCCATCCATTTTGCCTTAAATTCCTCTTCTAGCTAGTCTCCTTCCTACAAAATTTTTGAACATTTGGGACCCAAACCTCTAGGAGAGAGAGGTACCCCTACTTAGCACTATGTTCTTCGATGTCCATAGCCTCAACCTACCCCACAGGATGAGCAGGGGTTAGGTACTCAGAGACTTATAAGCTTCTCCAATCAGTGACCATCTCCCCGGACATTCTACCCACTTTCAAGTACTATTTAGACACACCATTCCACCTCCTATAAACTAAACAAGAGTTGAATCAAGCCATTAGAGAGGACACCCACATATTGTATAACTAGGTTACTTTGACCGAATTTTCCAACAACCTAGGTGTAATGAATAATAACTAATATACGGGAAAATATCCAACATAAGAGGGATAACATAAAGGAGTCCATATACGATAAAAATATATATAATTTATAATAAATGAGTTGTACAATGAGCCTTGTGACAATATACTTTATAAGCATCAACTATTCATGAAGGTGAAAGCTTGTGTTCCTTAGTTTATTTAATTGACATTATTATTATTATTATTATTTATGTAATGTTATATATATATATATTCACTACATTGCATCTCCCTTCAACGATGTTTTGTCCTCAAAGCATTTTATGGAAAAAGTTGCATCCTCATTCCAACTTGCAATGCTTTCTAATGATTCTTCGTTATTAAAACCGTGATGGATGAAGGAACGAAATGGTAAGATCATCGAAGCATTTAAGAGAATTGTTGCATTATATATGGATCGATCCATCCCAAGTTGATCTTTACTCAAACTTTTTGTTGGTTAGTTGTTTGGATGGAGCTTCACATCTTATCGAGTAGGATGTTGATTTCGTCCCCACTCTCTTTCAAAATTGAGATTCTTATCAATGTATGAAGAATGTTGTTTATATTCATTTCGACTTTGTCATTGATCTCCCGAACTCTTGTGACTTGGATGACGATATGGCATCCCTTGATCTTGTGTCTTGATTTTAGTGCTGGAACATTTGTCGTTTGTCACTTTTGGTGATTTATCTATTAACAACATTCTAAAGTAAGTGTCACTCTGATTTATGATATTGATTGGATTTGTAATGGTTCCTTTCTCCAAGGTCTGAATTTGTACATCTGACGACTTCTTATTTCAATAGGGTCAATCATTGTTTCTTTATCGATCAATGATTCCTTGTTGGTAAGTTATTCTAACTTTTCTTCTTGTCACCTCTACTTGTTCTTTAGATTCTTGATTTCTGCAACCAAGATTTGAATATGGTTCTTTAAATGAGAAATTTCTTCATCTTTTTCTAATAAGTTCTTCTTGAAATTCTGCTCAAAACTTGATTTTGATGTTGAGATTCTTCAGGGCATCATTGATATCCGACTACTTCATTTCTTTATTTATCAACTTCTCAAATGAGGTCCTTATTTCAGATCATAAATTGATGTGTTAAGGATTCCTTAATATAAAACGCTCTTCTCTCATTATTTCTTCTTTGAAATGTGCATTTTTGCACTAATATGCTATCATGCACAAGTTTCCAAAACGTGGGTACAATGGGTACACAAGTACAAGTATCCTGTAATAACCCTTACTAAAAAAATTATTTTTCCATTAGTTTATCAGCATGGTCACTCCATCAAACAGTTTTCATACAAGCATTTCATCCACAGTTTATACATACATTTCTGATTCCTACTATGATTTTTAATAAGACCCCAATATCTAAACTCCAAATATGTATTGCATTAATTTCTTATGACAGTCAAGTACAATAAAAATTCCCAGCAAATATTACAGCAACAAATAAGAGGAACCTGGAGTATTTATGTCGTAGATACAGGTCTGTAATAAAGGAGAATCAGCCCAGCAAATCTGATGGCAGCTTCAGAAAACTATGAGACAGAATGTAGATGACGGCACTGTGCAAAAAGGTCCTTCTAGCAGCAGTAACTCGCCTCCCAACAAAACTCTAACAGAAGCCACAAGTGATGCGACTTCCCCACACCAGAAAGCTTGACCAGCAAGAGATATATCGACCCAAAAACAAGAGGCTCGAGCCAACAGCAAAAGGATAAGGAAATTCCCTCCTTCAGTAGGTAACTAGGCCCTCTCCTAACAGATCTGGTCTGCACAGCAAGGAGACTTGGTCTCTATGGAACGAGATAGTCTTTGCTCAAGGAATGGCGCCTCTACCACAAGGAAAATCGGCCAACCAAGAAGAAACTCGCCTAGCAATAAGGGAATCCACCCCCACAGCCAATAACTCGGCCCACACTTAAAAAATCGCTACCCCAACACCAAACATTCAGCCTGAAGCCCAAACTCACCCTCCTTTAACCAAATAGACCTATGCAAGCAAGGAACTCAGCCGTCAAATGATAAAACTCAGCCACAATGAAGCACACAGACGAAATTTGAATGATCTCTCCCCTATGATTGGCTAGGGTGGATAGTTTCACCACCAAACGCAATCCCAAACTCCTCTAGAGTTTTTCAACCCAAGAGCCAAAGCCACAAAAGCTCTCTCGATTTCGTTTTTAGAAAATAAGCAATACATAATGAGAGAGGGCACCCTCATTCTGCTCTTATCTCCTCGTTGACCCTTTTAGGACCCTTTTACCCTTTTAATAAAGTAAAGTGGCTTTATAAACTTAAGTCGCTTAAAACACCCTTTTTATTAATTACTCAATTTTAATTCTAAAAAAAGTTACTTTTCCGGCCCCATGACATTAAATAATTATTTAATCCCCTTTTTCCACTGACTATAGCCTACGGGAATCACTTAGGCTATTACGTCAATCTCCTGGAGAGATCATTTGGAAAGGGACATTACATATCTGACGGATAGAAGCTTCGCCCAAATTTGCAAGAAAACGACAGGTTAGGAGTGTAATCATATATTTAAAAAATATACAAAAATAAATTAAAAATAAAATATAAATATCAAAACTTGAAATAGAACATAATTGATTAATTTCACAACTAAACTATTTTAGCCTTTTAAGCCTCTAGTAGTGGTCATGTATTCAATCATTGTAAATTTGTTCATGCCCTTATGTCCATGTTCATATATACATAGATTGGGTTTATGTGACATTAACCATCTAGAAACTACAAACAAACATAGAAATTTTAAAACCATACAATAGGTAGTAGACCAATAACTTAATGAAATGGGTTATCCACCAACTATCAACATGACCAAATAGTTATATTTACAAATATGCCATCTCCATAAGTTCTAAAATGATAGTTTAATTGAAGTATGAAGACCGAAAGGTCCAAAACACTAAACTGAGCAAGTTGCATGACTATCATTTTCAATTAAAGTAGTGAAAAAGCAGAAACAATTATTCTAATTTCTATCTAATTTTCCTTCATCTTTGCACCACCACAATTGTCGCGTGAGCCTCCACATGGTTGTAGTGGAACCGAAGCAAGAGATCACTAAGTAGAAGAAAATGGAAATGGAATTTAACACGACACCCCGACTGCTTCAGCTAGAGTCTTGGTCAAGGGGACCATGGCAGTGGATGGGGTGGAATCTCAACACGATCATCATCATCAATAAGAGCATTCTCCAATTGCTACAAAACCAGTGCTCCATCCTCCAAATTATCCTCCTTTAGATTGTTGTCCCAATTCTTAAATGTTTTATCCAATTTTGACTCCTCGCAATAATGGGACAACAATCACAAGTTTTAGAGCACATAAGCCAAGCTCTCTGACCAATTTACATTCAACTTGTTTCTTCTAACATTGTGGACGAAATTGTAGGTGCTCCAACACCTCTCTACAGAAGAAGTGTTCACCACCTGCGAAAGCACCCATGTTGCCAAACATTGTAGCGATGGGGTAGCGCCGCCATACATGTTCCACCACTCGAGAGAAGACAGACTCCCTCACTCCCTAATTGCATGGTTGGTCACAAAGGCACCATTGCCACCGATGTAGTGACTCATTTGTCTATGTATGGTATCACTCTCCTCATCAGGGACTAGTTTTTCTTCACCCCACCCCCAAGTGATCGTGTTGCAAGCCATGACATATGATAGTATTTCAGTGTAAGCGCATTTGCTAAGATATGTAGTTGAATATTTAACTTTCCCCACCAATTTTCCACCTCTATATGAATATGATTATACAAGTTGACATCTCTAGGTTGAACAAAGTCCTTAATCTACCCTAGCATGGTGTCCATCTACTCATACACATCCCCAATGATAGGTCGATCTGACTCTACAAACCGAATCATGTTATAAATTGTCTTGGAGAATTGCACAACATACCTAACCTATGACAAAAAATGAATGTCAAGAACAGTCTCATTCATTGCATTAGCTCCATCTCTATCAATGCTCAAGTCATCCCAATCATCACTCATCACCAGAGCACCCAAAGCCTATCTTACCCTCAATATGCACATGAAGGTGAGAAAATAGCTAACAAATCCATCATTTGCCATCTTAAGTAGCCACAACCTAGTGTTAGTGCCATAAGAGTAATGGACACTTGTATGCTCGGTTACAAATTTGATAAGTTTCTTCCCTTGTACAAGTCGTTAATCCATCCACAGTCTATACTTCACAATATCATGCATCAAAAGGTTCAATATGTGCACCAAACACCCAGACCAAAAGATGTGAGGATGCACCAGCTCAATGACTTTTCCAGCTCCCTTACAATTTGTCGCATTATCAATGATTACATGAATCACCTTAGAAGGACCAACATCATTAATGGTTTTCAGTAGGAGCTCTCAAAAGTTCTAAGTAAATGAAGTGAATGCCACAAGAAACACTGCACCACTAGCCAAAACACTAAGAACATTTATCAAATGTTGGTTTCTAACATTTGTCCAACTATCAGATATAATGGATACCATATAATGGATACCCCGGTATCCGCCCACTCATGTATAAATCGTTTCAAAGCTCGTTGGATTTTTGCTCTTAACCTATCTAAGAACACAGTTCTATCTTTCTCATACTCGAAGCTCTTGTATCCTTTGGGAGCTTTGGCCTAAACCATATCATACCACACCAACAATATCAAGGAAATATGTTATTGTTCTTTTAGATCCACCCCCTACATGCCCTTAGGTTCCACTAGCATGAGGGAATGTAGGTGTGTTGCCACCAACTCTAAATGATGAATCAGATTTACCATGCATTCTTTGTGAAGTTTCCTCTATCTTTATGTATTTTTGTCTTTCTTCCTATGATACCTTAGGGAAAATTGAGTTCCCAATGGCCCCCTTATTATCATCACTCTCCAATACCCCACAAAGATCCCTCCTCGCACAGGTATATGAACAAGTGTTTCTTGGATGGCAATCATGCTTACATAAAAATTTAGTGCTTCCACCCCCCTCAGGTTTCATCACAAACCACACTAAGCGTGTGAATAAATTTTTTCCACCTTCATTGCCACTTTCATCCCATTCCAAATCTTCCTCATCTTCATATAATGAGTCACTATGAGAATGACCATTGTCCTCTTCTTCCCTCTCATGCCTATTCCCCACCAACACCATGAGAATCAAAAATGGAACCATAAACCATAAGAAGATCATTTTCCTCAAGTCTTAAATGAACAAGCTGTAATAAAATGAGAGAGAAGAAATGGGAAAGAGTAGAAGAAGAAAAATCAACAAAAAAACAACACAAGGATATACAAAACATTGCAGAGAATGGGTTTGGGCCTACCTCTTTAGCTATCTAACTATCCGCAGTAGTAGATGGCAACCTTTGTTATCTCCTCCAAGCTCTCACAAATTTGCCTTCCTAAAAAACCAATAAGAAGACCAAGTTGCCCACTCTAGCTCAAGCACACAAACATGAATGTAATGAGGAAAATAGTGGGGAGAAGTGCTTTTGTTTCTCCCTTGAGTTTGCCCTAAACCCTACAACTCCCATCGGTCCCACCTCTAAGAGAAAAATAAAATAAAATTCATTTTTGGCCTTTCCCACGAGAACGTTTGGATGAGCCAAGGAGCACCAGGGGAGCACGCTCCCTGCTCCGAGAGTGTCTCAGGGAACGTTGTGCTCCCCACAGTGGCAGTGAACACACTAAAGAACCCCGAAGAGAGCTCCATGGATGCTCCAGCTTAGAGTACAGTTCTAAGGTGGGAGCATCCCCTAGAAGGAATCTCCCAGTAACCCTAAGCTAGACACTTAGTTGTGTTTCCTTCTTTTTTGTTTTTTTGCTTTCAACATAGAAATAGGAGTTTCTTTTGCACAATCTGTTATATTTGCATTCGGTGTACCTTTTATTCCCATTGACCTACTTTTATCATCATTTGTTGGACATTAATATTATCTTAGCTTAGCTTATCATTCGGTGTCAAATAAATCAAAGCATCTTTTCTCCACCTACAGGACCTTTCCTCTCATGTTAAGAAAATGTTAGGTTTAATATGTGTACACCTCTGAAACGGGGCACGTCCTCCCACTATCACATGTCCAACACGTGGACATGCAATAATGTGATGCCCAACTGTCAACATGCACAGTAAACATGTCCCATGTGTGTCATACAAATTGGAATCACATGTCCTGGCATGTTGTACAGTCAAGCAATGAAAAGTGATGAAAAAGTTTCAAAAAAAGCAAAAACAGTGGGCAGATTTGTCATGGCGTGACAATAAATGTGTCTTGACATATGATGGACGTAGTTCCATTTTCTAAATGTTCAAAAACTTTATATCTTCAGACTATATTTTATTTCTTAAATCATATATGTGTCTGTCCATTTATAATAATAATAATAATAATCCATTTTTAAGGTCACGGTCAAGCCAGACACCTAATTGGTGTATGAGACCACCTTGTTTATGGGACAAGGGACCCCCTCCGCCCAGAGATTTGACTGGTAAAGTCTACGGAGGTATACATACCCTACCCCCCTCATGTTCTTAACCATTAGGCCCACTCAAGCTGTATAATAATCTATTTTTTTAAGGTCACGGCCAAGCCAGCACACCAAATTGGTGTATGAGACCCCCTTGTTTGTGGGACAAGGGACCCCCCTCCACCCAGTGATTTGACTGGTAAAGTCTACGGAGGTATACATACCCTACCCCCCTCATGTTCTTAACCATTAGGCCCACTCAGGCTGTATAATAATCTATTTTTTTAAGGTCACGGCCAAGCCAGCACACCAAATTGGTGTATGAGACTCCCTTGTTTGTGGGACAAGGGACCCCCCTCCACCCAGTGATTTGACTGGTAAAGTCTACGAAGGTATACATACCCTACCCCCCTTTGGATTTGAACCTGTGACCTCTTCAGAGGAAACACATGTTCTTAACCATTAGGCCCACTCAGGTTGTATCCTCTATGTGTCCCCTTGTGTCATGTGTCGAGGGTCTACGTGTCCACGTGTCCCAATGTCTCAATGTCATGTGACATATACACAAAATCTTGTACATGATGGATTTTTTTCACAAGCAAGCCCTACTTCCCATTTTGTAGTGAAGATCTATTCCTTCTCAATGTGCCCCACCTTGGCACCTACTTTTGAGTGTCCACTTTCCATCTTTTGTTATTTTTCTTTAAAACTCAGCAAACTAAATTTCTGTTTCAATAGATTTTTATACCCAGATCTGAAGAACAACAAAAAATTCTAAATCTGATCTATACAGAAATATAACTGAGTTAAATAATTTACAACCGCACAGCGGAATAAATCAGAAACCAATCACACATATTAACACCAGAAAAATTACCCTGGAAACCCCAACTCCGGGTAAAACCAGCAAACAAGGGTTTTTTATTTTGCTCAGCAAATCCAGAAAATGTAAATTTTTACAATAAAATTGTGGCCAAACTTGGCACACATCTACCTCAGAAAATCAGCGCTGGATTGAGCCCTATGCTCCTGAAAATTCTGTCCACCTGCATACAGCCCTTACGGCCCCTCACTGCCAGCGAATAGGTGGCTGAGTTAGCAGCTAGGGTAGCTCTCAACCCCTTGCTTGAGGCCCAATCTGATGCTAAAGGGAGCAGCTCAGGATGTGGCCTAACCTCGCTGTCTTCCTCACTGCTAAACGAACCAGATTCAGCTCCCTTTCTGCCACAAAATCCCCAGCACACGGCCCCTGCAGAATTTTACTCTCACGACTCTCTAATCTCCAAGATTTGGCCCTCACACTCACTGTTTATTGGCTGGCTGGAGATGAAGGTAGAACCCTTCCTATCTCCTACAGAATTTTTCTCCAAATGAATCTCCTCACACCCACTTTCGATTTGTTGCAGAAACCCTTGGGTTTCATTCACCAACTCAATGATCTCCTCAAGCCACCCTCCTTGCTTATAAATCTCCACAAGTGGTTAACTCCTAAATGAATTGGAGATACATAAAATCATTTGTCTTTTCCTTGCATGACACCTTGCCTAAGCCAAGACACATGTCATCGTTACAATATTTCAACAGCTCTAACCCCAACTAAAATCCAAAATCCACAGTGCCATGGTCTAGCCATGCAAAGGTGCTTTGCACCACTAGGTCTACTCGTGATGGATTAATATGTTGAAAAATCTCAATTCCCAGCACCTAGATAAATTACTACCTTGTGTTTTTCCTTGCTGATAAATAAATTACAATACACAGAATAAAATAGATTGGATGGAAATAAATAAAACAGCTTTCACACACGCACACAAAAATTTCTTCCCTTAAAATCAACTTCTCATTAAATAATTATCAAAGCTTACAAGGACTTTCCCAACCTGTGAAATAATCTTTCCATTGAGAAAATTACAAGCTACAACAAAACCTAGCTAAATTGCTAATGAAGAAACCCTCTGCCCGATCTGCCTAGATCTTCATGCTGGACACTCAGATCTACACTAGATTTGCCTTAGATATGCCTCTTGGTCCTAAGATCTTCCTGTTGGACACTCAAATATGCACTAGATCTGCCTGTTGGTCCTCAGATCTGCAAGATCTGCCTGCTAGTCCTCAGATCTGCAAGATTTTCCTGTCGGTACCTCAGATCTGCTAGATCTTCCTATTCATATCTAAGATCTGCATTATATAAGTCCACTGGTACCTCAACTCTATACCAGATCTACCTACTAGTACCTCAGATATGCTAGATTTACTTGTTGGTACCTCAAATCTGCACTAGATCTGCCCATTCGTACCTTACATCTGCTAGATCGTTCTGTTGGTACCTCATATCTACTATATCTTCCTGTTGGTACCTCAGATCTGCACTAGATCTGTCTGCTAGTTGCACGGCCCCAAAAATCGTATGGCCTCTACCTCCCTACTGGATAGTACGGCCTCCACGATTTTCTGGTTGTTGGATTGTTCTTCCACTTCTTGTTACTGCTTGTTCTCTCCTCCTTCAAACTGATCTCTAGATGAAGATCTTTTATCACCCTTACTGAGATCTCCTTGAGCAAAAGTCCTTCTTTGCTCTCTCTATGAGTTACTAACTCCAATAGATCTGTTGTGTGTTGTATCCCTTGAGATGATCTCTAGATGAAAGTCCTTCCTCACCCTTGTTGACATCCACTTGAGTCATAGTCCCTCGTGTCTCAAGCACTCAAGGTCTCTTGAGCAAAAGACCTTCTTTGCTCTCTCTTGAGTTTTGTATCTTTCTCCTTCACTTAGCCTTGTTTTTATAAGCTTGAGTTGTTGACCGAATCCATAATCCTAATCTCCAAAGTGATTGACAGTTGTGACTATATCTGACCTCACTTGAGATCAATGGTTGAGATTCATCTAATTCACTAATGCAATTAACCTTAGCATTTCATTAGATTAAACTCACTTTTTCTTATAAAATGACTTTACTATAATAATTCCTTAAATTAAAGTAAATTACTAAGGTTGAAGGCTTTAGACGACTTCCACACGTCTAGACACTTAGACCTATGCGGAAGTACCTATCCGATGCTACAAACATCAACACTCCCTCTTAGCGAGAAAGGTACTTCTGGAAGAGCCACCGGGAACTAGTTGTCCCTATGATCCTGGCAAATAGTCCCACACATCATCCTCCATCATGGCATCCTGATATACCTGTTGGTTTGTTGCCTCTTCGATGATGTTACTCATTAGTGCCATAAAGTTTGGAAACTTCTTCGGAGGCCTGCTCTCCATGAGTGTGCTCCTAGGATCCTCAACATGCTCCTGAACATCCTTCATAGCCCTCGCAGAATCGATGATGGACTGGTTCTTTCTCTCCACAACCCCATTATGTTGAGGGTTGTACGAGACTGTCAACTCCTTCTTGATCCCTGCCTCCTTGCAAAAATCCTTCAAGTCATTGGAGGTGTACTTTCCCCCATTATCCAACCTCAAGACCTTGATCCTCTTCCCTATCTGGTTCTTCCACCTGGGCCTTGAACTCCCAAAGACGACTGAAGACCTCATAAAGAAGATCCAGGTTTTCCTGGAAAAGTCATCATTCCATGACAGGAAGTTAGACTCTCCATCCAACTTGTCTTCAAACCTGAGACTGGTTGATGCCATCTTCCATATCTAAATTGCCGGAAAATCTATCTTGTCCTTCAGGCACAGTAAACTAAAGAATTTTTGCTTAGTCCTTCAAGCACCCACGAAAATTTCACTGCTGGTTTATAGATCTGCAAAGGTCTTGCAAATCTGACAGATCTGCTACAAATTGATGTGGATCTGTGTTTGGTCCTACCCACTGTTGCAAATCAGATCTAATAGAATTGTTGTTGTACACTGTTGTATAACCTGAAATTGGCCTCCCTCAAAGTGAAAGCTTTGATACCATGTTAAAATCTCTATTCGTACACCTAGACACTTTATTTACTTATTCTTTCAAGTAAAACTTGTAGAAAATAATATTTCTGAACATAGAATAAAATGCACTAACTGAAAACTTAACTGCAGAGAATAAAAATACAGCGGAAGCAAAATGCACCAATTTCCACAGGCACACAGAAATTTCTACCCTTCAAATCAGCTTTTCATTAAATAATTATCAAATCTTACAAGAGCTTTCCCAACCTGGGAAATAATCTGCCCCTGAGAAAATTACAAGCTATAGAAAAACCTGGCTAAACTGTTGTTAAAAAAACCCTCTCCCCAATCTGCCCAGATCTGCTTGTTGGACACTCAAATCTGCACTAGATCTACCTTTTGGCCCTCAGATCTACAAGATCTGCCTGCTGGTATCTCAAATCTGCTAGATTTGTCTGCTAATACCTCAGATTTGCACTAGATCTATCCACTGGTACTTCAACTCTGCACTAGATCTGCCTGTTGGTACCTCAGATCTGCACTAGATTTTCATGTTGGTTGCACAACCCCATAAATCGTCTGGCCTCTACCTCCCTCCTGGATAGTACGGCCTCCACGAATTTTTGTTTGTTGGGTTATTCTTCCACTTGTTGTTGTTGCTTGTTCTCTCCTCCTTTCCACTGATCCCTGGATGAAGCTCCTTTATCACCCTTACTGAGATCTCCTTGATCAAAAGTCCTTTTTTTCTCTCTCTATGAGTCATTGACTCCAATAGATGTGTTGTGTGTTGTATCCCTTAAGCAAATCTCTAGATGAAAGTCCTTCTTCGCCCTTGTTGAGATCCTCTTGTGTAACGGTCCTTCGTGTCTCAAGCACTTAAGGTCTCTTGAGCAAAAGTCCTTCTTTGCTCTCTCTTGAGTTGTGTATCTTTCTCCTTCACTTAGCCTTGTTTTTATAAGCTTGAGTCGTTGACCGAATCCATAACCCTAAGCACCAAAGTAATTAACAGTTGAGATTAGATCTCACCTCACTTGAGATCACTGGTTGAGATTCATCTAATTCACTAATGCAATTAACCTTAACATTTCATCAGATTAAACTCACTTTTTCTTATAAAAGCACTTTACTTTAATAATTCCTTTAGTTAAAGTAAATTACTAACGTTGAAGGCTTTGGACTATTTCCACACGTCTAGACACTTAAACCTGTGCGGAAGTACCTGTCCGATGCTACAAACATCAACATAATATTACTCAAAGACTATCTTAATGTCTTATCAAGACATCCCAATATTGCATATTTTTAAAATCTCTCGAATATCATAACCCATTAAGCAATAGCATGCAATATTTTTTATGTTGATATGTTTGATCACAAGTATTGGTGGTTTCAAAGGTCTCCAAAACCTTGAGCCAGCACCTTATTGAAGATATCAGAGAAACAATCCCGGAGGACAGCATCATATTTTTTGCTTTTAAGTTTCTAATACATGAAACCTTGTAAGCTCTTATATGACCAAAATTTGTTATAGCCCTACTGCTCTAAAGCATGCTATTTTGCAGTGGCTCTCCACCAATTGCAATATAAAAATGTGTTATTTCAATTATTGTATCTGGTTATCTTACAACAGAAGCTCTTTCAAGACATATGCAGAAAAATACCAACGCAAAACCTAGGGTGATATTTTATCTGAAGACTTAAATATATATGGTGATCATCCAAGATGACTCCATGACAATGAACGTTCTACAAGACTTCAATCCACAGGAACAAGGACTAGATTATTTTTTAGGATTCCACAGAGCTCCCTTCTAACTAAATACAGATATATTCATTACAAGTACAATTCAATAATTTGCAGTGGGACAAGGTTACTGTCAAAAAGACAGATACTGCTTGAGCAATGAGGGTCATGTAAGTTTTATACCTCAATTATGTTTTGGGGCTTCCATGCCTTTCATTTAAAGCTTTCTGATTATAGGGTGTTTGTGTCAATGAGAATTTAAAATAAATTGTTTTCAATTCTACAAAGAACATCCATGAGAAGAATCTCCTAATTCCACAAACTGGCCAATGCGACGATGATCACATTTATGATGAAATAAAAAAGGCATATTCTCCTGAGTCTCCAACACACTGGTGTTGGTAAAAATATAGTGACATCAAGCAGATGGAAAACAATCCATAGTTAGTATCCTGCTAATAGAGAATCAATATGCGTTAGAAATAACCAATAAATCAAAGAAATAAAACAATAATTTGTTGATTCATGTTTGTCAAAACAAACATAGCCACTGAAAAAATAAAAACCTTACCTCACTGCAACCAATACCAACTCTCTTGCGCTCTGCCAGGCAACGCTTGTAGAATTTCAAATATCTAGACTCAACCAAGCAGTACATATCAGGAAAGAAGAAAAAAAACAAGGTAGCATATAAAAGTTTCTATGAGACATTATTATTGACTATAATTCAGGTTATAACATTTGATTCATGGCTATATTCCGTGAATTGATATGTAGCTCACTTCTGTTGTTTAAACCCATTATCTTCCAAAAGTTCATGACTTGGATGTTGAAAATGAGGAAAAGACTTCGGCATGGAACCAACTGGTGAACTACTTCCCACAAAACTGCCACTCCCAAGACATGTTCCATGAGGAGAAGATGCAAGCTTTGAGGATGCCATTGTTCCCCTAGTCAAAACAGAAGGTGATATCAGAAATTTAATGTTCTCTACTTGTTCATTCAGGAAAGGCATCTCCAAATACACCAAAAAATGAAAACTAAAATATAGGAAACAAAAATTCTTTGTCATGAAGAAACTGCAAAAAGGAGACAACTATACTAACCCATGGTTGTCTGGTGGAGTTGATCCAAAGAAAAACCCAACAGAATTACTAGGTGGACTTTCTGATATGATGCTTTGTCGGTTGCGCAGTCCTGTGCTTTGATTTCGAGCACTGCTAGGAAATAATCGTTCTTTATGTGAAGGCTGTATTCTACCTCCACCACCTTTGTTTGATCTCCTCCTTGTATTGGACTGCACATATCCTTCACAGCTGCTACTCCCAATACCACCAAGACTTGATTTAGAACTTGTGCCACCACCACTTCCAGCTGACCTGGAATCATTTGTACTATGTTTGTTTTCCAAGCCTAGCTGACTCTTCTGATCATTCTCTGACCGCTCATTTCGTAGCTCCTGCTGATTGGAAAGATGGCAATAGCCATTCCACACCACTAAGAAATGGATAAACAGGATAATACTCTTGAAGACAATTGATTTCTCTGAATATAAATTCCCGCTTGCCCATGTTTCTCTTGGCACCCATAAAGATACAAACAATATCAATGTCTACCTGTTCATAAAAATAAAGACCGTCATTGATAGCTGTCGCCAGTTCATTTGAGATTGCACCCTGCTCTCTCCCGTCTCTCCTGTCACTCCTGTTCATCTTTCGATTCTGCAACACCAGAGAGATACTAGAGATTAGGTAATAGCCATACACATTTATGCATCAGAACATGCTTCGTAAAAACACAATAAACTTCTAAATTATTTATTAGATCTGGCATATACAGTCAATTCATAAAAAATGACCCTTGATATCAGGCACAAAACCCATAGAAAAGGTTACATCATTCCATAATAATTGTACACTTCTTTGTGAATATATCTCACTAATTCCAAAAAAATAGGACTTTTAAATGTCAAAAAGAGATATAAACATAGGTAGGTACAATGAACTCAAACCAGAAAAAACCAAGGGACCGACTGGACCTTAAACAGCCAACAAATTGTTTTCTGAACTGGTTACTAAAAAATACATAAAATATACAAAATTTAATTTATATATATTCATGTACATCACTCTAAATCCAAACCATTAGACACCAAATATGGTAAGTTTGCTCAAGTATATTAGTATATAGCATGTATGGAAGGATATAACAAAATGGCACAGAGTGCAATACATATCTGAACCAAGCAATCTACAGACAATGCCAAATCAGCTGCAAGCACACTCCGAATCAAAAATCTCTTCACCACAGCTCCACAAACTCTGAATACTCACAATTGATCAATGAAAGAGGTGTGAGGCAAAGAGAGGAACAGCATCACTACAAGACTTTTAATTAGGATTTTTTTTGGGGGGAATGCTTTTGTGTTTTCTTTCCTTTTACTTCCATTTTTCACCGTTTTTCCACATTGCGGGTTGCTGTGGCTCCAAACCAGTTCAAAACAGGAACTAGCCAAACCCCCCAGATCACTACAGAACCAACCACCAGTCTGGTTCAAAGCCCAGTTCTGTGCTTGGGAGGGTTGAACCGACCAAAATGGCTGGTTCCAGTTCTGGTTCAGCCAGTTTTTGATACACTAGGTGGGTACCAGTGAAACCACATACATGACATGCCAAAACTCAGTGAGTCAACTTGCCTCCCAAGTTTAGCAAGCGGCATTGACAATTTTGGATCAGGGTCACAGAGTCTGACAAAATCTTGGTGAGATTCATAAAACTCAGCAACTTTATAATGCAAACTAGACCAGAGGCAGTATAAGAGAACTTGCATCTATTCACCACTTGTTCTCATTTCATTTACAGTTTTGTACTGTGCATAAACCTTCTCAGTTTTCACCACTTGTTCTCATTTCATTTACAGTTTTGTACTGTGAATAAACCTTCTCAGTTTTTAACGGTCAAAAGATTTGAAATGTAATTGGAGACCAAAAGCTTGTGGCTTTTTAAGATATTCAAGCATTTGAAGACAACAAAATCATTGGGGTGTTAAAGAGGCTACATTTTCTGACCATTTTCAAACTCGGGGGCAGCACAGGAGGGTTTTATGATTAATAATTTCATCATTTATAATTTTATTCTACAGTCCAACATAGATGGCCTTTGAACTTTGTACATTTAAATTTTAAACTATTTGCTATATAAATTTTTTACGTTAAAGCATTTAAACTATATGATATTTTTATGTTCATTGTTCACTGTTAATGCATAATAGGCAAACTCGACGTTATTTAGTATTTACATGAGCATATATCTATGTTGTACAATCCAATTTTAGCCAATTATCATGAAAAGTAAAATCCTTCATTTTACTATGAAATCTGATAGGTAAAACTCGACGTTATTCAGTATTTACATGAGCATATATCTATGTTGTACAATCCAATTTTAGCCAATTAACATGAAAAGTAAAATCATTCATTTTATTATGAAATCTGAATATCTTATGAAATTTTTAATAAGACAAGGTGGTGCCAAGTTTTCTTTTGAGTTTGACCAAGTCATGGAATTGACTTTCCTTATTTGGTTTGTTGAGCCATTTCTCAGTATAAGTGTTGGTTTGATTGATATCAAGAAAGCAATGATGCATAGATGCGTGGGTAAGTCAGGTAAGGGTACAGAGTTCCAGGTATAGATCCTCAAAAACAGAGAATGGTGTTAAAGGGTGATGCTTAATACAACATATAAGAAAATCTATATGTGAACGTGTTATATAACCAGAGATTTTCAAGTTTGAACTAATACATTAAGGCCTACACTTATAAAATTTAATTTCCAGACTCAAAAGAGGCTCTTTGCATGACATCAGTAAATGACTATACGTCCAGTCGCCTAGCTCAAGTGATTGAGTGATTTAAGCTCCATGCAGGACATCTTGAGGTTGATCCCTCAGGCTGGTTTCCTTTGTTGCATGCCTCAATCGATGTCCCTACCAGGTCAGGCACCATAATCATTGTCGACAGGTTTATAGTCGTATCATTGTGAAATTTTCTCTAAACCCAGCAAATGAACCACAAATTTTCTGATTTATAGTTACAGTTAGGTTATTTTCACAAATCAAAAATGTACAGCAGAAAATTAATAACCAGGTATTTAACAGTAGAAGATAACAGCAATCACATCAATGATACAAAAAGGTTTTTGGAAAATAGTCCCTGGAAAAACCCCAGAGGGAAAACCAGTGCAGCAGATTTGGAGATTTTCCTTAGAAAGGGTGCTCAATAAAGTCAACTGAAAACTATAACACATCAACAGTCCTTTTCCTAAATTAGACTTTAGAAAAAGTTAAATAAACAACTTGGCTTGTGTTACATTGTCCCCCACCATACTAGGACGCTGCAATCTAGTGGAAGACCTTCCTTGCTACATTCTCAACAATCATCTGTGAAATGCGGGGAAGTGCTTGGGCAGTTCCCAATGAGGTTTTCCTTGGGAAAAGAAATGGCTGTACTGATAACATTTGCAAATCAACACCTACTAGAACATGAAAATGCTTCAGCCTTCTATACAACAGGCATTGCACTGCACAACCACATACTGAGCTAAACATTTTCTATGTATGTATGATAAAACAGTCAGACAAGTGCCATTAAACATCTAATCCAGTAAGCATGCAAATTTACTCTAAAAGAGACCTTAATGTACAAATGGTCCCTTGCATGCAAATTTACTCTAAAAGAGACCTTAATGTACAAATGTTCCCTTGCATGCAAATTCAACCATTAAATTGTCTAAGTTTAAAAACAATATTGTTGAATTGTTGGAACATATATCTAGCACAGCCTGGTTAGGCCATGCACAAAAACCCTTGCATTGCATTCTTCAAGAACACCTTTCCACAAATTTGTCCATTTTTATTATGGAATGATTAAGATTCCATAGTTCATTTAATCATTACCATGGTTATTTTTGGGAATCAACTGCATCAAAATGTTATAATAATATAAGGCTTTTAGGTGGCACCTTGATCCACCATCAGGAAAAGAGTGAGCGAGATAGTGTGTTGCAAAGAATAATGTAGGGCATATAATTACATCCCAAACTTATCAGATTTGGACTCAAATTGAAAACAGTTTGGCCCAAAAATGACTCAGCTCCAACTTGAATCAAAATCGATTTGGCCCAAAATTACAAGTTGGCTTGGACTTGGATTGAACTTCATGTGTGTACTTCAATCTAAAATATGCAAAATTTGTGGATTTATATTGCATGTAATGGTGCAAATAGGAAAAACTTCATCTAGATACATAAACTAGAGTACATAAATCATTTTACTATTAGCTAATGAGAACATAGCATACTATGTCGTGAGTCATGAGACTCAACAATATTGTCAAGAATCACATTCATCACAATCATCAACAATAGAAGATGGTCAATCCTTTGGATCATCCTCGTGTTAGATGTATCGATACCTTGCTCTAGAATTGCTACCTCTGAAAATCCAACACCAATGCCACACACATTTGGTGCTAGAAGAGGCTCCAAGTTCATCCAATTGAATTCATCCTCTAGAAAAGGTGTCCGTTGACTCTCCACGATCTCTTCCGAAGAGGCATCAATCTCCTCCAAGACTATGGGATTTGGAGTAGATGTGTTGCTCAAATTGTTGCACCTCAACCAAAGATTATACTACACAAGGACCAAATCATTCAATCGTTGTTCATCCAAATGGTTTCTCTTCTACATGTGCATGCACTCAAACACACTCCAGTTGGGCTCACACCCAAAAGAGCTACATGTCTGGTTGATCATCCAAATTTGAAAACCTTTACAACTCACGGCAATAAGAACCAAACCTGTTCCACCAATAAGCTGCAATATCACAAAGATAGAAGGAATAAAATAATGATAGATCATTTCATCCTTAGAATTTTAAATATAGAATCTATGACAATGAACTTGTTATGACCCCAATGGGGGTATATATGGGGTAAATGTGTATGAAATGGGTTTAATTGTATATGTAATAGGGGTCAACCCAATAGGGAGGCTCACATGTGCAATGAGTAAGAAAAAGTATATACATGCTCATATTTGGTTCACATAATGTGCCTTCTGGCTATTTTAACAATTGGATTCACAACAGAAATATATAACTTAAAAATTTTGAATTGCTTGCCTAGTTGGCTTTTGTCTCTTCAACTAAGAGCCACATCTCTACCGAAACTTCCACTATATTCCAAAATCTTGAGGTAAATTTATCTTACTTTACACAATTGGGGACCATGCACTCTTTGCAGTCATATAATCTATCTTTGACCACCCCATCTACAAAAAATACTTTTCATAATAATACTTTCAATTTAAGAAATACCTAGTTGCATTTATGAAGATAATTCTCCAAATAGGAAGATAACTTTTTCTCATTGTTGGTAGCCTTTATTGTCTCTTTGGCACAATCCATGGTGGAATAAATAAAACCCATTGTGGGTTTATCCTTCGCCAACCGCAAGAATTGCCTCGACCTCTTTCGCTTTATTTCAAAAAGCAATATCACAAACTAAGTGAGATATCTCCAGGGCTTTAAATCTAGAGGCTCCAATTAGATACACCCCATTCATTGCCACAAAACATTTCCCTCGAGTTGTTCTTCTAGGAAATAAGATATAGCAATGCAAGAAAGATCATTGCAAAGCGAGTAATAGTTGGCCAAACAAGTTGTGTCCCTTATATTTTTACTCATAAGATTTAGGACACATGCGTGACTATAGAGGAAAATGGTTATAGCTTTGGTTTGATCCACAACGCTCTTCACCCAATCAAGTTTACCAATATCTTCAAGCAATAGGTCCATGTAATGCACAGCACATGGAGTCCATAAAATAGAGCAATGTTTCTCCACCAACATCTCGCCCAACTGAACACACTTAGTTGCATTATGAATCACAACTTGAGCTACAGTGTCCAACCCCAACTCCAAAACCACATTGTTCAAGAGAACAAATGATAGCTTTGCCTCCTTCACCTGGCTGGATGTTTCAACTAATTTTAGAAACATGATTCCTCGTGGATAAAAAACAAAGGAATGAATTATGGTTTAGGATTTTCCATCGGTGCATCCATCTAACATGATTGTACATCTTGTTTTTGAACAAGATTATTTATATTCCCTTAAATCTTTCACCTCGTGTAAAATCCACCCCCTCAAACCATCAACAATAGTTCTTTTGAAGCCCAACCCACATGCAAATACAGTAGCTAGCATAGGTTGATGATAGGTGGTGGGAAACGTTGAATGCTAGAACTACATCATACCAAAATTGGCCAGTGTAGGAGGTAAAATTAGTGGCAACATTGAATGCTATCACTGCCTCATTCCAAAATTGGCCAATGTATCGAGAAGCCACTAATTTTGCCTCCTTCCATTGGCTTTCAATGGTGGGCTAAGAACCAAGTGTGGTGTTAGATACAAAGAATTTATTCACCTTCTTTCTCCATGAGTCCAAAGCTTTATTGATTCAACCAACAGTAGAGATCAGTACCCCTACCTAGCGTATTGCGCCTCAAAGGTCATTGCTTTTCCCTGTCCCTCCAACCGAGTCCATTGTTGGATTGTTGAGGTTAAATACCTACTACAATATGCAGGCATCCCTCTGGATAGACTTTCCCTTCTTAGTGACTCTTTGATTGCCCCTAACCATTTAACACCAAAAAAGCAGGAGTTGAACAGGATCATCAAAGAAGATATTTATAGATACTGCATTGAAGTCACTTGGGTAGATAAACTCTGTGAAATCAAACAAAAGATGGTCGTCTATGCAATGCATTTCATGAAGCTAAGAGACAGTCTCATTGTCAAACCAACCTACACACTTCACAACTGACTGCAAGCACTCAAGATCCCTCTCGACAATTCCAAGTTGTTTCACATTGACTTTGGGTGGACGTTGATCTCCATATTCCACAAGCATATGGGATTTCCCTACTTTACCATTTAAAGGAGATAGAGGCAAATGAGCATTTCATTTCTAAGCGCCTCATCTATTAAGAGATCCGAAGTTGGTATCATTATCTCTTTAGGGAGTCCTACAACTCCCTCGCCACCTTCTTCAAATATCCAAACCAGCAATGCTTGGCCTTACATGTAAGGGAAGCCCTTGGACATAGATCTTCTTCACTCATGCCCCCCAACCACCGAACACTACCAAGATGATCACCGCCTTACTAGTGCTTACAAACAAGGACACCAACAGACAAGTGGAGAGAAGCTACACCTCAACTCCTAGATGTGTGAGATCACGAGGAGACATCCAACCTTGGCCCACAAGACCCTTGTCGAAGCATCGCGTTCGAACGTAGGACAGGTCGTCTAGCCATAGTGGACATTTCTCTTCCTCCATCAAACATCAACTAAGGGAAAAATCTTCTAGACATCAAGATGCACCAAAGACCCACTTCCAAATCTTCTAGTGCCAACTCATCTGAACAGTCTTCCAACAAGAGTTTCTTTGCTCCATCCTCATATGGTATGAGAGATCCACTTATTGCAAGAAAGTTCTCTTCATCATCATCCTCATTATCAATGGGTGATGACACCAAGCGACCTTCAGCACTCTCACTTGGCATCTTCAGTCAAAACCTTATCCTAGGATCTCGAGCACTTGATAGGGATTCTTTCCTTCTTTCTTTCTTTTTCTCTATGATTGCCAACTTTGTATCTCACTAATGGATGATACACTTTAGGTCTTAGGGCTTGGATTTCATAGACTATATCTGTTTTTATAGGATTTGCAGTTGCACTCCAATTTGTGTATTGATTTTTATGTACATGGAAATGTTGATTTTTATGTACATGGAAATGTTGATTTTTCATATGAGATGATATATGATCGATATATTATTACAATGATGAGTCTTCCATATATAGAGAACATATGGTGACCATCCATGAAGGCATGCGTCCCTTGGATAATAAGTAACTATTTATTATTATTATTACTTATTATATATATTATTTAATAATCAATAATTATATTATTAATTATTAATCTAGGAGAATGTCTTCCCGATGTTGTCCAAACATCAACACTCCCTCTCAACGAGAGAGACATTTTGCATCATGCCAAGTTTGTCTCTTAAGTATACAAACTTCGCCCTAGACTCGTGACACCTGTCTATCAGTCCTTGGAGATGTCTCTCTCCCACCTGATTCGAGGGGAAACTCCCTCTAAGCCAACTGACTCTCTCTGAGATTAGGCTCATTCTCGGTTCGCATGTGATAGCATCTATCATCTTGAGTCTTTATCATTCCTTGTCAAATCGCCATGACTAGGACAAAGACCACATCAAGGTCGTTCACCACAGGTACACCCCTATAAGTGAATGCCAGCCCGATGCTAACTGACATGTGGAAAGCACCTCAAGCACCTCAAGTCCATATTATTCCTTGTCACGATCAAGGAAGGACTACACTTGGGCCCATTTACCACAAGTACACCTTTGTGATAAATGCATCCTATCTCACTTGGTCTGCAGCCCAATCTAGGAGAAGGTTCGCTCGATGCTTACTCGGGACATTGTAGCAAAAGGTCTGTCACACATGGCACTCCCATGTGGACTTCTAGAGGCTACTCCCTCTAGAAACACTAGGGTCAACTCCCCATAGTGTGTGACATCAAGGTCAACTCCTTTGACGTGTCCTCATGTGCTCTCCACAAGGGATGTTGGGCTCTAAGCCCAAACCCACTTATCCCTCTCGGATAAGTGTCGTCACAGATCAACTCAACTCAGTCACAGAGGAGTATGATCTAGACTTCTAGAGGAGTACAATCTCGACTTCTAGAGGCTACTACCTCTAGAAACACTAGGGTCAACTCCCCATAGTGTGTTATGTCAAGGTCAACTCCCTTGACGTGTCCTCATGTGCTCTCCACAAGGGACGTGTCCTCGTGTGCTCTCCACAAGGGACGTTGGGCCATAATCCCAAACCCACTTATCCCTCTTGGAGAATGTCTCGGGAAGCTGCAAACATTAACACTCCCTCTCAGCGAGGGAGGAATTCTCTGCCATGCCAAGTCTATCATGGAAGTACTCGAAATTCGTCTCGGTAAGGGGTTTGGTAAGAACATCAGCAACCTGCTCATTTGTAGGAAGGTACTGCATCGGTACTGCCTTCCTCTGCACTGATGAATTTTCACTAAGCTAGGTTCAAGCACATATGTTTATTTCATTTTATGTTTAGCATTACTTGAACCATAAACATTTGCAGCAACAATACAAGCTCCAGTAAACCAAGATCACAAGAAGAATAACCATGCACAAGAACACAAGAAATATCCTGGGAGACCCTTCTACACAAGGGAAGGAAACCCAGCAATCCTTTGCTATATTCTCAAGAGAAGATCCCCCATCCACTAACAAACCTAGCACACAAAAGGGTGCTGCTATGACTGAGAAAACTAGCTCTTAGAAAAGTGCGAGCTACAGTTCTCATAATTTCAAACCTCAACTTCTGAAATCATGAGATGACACAATGAGTGAGTGAGTTCCACAATGGGGATCCACCTTTATTTATATAATAACTAACACAGCAAAAGGTGTGTCTATTGGCACAATAGGGCCAACCTGTACAACTTAATAATATAATAAATATAATTAATAATTACACAATATTAATTATCTTTACATGGTGGGGCCGACTTGTACCCTTTACAACACAATTAGGGTTACAAGTAAATCTTACACTTAGACAATATAGCAAGGGATCCACACGTCCACTAGTGCTCAGCCACTAGGGACACGTCCACTAGTGCTCAGCCACTAGGGACACGTCCACCTGTGCTCAACCACATGGGTGTCATACTCAACAGATCTCTATCTCAACTGAGTCCACGGGAGAATCATCTGGAGTACCACATCGTCTCAACTCTCACACAGAGGAGAACGATACACCCATCACATGGGCACACCCAACCACTGGGGGACGACTCAACTCTGACACAGAGGAGAATGATGCCCCATCACGTGGGCATGCCCAACACTAGGCTCCCTCTTAGATCGACTCAACTCGATCACAGAGGAGAATGTTTCCTGGAGGATGTCGCACGACACTGCAATAATCAACATGCACCATGTCTTGGATGTAATGGTACTTGATCTCAATGTGTTTCGATTTGTAATGAAACACTGGATTCTCTGAGAGCTTCACACGGCTCTGGTTATCACAATGAATAACGGTGGAATCCAGCACATGTCCAAATAAATATGCAAGGAGCTTGCGAAGCCAAACTACGTCGCAAACTGCCACACTCAATGCAATGTACTCTGCTTCTGCGGTGTTGAAAGCCACGGAAGTTTGTTTCCTGCTACACCAGGAAACCATGGTAGATCCCAAAGTGAAGCAACACCCAGAGGTGATCTTCCTATCCACTATGCTCGTTGCCCAATTAGAGTCAGTATATGCCTACAATCTCATGTCGATACAGGAAGTATATCTCAGACCATGTCCAACTGTGCCTCGTAGGTATATCAACACATGCTTCGCAGCAATCCAGTGTGTCTATCTCAGTTGACTCATAAACTGGCTAAGTGCACTCACTGCATAGCAAATAACAAGTTCAGATCAATCTCGTCGGAATTGGAGGAAGACACACTTAGTTTCTTCATATTCGTCACCATTGGTGTAGCCATCGGCTTACAGTTCAGCATCCCAAACTTCTTCAATATCTCAATTGTGTACTTCCCCTGAATTAGGAAGATCTCATCAGTTCTCTGCCACACCTCTAGTCCCAAGAAGTAGTGCATCATACCAAGGTCCTTCATCTCAAACTCAGAGGCCAACACATACTTGCATTCAGCAATAAGGCTCTCTGTACCGATGAGGAATAAATTATCAACGTAGAGGACCAAAATCAGGGACTCACCATTAACAGTCTTGTAGTACAGGTTGGGATCAGCAACACTTTTGTTGAAGCCCAAACTCATCAAGGGTCCATCAATCCTCGCATACCAAGCTCGAGGTGTCTACTTGAGTCCTTACAGGACCTTCTTCAACCTACACACATGAGACTCCTTCTCATGTATCACGAAACCATCTGGTTGCTCGATGTATACTTCTTCCTCAATCTCTCCATTGAGAAAGGTTGTCTTCACATCCATCTGATGTAGTCTCCAACCCATGGATGTTGCAAGGGAAATAATCGTTTGGATAGAAGTGTATCGAGCAACAGGAGCAAATGTCTCCTCATAATTTATTCTCTCCACCTAAGAGAATCCTTTAGCAGCAAATCTCACTTTATGCTTCTCGATGCTCCCGTCAATTGTGTGTTTGATCTTATAGATCCACTTGGAAGTCACTACAGACTTCCCTAAGGTCTCGAAACAATATCCCACACATCATTCTTCATGATGGATTGATACTCCTCCATCATGGCATCTTCTCCATACTGGCTGACTAGATGCCTCCTCATAACAGGAAGACTCAGAATCAATGATGTGGCTCATAGTTGCGGCATAGCACAAATATCTCTAAGGTCTCTTGCTCTCTCTGAAGTACCACGAGGAGCTTCATGTCCTTCCTTCTGCAAAGTTTGACGAGCCCATGTAGAGGTCTCTTCCAAGCTACTGCAATATCTCGGGAAACATCAATTGAAGCTACAGTATCAACAGGATCAATTGGATCAATAGGCTCAATTGTCTCCCTTTGAACTGCTGGAGGGTGAGGGGGAGAAGGCACCATCTCTTCCTGTCTCTCACTATCAATCTCCATGTGAGAACCTCTAGATCTCCTGAAGGCTACCTCCTCCTCAAAGGTAACATCTATGCTCACCCCAATCTGTCTCTGACCAGGGATGTAAATCCGGTATGCCTTCGAAGACTCATTGTTCCCCACAAATGTACATGTCATCCACTGAGTTGTACCAGCTGGATTTGAAGATGAGCAGCCAGAGACTGAGCAAACAGATGCTCAGAAGTCAATGTTCACAAATTCAGCAGGTCTATCAGACCACATTTTTTCCGCATTTCCATCCCTCTAGGGCATTGTAGCATGAAAGTTGTAAAAGACTATTGGCCACCTAAGACCTGGGCGATAGTTTTTTCACTCAAAGTTGACTCCAAAGCTGGAGTATGTGCCGGTGGTTAGGCCTTGGCATGGTATAACCAATGTCTAGTGTCTAAATGTATATGAATTCATGCTAAGTCATGTCTATTGAGTCATATGGAAATTGCGCTAAGTCTCCCATAGGTTTTTTATAATGTTTTGGTCAAATAAAAAATTTCCCGTAAAACAGACATTTTTAATGTAAAAGTCAATAAAGTTGTAAAAAATGGCATCAGTCAATGTCAGATGCCATATTTGTGCTTGTTTTCTAAGCTAGAGCACCCCCTAAACCCTTATTTCCCCTTTGTTGAGGCAAAAAAGTGATTTTAATCACTCAAAAATGTAATTTGCTCTCAAAAAGGCCAAAAAGGGATTTTAATTAATTTTCCTAAAATTTAGGGGAATTCCTAAAAGTTAGCAAACATGTCAGAAACATGTATTGCCCTGTTTGGAGTCCCGAGTACAATTGGCAGAGGCTTCTCCTAGTGAGGGCACATGGCCTAGTTGACATGGCATATGGGTGGATATCCCAATGAGCTCACACGCTTTCCCTCTCATGGTTGGCGCATTCTCCTTGAGGGTGCTAATCCCAAAGCCCACAACTCCACCTTACTCACCTACCACCCTCACTTCACTCGCCCTTACCCTCACTCCACTCCCACATACCCCTACTTCACTCCACTACATCTACCACCTCCTCCACTCATCTCCCACCTCACTCATGCACCACTCCCCTTAGCTCATGCGCATCTCCTCTTCTCCCCATGCGCCCTTGCTTTGGAGTCTTCACCAAAACATGTATAAAGGAAGGTTGACCCTCCCTCTTGTTAGTTAGTCGGAGCTTGGGAGAAATAGCTTGCTGCATCTCTAACATTGTAATTTCTATTTGGTTATTGGAACAAAAGAAGACTTTGGAGGTCGAATTGGTGCATTGTTCAAGTGTGTGGATGCTTATGTGAATGAGATGATATTACTCTATTTTGTTTGTCATTCTATTATGGTTAATTTGGCCTTATAGGAGTACTATTGCTTAAGAGGATAGGATTGCAAGCTGGTTTGATTAGTAGTCTTATTACTCATTTGCTTAAGAAGTTTTTATATGCAATATCTTTGGTTTAATATATTGTGTGTTGAGATCTCTTTTGTAGGTGGTACCATCTTCTAACCTTTTGTTTGCAAGTGATTGAAGTATTAGATACCTTAACTTAGAGAAGTGGAAGATCTAGCTTGACTCTTCCTCTCTTCTAAGTCTTAGAGGAAGATCCCTCCTCAATTCACAAAGAAGGACTCCATTGCCCAAGACATTCCAAACACAAGCTGGTTCTCTTCTCCTTCTCTTAAATTCAAATATTCTTGGTTCCTTTATTACATTTTATGCAAGCAAGTTTGGATCTGTTTTCAAAGTTTAAATCTTTAGCTCCTTTCATGCATGCAAGTGATAGCATAGATCTGATTTTACTTCTAAATTTCTATCTTTAAAACATCTAGATCTAGCATAGGAAAAGAGTCCCTTTATGCAAGTAAATTTCTGATATTTTTAGAGGGTTAAAAGAAAACCTTTTCCAAGAGTTTATATGGTTAAAATCTAGCATTAAAGTGCTCTTTATTTGCTGTTTTATAACAGCCATAAAAGATCCTAAGGAAACTAGCCTCTAGCTTGATTTCCTTAGTTCCATTTGCATAATTTTGTCGTTATTTTACTTAGAAATTTTTCGAATCTTATACTAATAACCAAAGACACTCTTAAAGTGTTTTTGGCCATTGTTTGCTTTCTATTGGTTGCTGTTTTCTTGCAGGAATAACAGATACAAAGGGAGGTTCTGTCCGGATTCCAAAGTTTAAACCTCTTCTAGAAACCCCAGAGTTTTCGGGAACCTTTAGTTCAGATTTTTAAGTTTGAAAATTATTGTAAGCCTTGGTCTTACATCATAAAAGACCAAGTGCATCCAAAAAAGAAAGTAGTGTAGAAGTCAAATAAAATTTGCGAGCCACAAAGCTCGTCTTTCTTCGTTTCCCTAGCCCCTAGGGGGAGACAGGTGTTGGTCTCCTTTTTCTGTTTCGGGGTTGTTTCTCGTATTATTTGCTTAGTACTTTAGTTTCAAATGCATAAAACGATAAAAGGAATTCACATCACTAAATTGCAAATTCTAAAATCAACCACAAGTCTTAGAATAGTTTCATTTTTCATAGAATACTAATTGCTAGATTAGTTCATTTCTGCAATTATTGGAATAAATCTTAGTTACTCAACCGCGTATGCAATCCCATCGCTACTTTCGGGTGGCATTCAAAAACCCAGAAACAGACTTGAGTAACGCATGTTAGTCTTAAATAGGGAAATCTGTGTTACTGCACTATTTGTCTAAGACCTCTGCATTTGGGTGGAGTGTGTTAAGTCGGGGGGGATACTCATTAATGAGATTCGTTCTCTCCTCTTTTGGACCTACGGCACACCCAATCGGCATGTCTATAAGATTGTTGAATAGCGAGTAAAGCGGGCCAAATACACTATTGCACACAAAGAGTGGGGACCCCAACTTTAATCCCCACTTCACGGTTTCAAGACTTGCTTAAATTTCCCAAATCCCATAATAAAATACTCAACATAAAATAAATGCGGCACTTTTCAAAACATCACATTTTACCTTTCTGGCACCGATCTTCTTTATTACATATTCAGTCAGATCTATCTTTACTTCACAAGTTCTTATGGTTCAAGTCATTTCCTTTTGAAGTATATGATGAATGTATGAGTGATGGTTTTATGTGGCTTACAGGTTGTATCCTTTTTATAATTGGGTCATATATGCTACTAATACTAATCTCGGTATTTCCATAATAAACTCCTAGATTAATCTTTACTTTTCAGTCTTCATAGATTAAAAGCCTTAGATTCTTTTTCATATGGACTACCCCCCTTAGCTTCACTAGGTGTTGGCCTAGACGAAGGAGTTGAGGATTAGGTAACAGCACCTTAATTCGAACTTGCCCCCAAGGACACACCAAGTGGATTGAAGATTTATTCCACGCTACCCAGGTGTGTATAAAGGCGGCAACAGTACCTTTTCTGCCTGAAGGGTCTATCTTGGTCCTTTTCTCCTTGGGTACATGAATGTATACTAGACACCCAAATATCCTGAAGTGTCCAACCTCAGGCTTCAGTCATGAACTGTGTCCATACTAGACATCTCGCGGTTCCCTCGTGGAACGCATGTCTAAGACATATCGAGGTTCCCTCGTGAAACTAATGTCTTCTCTAGGACACATCGAGGTTCCCTCATGGACCCAATGTCCCCCAAGACATATCAAGGTTTCCTCGTGAAACCAATGTCTTGGTTCCATCATTTGACCGTCTGAGGCACGTCAGTATGAAGTCCACATTCCCCCCTACTAGTCCACACAGGACCCTCCGAGGAGAATGTCTCACGTTGTTGCCTCAAACATCAACACATTGACACAAGCTTCATGTGATCTTGACTAAGAGGGTTTGTCACTACTTCTCACTTCAAAGGAAGTCTACAGTGATCACATTAATTTGCCAATTCAAGGAAATGTAAGCGACCACCTCTAAACCGTGTAGACAACAAGAGGAATTATAGGATATCGCTATGCTACCACAACGATCTAATGGTTACCTCGACAATCTTGTGTGGCTTCTTTTCACTGCTCAACCTTACACTCATTTTTCACAAAAAAATGTTGCCTCCACATGTAATAACTAGATTGTCCTATTGAACGTTTACTTTCGGTAGCGTACAAATGCAGAGTAAACAATTCACTGTCTTAACTCTTGGAACTTTGAAATTTCATCTCCCTCGAAACAGAGATTCCATTCATTTTGTTAAAAGTGGCATTTACACGCACCTCACGAACAGAAAGCTTCTTGATCTTGGACATAAACAAAATAACTTCGGGCTTAATACTAGAGAGCTCTTTCTGCACAGCTCCAACCTTCTTTGTATATGCACGTAGCCTCTACTTTTCACATATATTCCATAGGTGGGACTACAACATCCACAAACCCCAATCAGTCGCCTCTTCAGATTTGTTCGCTTCCTACAAAGGCATTTCAAGTGCCTTTGAAAATAAAACACTAGGTATGGAGGTCGTTGTGTACCACAAAAAAAAACAGGGATAACTCCAAGTTGGAGTCCAGGCAATCCAAGTTGAGACTCTAGTGTAGCTATGTGTCCATGGCAAGCCATTGCATTCTCAAGTCCACCACCAATAGCAAGACCATCAATAGAGACAAGTGATGGTTTATTTGCACCTTCAAACAATTCAGTTATGAATCTGACTGAAACGTCTGTCAATTCAAATTGTTCTCATTCACATAAGCGTCCACACGATCGGTACTCGTCGTCCAGTCCAAAATCGTGACTTCACCAAGTTATAGATGCTCATAATGGTTCTCGCCACTGTATGGCATGGTCCATTCGTCATCTGAGTCTCCCAGCAGCATGGGATTCTTCAAAACATGAGCCTTGCATTCAGGGGAACTAGCCTCGAATATTTGTCATAAGTGTGTCTCTCGTTCTCGCACTTCCATGGAAAATAATATTCTTGAACTATGCATTTATTGAGGGGAATTGGAAGATGGACGCAGCGTCTACCATCTCCTCCTGTGAGGCAATCTACTTCTTTGGAGCGATTTCTTATGGGCGGGGGAGCAATTTCTTCTGCTCCACCTTCCACTGATATCTTTTTGTAGTACACTAACTTATTCTATGCTTCCAGCATTAGCCCGTCTCTGAAATCTTATGACATCCACCATATTTTGGTCTCAACAGCTGATCAGATCCACATATGCATCATACTCACAATAACACAAACGGATGGACAAACAAGGACTAATCACAATACTATAAACACATCATAGCAACAATTCACTCACTCAGACTATCTAGTCTATTCTTAATCTTCGTTTCCATTTTCCTTCCATTTTCTTGGCGCCTCCCGTGAGGGAGTCAATCCCAATCCTACTTTGATACCATGTTAATTTTTCATATGACTTGATATATGATCGATATATTATTACAATGATGAGTGTTCCATATATAGAGAACATATGGTGACCATCCATGAAGGGATGTGTCCCTTGGATAATAAGTAACTATTTATTATTATTATTACTTATTATATATATTATTTAATAATCAATAATTATATTATTAATTATTAATCTAGGAGAATGTCTTCCCGATGTTGTCCAAACATCAACATGAAATCCCTCTGATCTACTTTTCACCATTCATTGGACATTAATAAAAGTGTCTTATCTCATCTTATCTTATCTTTGGATCAAGTGTGACATCCCAAAAATTTTCTCTTAGACGGATGAATCTAAAGTGACCAAGAGTAGGGTGAATGGAGGAGGCTTTGAAAATAGGATTGTCAATTCTACTATAACATCTAGGGATCATAAAAGTTCTCTCTATCTTCTCTTGAAATTCTTTTTGCTTCCCTTTCTCTATTGAAATGGCTTCAACAACTGCTGCCATTTGATTTTTTAAATCATTCAATACTTTTGGGTAGCCTCTAACTTGCCCTACAACATACCCTGAGTGGCATTTCAACCTGTGTATATCCCTCGTTTTGACTCGCTTCCCGCAATGGTTGCACAATACTTTCCCTCTACCCTAATCTTTGCAGTAGTTCCATGCAAGGTCTTTCTCGCTTCTCGAAGCCATAGGAATGTCTTAAACAGTAAAAAAGCCAGCAAATAGAAATGATAAAATAAGATAATTTTATTATGCCCAACAAATGACCACAAAAGAGGGTCATTGGGACTTAAACACTAAATTTAATGTAGGGACATGTCTTAATTTTTAAACAACAAATCAAGGAATTAAATACAGAAGAATTTGGGGTTAAAACTTAAAACGCAAGAACTTAACTCTAGATGGGCACAAGATTTCGCCAACAAATCTCCTCGAATCCTATAGCAAATGGATAAATAATAAATGCATAAAAAACCCCACTAAAATAAACCCCAACACAACTCTTAATCCACTAGAACTGTCGATGAAAGCTAGAGCTCCAAGTGATCTAAAGGCTCACAATGACATTAGTCAATTATATTCTCGCTCAAAAAGTTATATTCTCGCTCAACTAGTTAGGACATTTGCTACAACTATAGTATTCGTATCCTTATTTTGTCCATTGACTCGGGACCAAAAAGGTAACCTTATATTATGGTCTTACCTTTTTATTTATATATATCTCCTTTTCTATTTATTTAGTGTTATAAAGTAAATTATTTTCTTTTTAAATTTAGAAGGGAATATTCTAGATATTACTTCTATGATTTTCTTTTATTAAGGTAAGTTGACTTAGTGTTTTTTGATAGTTTTGAATGGTCATCACTTTGAAAGTGATTTGTTAACATTTTTTAATTCTTTGTAGTAGAATGGGGAGCAATGGAATGGTGTCTAAAGCGATCGATGTATGAAGGTGCCAATGGTTGTCTCGCCGCCAATTCTAAGTTTTTATTATTATCTATTTATTTATTTCCATGACAATGGCAACTACGAACCAATCTGTATCAATATGATTTTTCTTGTGAGTTAGGCAAAATTAATCATGGTTATTGTGGCCTTAATATTTTTATTGACCAACATTAATAATTGCATGTTCCCTTTATTCACTAACAAATAAAGAGGTGACTCAATGTGATTTTATTAGTAGAGACTTAATGAGATTTTATCCCCGTTTGGATCCACATATTAGTTTACAAGATAAGTAACAAGACACAGCCCCAACCCCCAGGGGTGCCACGTCTGTATCCTACGTGTCTGACACGTGACACACTAAATCAAATGTCCAACACATGTTTGGCACATGTCCTAAAATAGGACATGCGCCCTAGAGGTGTCGTGTTTTTTCGACTCTAAAAAACATTTTTTCATTGCTATTAGTATGTTCTCACTTTCAACTATATCGAAAGAGCTCTTATAGTCTCTCACCATTCAGGTGAAGGGTAAAATCAAGATTTGAAGAGATTCCAAGTGTTTTGTAGATGTTCTTTTTTCTAAAATAATTGGATCTTTATGTCTATATTTCATCTTCGTCTATGTAATTTGTAATTTTTTTAATATATATATATATATAATGTCATCTATATCTTATTTCTAGGGTTGACGTGTCTCGTGGCAAATAATCATATTTTTGTGTCCTCGTGTTATGGGACTTAGTTTACAAGCATACACAAATATTTTAAGATATTTTTAACAAAATTGATGCATGCAAGAATTGAGCACAATTGTCAGAATGATCACCACAACAATGTTTAATATTTCTCATGGTAGACATTATTTTGTGTGCAATTTTGTTAATAATTTTTTTTCCTAGCAGCTGTGATTTATTGTGGTTGAGAATCCCAATGTAGCTTCAAATATTTCCTCGTCCAAATTTTCTTCTTAATTTTTCCCTTGTGCTACAGCAATTAATCTTTGTTATTCTCAAGGTGTGGTGTTTGCTTTCACAATGGTAACATAGAGAGGATGGCAATCAACAACAATGAATAGAATCTTCAATGTTTGTCTTACAACGAGTTTGCTTGTTGTGAACATTTTGCTTCTTGATGTGCAATTTTTCATCTTTAAAAAAATAAATCATCTAATGGTCAAAGTAAATGTCAGATTATAATAGTGGTCAATTAGACATTAGACATAAGCATTAATAAAGTCATGTTGACTTTAGGTTATATTACACTTTTATGTTTTCTTACACTTTAGTGTGTTTCTCAATCTATCCCACATTCCAAAAGTGGACTGACTCGACTAGCAAGTAACCCTTTATAAGAAGGCGTTCACTTCTCTTTTAAGAAATGTAATACAGAGAACTCTTTCGCGTTACCTTGATTTTCTCTGTGTTCGATTTCCATTTATCGTGATATGGTATTGGATATCAGTTAAAGCCATGCAGTCAATGAAAGTGTGAAGACCTAGGGACTGTCATCAAAAAGAACAGATGGAGGGATCACTAGTGTAGCACATCAATGAAGCAAAAGAGTTTCACTGAAACTAGGTATTGATTTGATTTTTCGATCAAAGCAAAAATACAGCCACCAAAGAGAATCAAGCCATACGACGCAACGACACGTGCTGTATGACACAACTTAAGAAAAATTTCTCATCACCAAGGGAATTATGGACACACAAACAAGCCGCCAAAGGAAAACTCGGTCATACATGTATGGATGCCGGCAGGGGAATTTTACAGCCAGAAACTGATCTATAGGGACTGGTTAGACAATCACACAATCAAATTTCTCAGATTTCTTGACAAAACAAATGATTTCGAAGTAGATTGAAGTCATTCCTGCTTATATTGCTTCCCAAATTTGCAGATCTAGAAGTTTCAACTGTTGTTTTGGTGATTTACAGCAGATCCAAGGAGAAACTATCTGTTTTGGTGTTGTTTTTTAGCAGATATATAAAATCTGTGGGGTTGGCCATATTTGAGTTATAGGTGCTTGGCTGATATCGTCCTAGGTAAAAAGACTCCACCACCAACTGTGGGTAGAGACCGAGACAAGTATGATGAGCAAGAAAGAGAAGCAGCAATGCTGATCAAATTGTTCGTAACAAGATGAAATACTTCCTCAAGTCTAGGCAGGCAAGACATCAGCACTAATCTGGAAGCATTTGCGAGAGTTGCACTAGACATTGGACAAGGGCAGAGCCTTCTTCATAAAGAATGTGTTTTTTTCGATAATGACGGATGAGAATGCATCATTGTAGAAGAATTTACTCAAGATCAAGGACATTAGAGAACAATTGTTGGCCAATGGTCAGAAAATGGAAAAGGAGGACAAGGTACTAATTGCATTGAAAGCTCTCCACATGCTGACGAGCACTTTATTGAGACACTAAACATCACCACTATGAATGTTGACCTTGTTAACCCCTGGATTTTCCCATGTGCAAATCCTGAGGGTTAAGAGCCAGCACGACTTATTTCGCGGGCATTCAGATATTTTTCCCAAAGACAACTTGGTATGAGTCAAGGTTGGTTCCCATACGAGTACAAGTACAGGATTGGTTTAGTAGTGTTCTTTGTTTCAGAGATAGAAGTTTGCACAGGTCTTCATGGATAGAGAGAGATGTCTATTTTTAGCATATTCCCTACTTTTTAGGAGACAGAGATCAGAGGTCCGCACATCAGTTTTGATCACATTTTTTGAGTCCTTGCAAGCTCCTGATTCCAATGAGCCTTTTTCGATCGACATGCGAGCAGTTTAGTATTTTTAGCAGTTGGAGTTCCAGGCCTCAGATGATTATTATGATCACATATTCGGATTCCCCGTTGAAAATTGAATCCAATGAGTATATTTTCATTGACATGCGACGAGATTTTATTTTTAGCAATGTCTATTCTTAGACATACTATATTTGGAAGGGTTCTCCTAGTGGTCCAAGACATATTTGGACTTATCCTATTTCTTAGGCCGAACTACTATTTTTAGCATGTCTATTTTTGGTAGGGATATATTTAGTTAGAGTTGTCGCCAAGCAGGGTGACACATGTCAAGTTCAAAATAGCGACAAGTGGCAATCTCAAATGGTGACACGTAAACATCATTACATGAGGATATGTGGCGCATGCATGAGTAAATCAAGGCGCATGCATGCTTTGATGAGCTGGCATATTGGTATTTTTGGCATGTGAAAGTCTATTAAAGACTCACTCCCCTTATCCACACATGTGCATGCTATTCTCTTCATCCACATGCGCACTTCCCTTCTTCTTCATTATTATTATCCCCCCTCATGCGCTAGATCCCTATACTTAGCGCATTACTCCCTAAATCCTCGCGTATATCCTCTCATATTCCCTATTTCCTAGGGCATTGTCTTAATGTGCCTCCATTTTTCCTATTTTCTAGCCTCCACCTTTTTCTCTCCCTCATTTCTTAGTGCTAATCCCCTTATTCTCCCTATTTCTTAGCGCTCACTCCCTATTCTTCCCTATTTCTTAGCGCATATCTCTCTTTAATGCACCTCTCTCTCTAATTCCTTACTTCTTGGCGCATGTAGACCTCACACGTGTCTTTCCCTTCTCCTCATGCACTTTCTCTCTTCTTCACATGAGCGCATGGAGTCTCTAGTTTTCAATTGACTCAAGTCTTCAAATGAGTCTTCACCATTTTCTCAACAGTTACACACGGAGGTCAGGGTCACTTTACCTTTCTTCTTCTCATGTGCATGACCTCAGGATGATCTATTATGGATGATATGCACCCTCCTTCTCCTATATATTGTTGAAATTGTAGAAAGGAAGGTCTTCCATCATCATTATAGCGTCCTAGCATAATGGAAGACAATGAAACTTACGTTGAGTTGATTAATTAAATGTTTTCTTAAGTCTAACTTAGGAAAAGAATTGTTGATGTGTTATAATCTTCAGTTAACTTTATTGAGTACTTTTTCTAAAGTTAAAGTTAAAAATGATTTAAGTTGTGGTCTTTTAATCTTGACCATTGATCTCATCATGAGGATGAGGGTTGATCTCAGCCCTCCATCCTTTTGGAGGTTAGGGTTTCACTTGCTCAATGAAGAATAAAGAGATCGCTTGGGCTAAGGGGGCGCACAAGTAGAAGAGAGATTGATTGGAGAGAAAGATCTATTGCATATTTGAAGGTGAGAGTTTTGCAAGAGGATAGAGGAGAGTCTACCAGGTGGATCGACTCATCTCTTTACCAAATCGAAGAGGCTAAGCTTCAGATTTGGCAGGGTCGTACAGAGTGATGCAGGGGTGACGCAGGAGGATCATACAATCACGCAGAGTCTCGTCTTCTAGTTGTTGTTTCATTCTGGTTCTGTTCTGGAGGATCTAGAGAGGTCGTACGATTCTGTTGGAGAGGGTTTTGATGAACTTATTTAGCTATTGGCGAAGTCGATTTACTTTGTAAGAAATTTCTATATTTTCAGGAAAATAATAAAATCCTAAAATCTGTTGCACCAGTTTTCCCATCTTGGGTTTTTTCGGGGACTATTGTCCAAAAATAAGTGTCTACATGTGATGTGATTGTTGTCTTCTTTTTGCTTTCAGTTCCTGGTAATTTATTTCTGATGTGTATTTAATTTATTGTGAAGAAAACCCTGAAAAATCAGTGAAAATAAATTTGATTGGTTTAAAGTGAACTGGGTTTTAGAAATTTCACATGGTATCAGAGCAGGACTGTTAAACAGGCAGTATCACAAGTGGGTTTTCAAGATCCAAAAGAAATTTGAAGTTTCAAGCACATATCTAAGGCAATCATCATCTTCCCTTGTGCCTAGGGTTTTTGCGCTAGGGTTTCAACATAAAAGAGACGCAGAGGTAGGGTTTGAGCCGTGAGGGTTTGAACATAACACTTTCAGAAAATGGCCATGAGTTTAATGGTGGAAGACAGGTTACAAGGGGCACAAAATTACCCCACCTGGAAATAGTGTGTTGATTTTTTTATATAGTTGGAGTGTTATGCTCAATAGGCCATTCGTAAATATTATAGTAATGCCTCCATTAGGGCCATACCTCTTGAGTACAATGGTTGTTTCAAGTGAGGAGAAGACAATTATATAGATTGTTGAAAACCTTTCAGAAGCAATTAAGATCATAGGCTCTTTAAACATCACCTAGGATATCGCAAACAATGCATATTCATGCAAAATAGTGGGTGCCAGCATTGAGGCTAGGTACGACCATATTATTGGCTCTAATGTGGTTCATAAATCTTGCTTTCAATTCTATTATTGTTGAAATTGAATGGATGACAAAACTATGAGACAAAGCAACAGAAATGCAAACGTTTATCACAAACAACCAATATGCATAGGCAATGTATAGGCAATTTTCCAAGCTCCAACTTCTAAAGGTTGGAGAAAGAAGACTTGCATCCTACAATATAATGACTAATCAGTGATAGGAAGCGAGGATCGCTCGCTTTGTCTTCAATAGTTGTCAATGCATAGTGGAAAGCATGGAGACAATGCAACACTAAAAACGCAATCTGCATCAAAATTATCACTCTTGATGAGACTAGGTGGCATCAAATTGAGGTTTTTCTTTTCATAATGGAGCCACTAGTTGATTTCCCACTACTTTGTGTTACAGATGTGCCTATGTTGGGAGACATCCATGAGGGTGCCAACCATATGTTGGAAAGAATTCTGTAGATTCTTGAAGAGCAAGACTCTTTTGTATGTCAACATAAAGGACGTAATTATTAGTAGAAGGAAAAAATACAACATCCATTTGCATTCATTAGCCTACGCCTTGAACCCAAAATACTATGATAAGGCATGGCCAAATTTTGGGGGTAAAAGGAAGGTCCCAAACAAAGACAAGGAGGTGGTCAAAGGTTTAGAACAAGATTTACTAATATTTTTCATTATCTATTGGAGCTCTTGCATTAAAGAATATATGGATTATGAGTGTTATTGCTCAATAGTCATATTATGGTACTCAAACACCAGAATCCCAGAACCTTGCATCTAGATAAGATAAGATAATTTCTCTATTGTCCACGAATGACAAAATAATTAGGCAAATGTAACTTAAAAATGCAACCAATGATATACTATGGGAGAGCCATGGCCACTCCTGAAAGCTAAAAGATCAAAGATACCAGTGAGTAATAAAAAAATTACTTAACTAAAAGAGAGAACAACTCTTCATTAGGTATAGATGCTAAAGTAAAAGAGGAAGAAGAAGCATTTATGATTTGTCATAGCATGATAATGCCCTCAAAGAGAGAACAACTCATCATTAGGTATAGATGCTAAAGTAAAAGAGGAAGAAGAAGCATTTCTGATTTGTCATAGCATGATAATGCCCTCAACGGAATCCCAAGGCTCAGATGTCCTAATTGGGTGATCTAGAGTTCTTATAGAGGTTTGCAGCGCTCCAACAACAAAAATAAACTAGAGCACTTACGGGTTCATCCATTCAGCAAAGAGAAACAAACCTCCATCAGAAAAGACAAGATTTTGTTTAAATTTCATCAAATCTTTGCTTATCTCTTGATGGAAGGATGATTATAGAGAGGAGCCTTCAAAGTTGTGAGATGTGAATCGCAAAGTTGGTCGCTTGGCTATACTTGAATGCTTGATGGCTACCTTATCTTTAGGCTCTACTTCGAACAATCCTTCACGTTGAGGACGAGACATGCTTAAATAGGTTGGTTATGGGAGGTTCTTTTTCTTTTGTTGTCGATAGGTCTGGCCACGATTCTTTGTATGACCATTAGTGGCTCAGATTAGATAGTGTCCCTGTTATCGCACGATTTGTACTTGTGCACAGCCCACCACAAGTAGCCCAAACCTTGCGTAACTACAGGAAATCCTACCACTGTCACCTTAGTAAGAAATCCCCTCGTTTTGGTGATGGAGGAGGTCCAACACAGGGGAAGCTTCCCCAGTGACCTCAAGAGATCAAAGTAGCAAGTTTGTTAGCCAAACCTACCGCCCCCTCTCTTGGTCACCTAAGTCAAAATCTAGGTCAAAAAGAGGTATGAAGCTTGTGTGAGTACCTGCCTAGAATAAAAACAATTTATAGCATATATGATGTGATTTCCAAGTACAAACGTACAATAAATGCCTCTTCAAGACACTAGACAACAAAATTGTTGTGGCTGTTATGAAATTGCAGCAGTAGATAGTAGTACAACAGCAGTGAAGCAATTATAACATCAGCAAGAAATACACTTCAGAATTGCAACAACTGAAAATGAAAACTTAGCATTTACTCAAGAGAATATTACCCAATTGTTAGATGCAATTTATGACAAGTTAAACCACCTTTTAACCAATGTATGCAGCAAATAAAAGTGTATTAAGATGGTTGTAGCAAAATTTTGCAACAGTGGCAAGTTTGCAATCAAATTAGCTCAAATTAGTGTTAATAAAGTTAGTAGAAAGCTTGAGAGAAATAGAATTGAGAATTTGTTGATCACTTTCACCACATGAGAGCTTAAATGATTAGTGCCTTAGGGATATGGAGTCTTTTACGACAGCAATACATGTTTGGAGATGATAGTAGCAAGATCTAAGAGGTAGGCCTTGAAATCTAAGGTGTTAGCACATTAGGGCCTTAGATTTAAAGCCTTAAAGAAAAGGATTGCTAGAGTGCAAGCACTTTTGGGCTCCAACAACCTTTTCTCCCTTAAGTTCTTGAATTAAATTATAATCAAGAGTCTAGAATCAAACTCCTAAATTATTAGCACTTTAGGGCTTTATGAGATTAACCCTAGGTAGGATTTCCTTCACAAATTTATGGATGAAATTAACCTTGTGAGGAGGAAGCACTTGTGCTCCTCTCTTAGGGTTTTGTCAAGCACGATTCTTCAATATGAACAAGTGAAATTTACCATAAACATTCAATAGCATGAAATGAAACCCCTCCAATTTTCCTTTTCAATTTACAAAAATAAATTTTACATAAAATAAAACCCTAAAGAGGGTGACATCATGCCCTAATAGGGTGACACTAGGCTCATGAGAGAGGCTAAAAAGGTGGAACGTTGGGCCTCCAAAGGTCATATGTCCCTCTCTCGAGAAAGTGTCGGGGTCCATCCTACATGCCTCCTCCATCAATCCATCAAGCAATCCATCAAACCCTAGCCCCTAGGTGACCTCATGGGCTAGATGGGTGACGTCTAGGCCTCCAAAGGCCAGCGTTCAAGTGGAGAAGGGTGGAGTCTCATCCTCTAGCCATGCCAGGATTCCTCCAAAGAAATGTCACCCATCATCAAGGTGGAACACTCATCATCAAAGGGTGCCCAGACGTGGGGTCTAGCATCCATCCTATGGGCAAGGTCCTGCAAAGACAAACTAGTACGCCCTCCAAGGGTCCACAAGTCATATGAATCATGTCAAGTAAGCCACATCTAATAAGAGAACCACCCAAACATGTGCATCAAACCCCCCCTTTTCAAACTAAACAAATGCTCAAAAACCTTATAAAAATTGCCTAATTTAGGTATGGGAGGGGTATCAAGTGTTAAAATTTCAAACCCCAACCCAATTTCAGTCTCGCTGATTTTTCAGCCAAAGTTAAATGCCCAAACACAGTTTCAGCATATAAAAAACTTAGCAGAAAATAAACTTCAAAACTGAAACATGAGGATTCTGAACATTGTTCTCAACGTAGAAATAAAATATCAGCAGTATGCAAAACTCAGAAAATTTAGACACAAGAATTTTCGGTCTAACTTCGACCCTGGAAAAACCCACAAGGGGAAAACCAGTGAGAGAGGGCTTTTTATTATTATTGAACTTCTAAGAAATTTCTTTTACAGCAGTCTAATCTTCAGCAAAAATACAAACTTATCTCAGAAAATTTATGCTTGTCTTCTTCAGAAAAATTCCAGAATGCAGCTCCTCGAAATTTGTACAAGAAATCCGTACAACTGTACAGCTGCTACAGCAATAAATGTTGTACGAAACTCCTCAAAAATCGTGCCTCTTTTCTGTGTTTGTTGTACCCTCTTTTATGTGCATTAAATGCCCCTCGAAAATTGTGCCACGCCTTGAAATGCGTGTTGTACCTTTCTGTACAAACTGTTGTCTTGTTGCTGCTGTACGAACTGTCAAATCCGTACTGTACGGCCTCCACAAAACTGTTGTTTCCTTTTCTCGAAATCTGTGCACAGAAATTTGTTGTACGGCCTCAAGAAATCCATACGGTATGGCCCTCACACTTAGCAATACCCTCCTCGATTTCTGTGCTACTCGGTTGTCTTGGGAATCGTGCTCTTACTCTGCAAATGTTGTCTTCTCAAGCTCGACCTCTCTCTCTTGCTCTCTCTTGCTCTCTCAACAAGAGGATAAAAAAACTACCCAAGAATGGGTGCGCCCTCTTGCCCTAGTCGACCTCATGAGGGAAGGTGAGGGGTTTTCTAATCTAACGGTTGAGATTAGATTAGATGGGTGGCTGAATTGGCAATTTTGAGTATCTCTTCACTCACCCTCACTTTAGTCATAAAGTCACCTTTTAATTTGTGAGATGCAAATTATAAAGTCACCTTTTAATTTGCATCTCACAAATTAAATGACTAGGACCCACATTAGGCACTTTCTCCCCCTTAGGCGCCTAGGGAAGAGAAACACTTGCCTTGGTACTTTATTTTAATTAAAAATTTAACATCAAGGTGCCCTATTGGGTTAGCCAATCCCCCAAGTCAAGGGTGTTTCCCAAGGAGAACCTATCTAAGTCATGTAGTGAGTGTGAGGTGGACTTGGTTCAAGACATCTAGGCATGGGGTTCTTGACATAGAAGGGTTCGTAATGTCTCATTTATGGGTGTCTTTGTAGAGGGTGTGTTTCCCTTCGTTCACAACGCAACATTTTTCCAATGTGCAATGGAAAATAAAGTGTATTGAAATGCCACTTGAAGCTAGAAATACACATAGTGCCATATGCAATGGAAAGTAAGGGACACCGCAAAACGCATTTCCTCAACAAGCGGGACTTTATTAATTATGTGATTTATTTTGGTGAAGCGTTTTATCGTTCCCAGGACCTGAGGGCAAGCATCTAGAAGGATAATATTGGCTTTTATCTTTTGCTAGCTACAACACCTCTGGGCCTTTAGCCCCTTCTTCCCATGAAATAAGGTACAATCCCTTCTTGAGTCAATGGACTCGGAAACCCAGAAGATGAGGAAATGGAGGGGAAGAAACATGAAAGGTGGTAAGTATAGACGAGAATGGTACAATGACCCTGAACTACCCAGTAGCAACCCTTATCCCAAGGGTGACCAACTTGCTAGGACACAATGATAACCACCAAGGTGAAACTAGACAAAAGGTATAATTTCCAAGCAAACGTTTCATAATCAAGAAAGGATTCTTTGCAACAGGTTCAAATGCTTCAAATATTAAAGTGACACTTACCATGTGTTCGCACAAATTTCCACCCTCCAATTGCGCTGATAATGGTGTTAGGACAGCGATGAAAACCTGGCTAATTAAAGGAGTAATGGCCCCAATTGTCATTGGCCAAACCCCTCACTGTTTGGGCTAGTGCTTGCTAGCTTCTGGGAGGAGTCCCTAGGCACAATGAAGCACCTCGTTGTTGTCTTTAAGTTTGATTTTTGCATATAAAACCTAAAAAACAATAAGATGTTTGATCTTGGACAGCATGTAAAAGAAGTCCAAAACGATGAGGAAAAGTAATATTCTATGCTTGGAGGGAACTTGCAGGGTTAACACAATGATAATAGACTGGCAAAGAAGACGAAAACTATTCAAAAATATCAAAATTAACCCTAATGAACATTTCAGAAAATGATATATCAAATCACAAATTTACCATAATACCGCCAAGAAAAGAGGTTTGAAGACAAACACACACTTCTTTATTGATGAAGCTTACAAGAGGACTGATTGCACCACACTTTACAAGCCTACAACCGATACAATGACTACTTTGCTCAAAGAGGTGACACTAGACTAGAGAAAGAGAGAAGAGAATGAGAGAGGAACAATATTGCTACTGCAAGAACTGACGAAATAACCCAAGGCAAGCCTCCAATATATAGCTAGAGGGGGCGCATATATTAAGGAGGAGGGACGCATGAAGGGGGTAAGAGTAGAGTCTAAGTTAGATGACTGAGAGTGAGTGTGAGTTTGAATGCGCATGAGTGAGTGAATGGCGAGCTAAATGAGTGAGAAGAGGGTAAAGTGAGGTGCATGGCATGCATGGGAGGAGGAAAAAGCAAAGTGCAAGTTTAGAGTGGGCGCATGGTGTGCATGAGGGAGATAATTTTATAAAACTCATGCGACCTCTCCTTCCATCATAAATTAATTATCATATGCTCCAATTTTAGGAATATGCACCCTAGCCTAGGTGGATGCCACATCACTGTCACATGTCGACCTTGGAGGCTGCCACTTGGCACTACATGGACGATGACTGGACCTGCTAAATATAGAGGCAGCTAAAAAAGAACCTCTAAAAATAGATTCGTGGTTCTATTTTTAGAAAAACTGTCCACATAAATACTGCCAAAATTAGAAAGTCGTCTGAATACCCTTGACTTTATACTCATTAATCTCTTCTTTCCGCAAGGGATTAGAATATGCCATCAAAACTGTCATGCGGACCCTCATGCTGAACCTGCTAAAAATAGCAATACAGGTGACATCATCTGAAAAAAGTTCCAAAGGCCTCTGGATGCCTCAAGGATCAATATTGCGCTCTCGGAATCTGAATCTGGGGCCTGAATCACAACTTGCCAAAAATAGCAAGTTCCTACATGTCACCCGAAAAAATGTCATCGAGCCTAGAATCCTACAAGGACTCATACTGTATGCTCTAAACTGCCCCAAACTGTTAGGAGACCCTCTCAAACCGTGCCTCCTAAAAAGTAGCAACACCTGTATACATCTCTCTCACACAAATGCATGGAAACCAAGTAGACTGTGACTCTGAACTAAGCAACCTTGTACTGACCATGTACCTGCCTCGTGTGTAAACCAACCTCCTGCTCAACATAAGTGCTAAAACCCTGGGAAAATATCGGTATGCCAACCAAAGTGTTGCATGCTAGCTATTAACCCTCAAGACTTTCAAGGGTGAAAATCTAGTGGTTAACACCATGACACCAGACTTGTTACCTCATGAAGCAAGACATGTTGTCCTCTGGGACCAAGTCGATGTAGTAAACATTGCTCTGTTGTTGGTGACGAGTAGTGATCAACATGAATAGGAGGAGGAACCCTACGGACTCTGCTACTCAATCTGGCTCTCAGCACTCCATGTTTGCTACCTGCGGGCCTCCAGACATGATCTCCTTAGTTACCCCTAGACTGAGGGGGTAACAGTTCCATTGGAGGATGTGGAGCGTGGAGAGTCAAAGACTATGAGGAGGACCATGATTACTATATTTTAACTCTTGGAGCTTTCGAGATAAGCTCAGATTTGTAATTTTGACATTTTGATGAATCTTCTCTACAAATGTATGATGTAATTTTGTCATTTTAGAATGCCATATTTTGATATTAACATATCCTAATTTCTTATTTATATTCATCATGGATTCCTTCATCAAATTCTGATTTTGTTTAAAATATAGAATAATGAATTCACATTTTTTTAATTTCTGACTTCTTTTACAATCACAGAATGATGTAGAATTCTGAAATAAAATTATGAATTATGTACAGTAAAATATGAATTTTCCGTGGATACTAGAATGTAACATCTCATATGATCATTGAAGATATTTATAATTTAGCATTGTTATCCACCAAGTTGCACTAGGATGGACTTGTAGATGAGCCGCCAAAAATTGAACAAATACTTGTTCAAAATTCAAAGTTCAAAAGTCCAGCAAGCCAGTATGGCCCTTTTTCAACTTTTTACCACATTTCCATACCCTATGGGGAATTGTAATAAAATGACTTAACCATGTGATTTTTGTAAAAGGCTTAGCTACCCCAGGCTTAGACACCAGTACTTTACTCTAGAGTGTTTTTTTTACTTGCTAAGTATATTTTGCTCTTTAAGCGATCTATAATTTTGGACTTTTTTCACTCAATAACCTCCAAAGCTGGAGTAATTATACTAGCAAATATGACATGGGGCGGGGAATTGTAATAAAATGACTTAAGCATGTGATTTTTGTAAAAGGCTTCGCCACCCCAGGCTTAGACACTAGTACTTTACTCTAGAGTGTTTTTTTTACTTACTATGTATATTTTGCTCTTTAAGCGATCTATAATTTTGAAATTTTTTCACTCAATAACCACCAAAGCTGGAGTAATTATACTAGCAAATATGACTTGGGGAGTGTTTTAAGTCTAGAGTCTTATGTATATAACCATGCTAAGCATTATCCTAGAGTCTCATGGGAATGTGCTAAGACGGGATATTTTAATTGTAAAACGGGATATTTTAATTTTTTCAGTTAATAAAAAATTTCCAGTAAAACGGGATATTTTAATTGTAATTTGAGTATGTATTAAAAAAGTGGTACTAGGAGGCATTATATTCCTTGGAGGTATTCGTTTTTACACTCAAAATACCCACTTTACCTATGTATCCACTTTCTTAGTGAAATTAGTGATTTTTAATCACTTAAAATTAAATTTACTCACAAAAAGGGTCATAAAAGACAAATAGAAGGAAAATCAGCAATCCTTAAATCAAGAAAACATGTATGGGACATGTTTTCCTTGTTTCTATAGTCTACTCAAGTGGTGGCAAGTTGTCTCAAAGGAAAAGCGACTTAATGGAAGAGAGTTGGACATCCAAGAAGGAAAGGCACACTTTCTTATTTGGTCACGCTTTTTCTATTTGGAAACATCTTCCTTATCCTTGAGTTGAGTCGCTCTTCTAAATGGGAAACTTTTCCTTTCACGTTTGGGAAGGAAACATCTCTCCCATGTTTAGAAACATCATGCTTTCATGCTTAAGATGACTYGCCATTGTGATGGGGAAACATCACGCTTTTTCTTGGAGATAACTTGCCCTCCTTCTTAGGAAACATCGCTCTCTCGTGCTATATAAGAAAGTCGACCCCTCCTCTCAAACTAGTTGGAGCTATTGGAGGATTGCTATTGTATTTGCTATTGTAACATCATTCTATTTGGAATAAAAGGCTTTGGAGGCTATTTTTGATGATCAAGCTTCATGTGTGGATCTCATTTGTCAATTGTGTGCCAATTTGTGAGGTAATTTGCTTTGTTTTTCTTGTTTGATTATTAGATTGTGGACTTCAAGTGGAGTTGTCTCCAAGAAGGATAAGATTAGAAGAGTTAAGTTGCTTTATAATCTTGTTGTTTCCTTGTATATGAATATTTTATGTTGCATATCCACTTCGGTTGATGTTTATGCTTTCTTAAGATTTCTTATGCAAGAAACACCATTCTACCAATAGTTTGTTGGCAAGAAGTATCAAAGTGTGCAGGTTCTCACAACTTGAAGAAGAGGATAGGCATTGTTGTACTCTCTTCTCCTTCAAGCCTTTCAAGAAAGACAAAAAGACCCTCTTTGATCCATCAAGAAGACCTCACATTACCCAAAGTTCCAAGGCTTTGAAGATCCTTCTCTTTCTTTCTCAATACATCATCATTTCTCTAGTTACCTTAAAGATCTTATATGCAAATCATTTGAATCTGATTTAAAGCTTAAAGATATTTAGTTTCAATTTTGCATATAGAGGAAAAGCTAGATCTATTTTTTTGCATCTAAAAGTTTATATTTCAAAGCATAAGATCTAGAGTAGGATAAAGGTAGTTTTGTCAATTTTCTCTTTTAATTCATAAAGGATAAAGGTAGTCTCTTTTCTAGGTGCTTCATTTATATATTTGGCATTTAAGTGCTTACAATTTGCTGCCTTAAAACAGAAGCAAAAGATCCTAAGGAAGCAAGCTTTCTAGCTTGATTCCTTAGTTCTTTTTCTCAATTTTCAATAAAATTTAACTTAGAAAAATTTGGGCTTTTTATTACTAACATACCAAGACACTTTTAAAGTGCTTTTGGGCATATTATACCTTGGTTTGCTTGTTGTTTTGTGCAGGTTTGTGGAAGAACAAGGGGATATGCAGCCCAAATCTTGAAGATTAAGAGCTTCCAAGACCCCCAAAACTACCTTGCACATTTGGGAAACATTGTAAAATCCTAAGTTCTCATTTTGATCCATTTTATAAGGATCCAAGCTCCCTTAGCAGGAGATCATTGTAACCAAAATAATAAAAGAGTGGGCTATACAGCACCCCAGTTTCGTTTCCCCCAAGGGGGGGGTGGTGTCTTGTGGCGTGATTGAGTTTTGCTCTAAGTTCTTTTCATTTTTGTTTTCATAACTAAAAAGGATAAAACACAAACAACAATCTTTAGTATAGTTTCATTTTAATTTAATTTTGCATAATAATCACAATCTTAGATTAATATTCCTTTTTGCAAAGTAGAACACTAGTTGCTGGATTAAGTTATTCATTTCTGCAATTTCAATTTGGGAAATAAACTTGTCCCCTCAGCTCCTCGCAAGAGGCTGGTCAATGAGGACTCTAGTAATTAGAAAATCTTTATTTTCTGTCATTTCAATTTGGAGCAAAAAAACCTATCCCCTCGACTCCTTGCAAGAGGTTGGACAGTGTGGGTAGTAGCTTAATTAGAAAACATTTACTTTTCAGTATTTTACTTTCTGTTTAAAATAAACCTTCCCCTCAACTCCCGGTGCCTATCCCTGACACTTCTAGTTGTGAGCTTGCCTCGACCTTCTGAGAGTAAATTTCAAACACACAGGGCTGGTCAGTGCAGATTAGATTAACTAGGACAATCTTTAGGAGTTATTTCTGGTATGGAAACGTAAGAGAATGTGTAAGAAATCCGGTGGGAACTTTGAGATATAGGTTCTCCCTATCGGATCTCCCACATTTTCTTGATCTTGTGTGCAAAATCAAAGGGATATTCTCCCTGTTGGATATTTGGCAAGCTCAACCTCTATACTAAGAAATATTCTCTTGGAGGCCACATCTAGATTAGTTTTATTTCCATGCAATAATAATCATATCTCACTAACTTACTTTAAAACTTTCAAAGGAAATATCACAAAGCACACGTTTCATTCAGCATCCCACAATCTCATTAAGGCACTAGTCTCATTATTTACACATATCTTTGCTACAATTTCATATGTGCAAGAGGTTACTTTGATTCATTATATTTGTGATCATCTAATAAGCTCGTGCTTTATTACTTGCAGATAAGTTGTATCCTTTATCACATTTTGTGCAAGTATCTTATGTATTGGAGTCTTGGACATCTCTTTTCATCAAGCTTTTATCTTATGAATGAAGGAATGAGTATCATATGTCGCTAGTGTAAACTTTACTTTGATATACTTGTCTTTACTTGCAATAAAATTCTTAGAATTATTCCTTTACTTAGATTAGCTTAAGCCATAGTATTTTCTTTCGGGACTACCCCCCTTGGCTTCGCTAGGAGTTGGCCTAGACGGAGGAGTCGAGGATCAGGTGACAGCACCTTGATTCGAGACTTGCCCCCAAGGACACACCAAGTGGATTGAAGATTTCTTCCACGTCACACAGGTGTGTATAAAGGCGGCAACATGCATCAAAATGCTTAGATTCTAGAATTCTGAATTTTCTTATTTTTTTGTTAAATATTTCTGAACTTTTTACATATAAATATATCTTTATATAAAAAATTAGTGTGACACATCCCTGATTCCTAAATTTCAGATGGCTCGTCGCTCCAGCACTTGCACCCAAACCTTCTTTTAATCCTAATTGCACCCATGATTTATCTAACCTCGCTGGGAAACTTCTTTGGGATTGAGTCAAAGGCCAGTTTTGGGTTGGCCAGATTTGTGAAACGCCTTATTTATTTGATAAGTGTAGTAACCATTGTTTTGGAGTCCTCTAAGGTGAGCTTTCTCTTGTTCAAGATGTTCTTCAACAAAAATACATAAAGCCCAAGTCACTCAGGTGTTATAGACAACAGACTTGTCTGAGGGGTGGTGGTGGGAATTAGCATGAAGGTATATCTATCAGTGTGGGTTTTCTTCCTATAGACATGATAGGAACAGGACCCATCATTGTTTCTAGTGTCTAGGACATTAAGAAAAAGCAAGCAATGATCATTTTCAATTTCCAAAGTAAATTTAATGTCATTGGAATGACTAGTGAGGTGAGTGAAAATATGATGAAGCTTTCCCAGACCATAGAATGAGATGGAAAAGGAATCATCGACAAAATGAAACCATTTTTTTGTTTTAAACGAAAACTGTCAATAGCCTTTTTCTTCGAATGATCCATGTATAAAATTGGCAATAACAAGGGAAAGGCATGATCCCGTAGTTGTACCTTCTGTTTGTTCATAGAAATTTTCTCTAAAACTAAAAAAATGTGGAATCAAAGTAGATTTTCATTAATACAGTACTGTCAAGGATACCCAGCTTAGAGATAACATCAGCAGCCTCTTTGACATGGATTTTTATGAGAAGAGAATGACATCAAAACTAACAAGGAGGTCGTGTTCATCAGATCAATCTTATGGATCTTACTCACAAAATCTAAAGAGTCTTCCATGAAGGAGAAGGTACGGCCTACAAGGGGTTGGAGCTCTTTGACTAAGAAACTGGCTAAAGTATAAAAAGGGGAATCAATTGCACTAATAATGAGTCTAGGAAGGGTGCCTTTATGGATTTTTGAAAGTCCATAAATTCTGAGAAATAGAATTAATTGTGTTGCAATGGTACATGCCCCAAACCACTTGGGGCTTTTGTACTCTTGTAGCTTTCCAGATAAGTTCAGTTTTATAATTTTGACATTTTGATGAATCTTCTCTACAAACTTATGATGTAATTTTGGCATTTTAGTATGCCATGCTAATATATTCTAATTCCACATTCATATTCATCATGGTTTCCTTCATCAACTTCTGATTTTGTTTAAAATGTAGACTTATTAATTCACAATTTCAAAATTTATAATTTTCTGACAAGCATAGAATGAAGTAGAATTCTTAATTATGTACCACAAAATCTGAACTTTCTGTAGATACTGGAATGTGACAAGTCATATGAAAAATTTTATCCCCATGCCTACCACACACACTGGCAACTTAGGGTTTGAGATTTTTAGGAATTAAGCGTTTCTTGGTGTCAGAATTGTTAAAAATAATTAAAAAGTACCTAGGCAAGTATTTCTCATCACCTAGGCGCCTAAGAGGTGAGAAAGTGCCTAATGTGGACCCTAGTCATTTAATTTGTGAGAGACAAATTAAAAGGTGACTTTTTGAGACTTGGGGAAAGTGGGTGAATAAAGTGATTTTATTTCCACCGTTGAACTCATCTAATCTCTACCGTTGGATGAAGAGACTCTTCACCTTCCCCCATGAGGTCGACTAGGGTAGGAGGACGCACCCTTTCTAGGGTTAACCATTTCGTTTTGTTGAGAGAGAAAGAGAGAGGAAGTTGAGCTTGAGTAAGGAGAGAAAGGTGCTTGAGTGAGGGCACGTTTCCCAAGGAAGCAAGCAAACACAGAAATCGAGGAAGAGGTACAGCACCGTACTGTATGGATTTTGGGAATCCGTACTGCTAGTTTTGGGCACAGTTTTGGAGGAAGGTACAGCATCTTTCTGGAGGCCGTACGGTACGGATTTGACAGTCTATATAGCAGCTAAAGAGGAGCAGTCCGTACAACAAAGGTACAGCACGCATTCCAAGGCAGCATGGCACAAATTTCGAGGTGCATTTATTGCAAAAAAAGAGATACAACAAACACAGAAAAAAGGGCACAATTTTCGAGGAGTTTCGTACAGCATTTAATGTTGTAGCAGCCATACAGTGATACGGATTTCTGGCACGGATTTCAAGGAGCAGTCCATACAACATTTAATGCTGGGACAGCCGTACACAGCACGGATTTCTCGCATAGTTTTCGAGGAGCAGCACTCTGGAATTTTCTGAAGGAGATTTGCTCAATTTTTTCTGAGATAAGTTTGTCAATTTTTTACTGAAGATTAGACTATTGTAAAAGAATTTCTCTGAAGCTCTGAAATAATAAAAACTCCCTCTCTCACTGGTTTTCCCCTTCTGGGTTTTTCCAGGGTCGCTGTTAGACCAAAAATAACTGTGTTATAATTTTCTGAGTTATGTGTTGCTGATATGTTTTTATTTCTGCGTTAAACAATGTTCAAAATCCTCATGTTTCAGTTCTGAAAATATTATTTTATGCTGAGTTTAATTGGCTGTCATAAAACTGGGTTTGGGCATTAAACATTGGCTGAAAAATCAACGAGACTTAAAACTGGGTGGGGTCTGAAATTGTACATGGTATTAGAGCTGAGTTAAAGAGAGGCAGAATTATATCAGCAAGTCAGAAAATTGGGACAGCAGTCACTTCACCAGACAGAACTTTGAATTTTTCATTTTCAGCAGAAAAGGGTCAATGGCTACAGGTTTGAGGGTTGAGGACAGACTTGATGGGGCAGCAAACTTTGGTGCTTGGAAAGAGAAGATGATCTTGTTGTTGCAAGAAAATGAGTTGTGGGATGTTGTTGAGAACTCCACAACAAATCCTGTGAATGTACCTACTAATGCTACTCTTCTTGCAGCATACACTAAGAAGAGTATCAAGGCTAAGAGGATTACTCTTGATGCCATCAAGGACCATTTGATTTCTCATTTGACGGGGAAGACAAATGCCTATGAGATGTGGGAGTCTTTGACTAAGTTGTATTAGAGTACAAATGAAAACCGGAAGATGGTTTTGAGAGAAAAACCGAAGAGCATTGAAATGACCAAGGCTGAAAGTGTGGTCACGTATTTTACCAGGTTGACACAGGTGAGAGATGAGCTTGGAGCTGTGGGGAAGGCCATTGCTGACAGTGAGCTTGTGAGGACAGCATTGAATGGAGTTTCCAAACAATGGGTTGTTTTTGTTGAGGGCATTGTGGCTAGGGAGAAGCTTCCCAATTGGGAACATCTTTGGGATGACTTTGTTCAAGAGGAGACCCGGAGAGGTTATGTGCATGGCAGTTCATCTACAGGACATGATGAGGATGTTAGAATTAGGGCAGTAAAGCAGAACAGAAGTGTCTTTTTAAATTTCAGTGACAATAACAACTAGATCTTATATTCAGAAAACAAATCTACACTGTTTGAACAGGGAAAACAAACATGTGTGCTCAGATCTAAGATAGTTTAGTTAAAGAGTAGATCTAGAATAAACATTAGATCTGATCTATAATGCTGGTGTAAATCTTATACAGATCTAAACTCAAAATAAAACACAATTTGATCATGAGCAGTAAACCAAACTTCAGAAACAACGGTGTAAGAACCAAACTCAAAAATTTCCAGATCTGAACAAGTAAACTGTCTAATCTCTGCAAGTAATTTGACAGAAGGAAAACTTCAGTAAACAAATGGCAATTTATAGATCTGACTGTAAAGACTTACCTGGAACCTTACCTCAAAATTCTGAAGGAGAGCAGCCACAAATATATCGAAGGAGAGCAGCCACACATAGGTAATGTAGATCACTGAAATATGCTCAGAAAAAGTCCAGCTCATAGATCTACCATGTAGGTTAGATCTCTTGCCAAGAGATGAATGAACTTTCTTGCCACCAAGGAGATAGAGTCACAAGAACTTCACACATGCACTTCTAAAGTTAAACCCTCACACAACAGAAAGTTTCAATCACCCAAACCCTCACACAGAAATTCTGTGGATAAAAACCCTCACACAAAATAGCTTAAGGGAGGTCGTGGCTCAAAATAGAACAGGTCTAGACAGCTTCAAAGGAGGGCCGCAGGTCTGGACAGTTGCAAGGAGGGTCGCACTCACAAAGGGCTGCACTACAGCAATGTTCCCAAGGGGCCGCACCACAACAATCCACAAGGGCAGTTGCACTACATAGTCCAACAATCCTCAAGGGGAGCCGCACCCCACAGTCCAACAGGAGGAGCCGCACCACACAGTACTCAAGGGGATCCACACCACACAGTTCAACAGTCCTCAAGGGGAGCCGAGAGTGACAGTAGAGAAGGATCGAGCCACCACACAAAACTCAGCAACAGTTACCATGAAGGGGCTGCAGCAACTTCAAAAAATACTCCAACAGCAGATGCAAGGAGGGCCGCAGCAAAGAGAGAGGATCCACTCACATTAAAGGCTCAAAAGCATATAATAAAAGTGTGTGATGTGAAGGGTAGAGGGTAGGTTATTTATAGTTTAGGCTAGGGCACAAATAAAAGAAATTAAATTAAAAATAATAATTATTAAAAATAACATGTTTAAATTAAATTAATTTAAACATGTTATAATTAACATTTTAATTTAAACTTTACTTTAACCCTTAAGACAAAAACAACAAAAACCCCAAACCAACACAAGCAAGGGTAAAGGGGGGTTTAGGTGGGGTTACAAGGTGGCAATACTTGTTCATTCATTTTCAAGGTGACCTTATTAACTTTATCATCATTGCATATGGAATACATCCCTTATGTGGCCATGCCCACCAGATGAGTAGAAATAGTTGAGAAAGTATGGAGATTTGTTTTATGGTGGAATTTAATGTTTTCCCTTCTAAAAAAGAAAATGTGTATATATGAATATTCATAATTACGTAACTAAACCACAGTTGTCTAAATAAAATTGTTGAACCGGATAATTGTAATTAAAGGGATTTCTCAAACAATTGATTGGTTTGTTGTCTTTTAAAAAAGACTAGTCTTGTTGATTGGATTGGATGCATACATAAATTACTAAAGGATGATAGTTTTTTATTATTAGTACATGCACGGAACTTGTATGTACTAGCTACACATGCATTTCTTGTACATATACACTAGTATGTATGAGTTTTCTTGACTT